>CP125976.1:42734061-43005278 GCA_030063025.1 Avena longiglumis | reverse complement strand
ACCATGTAATGTTGGAATTTTGGCCCAAATATTCTAGCCCATTTCTATTTCAATAATTCTGAAAATCCTAGAGGCCCATGTGGCCCATTCATGCAAGGCAAGAGGTGGACAAATGTTTAAGTCCCACATTGCTAGTTGAGTGAAGTTGGACCAGCTTATAAGGTGAGCTCTTCTACCACTTGGTAAAAGGATGAGAAGGAGAAGGAGAGAGTTCCACACGCGCTCCTCCTCCTCCTCCTCGCCACGCCACGCCTCACGCCTCGCCGCCTCGCCGCCTGCTCGTCCACGCCAGCGCCTTGGTTAGGAATCTCGCCGAGCCGAGCTTTATTTTGCCACGCATGAATGGTATATCAATTTTGGGAAAGCCGATGTGCATCGGCTCTTTGAGATACATTGCTATCGGCTCGGAGCAGATGTGCATCGGCTCTTTGAGATAATGAAGGTGAAAGCGTTTGCTTTAAATGGACGTTTATCTGAGTTAAATGTGCCTGCTCGTTTCATCTTCTGCACTGCTGCCTTCTCCTCAGCTTATAAGAGAGAGAGGCGCCTCCTCGTGTGCTAATATACATCCCTTACCTCGAGTTCGAGCATCAAGGCTACTTCTATCTTCCCCATCCCGTCTTGCTTGAAGGCGTTACCGAAGCCGGGACAAGAGGGCCTCCGAGACCTCGGCCGCCGAGTCACGGAGAAGGCGATAAGGTTTTGGGGAGCGCTACGTGACCATCGCTTCACACGGACTCCTCTCAGATAGCAATGTCTTCCCAGCGAGACTTCTTCCCGACATCAACCCTCTTCCTCGGCGACATGGCCAATGACGGCGGTTCTACTGCCTTTCTGCCGTGTACAACTTCTGTCTCAATCTTGTTCGATTCTATCCGAGTTTTATGCCTTGTAGTTTGTGTGGCTATATGCCTTATTTGTATTCGCTATTTAACATGATTAGTATATTACCTATTATTCTAGTCATGTTTTATCTAGCGTTTATTATGGATAATTATGGTAAATTGCTCTATTTCTCAACAATCCAAAAACCTTATTTGCAATTTGCCCAAGTGGCTTTGTTGCTTCTGAAGCCACTGTGTTTGAAGGTGTGAATTACAAGCGGTGGCGTGCGAGGCGATGCTCAGTTTAGACCATGAGCTGCTATAACGCCATCTATGGCGCTTTGAGGGAACTTAATCCGCTCGGGAAGGCGTTCAAAAACTTGATACTACGTTCAAGGTGGCCTTGATCAGCAGCCGTGGCGACAATATTTTCGATTCATATTTGTCATTCAGCAATGGCAAAGATATGTGGGATGCGCTCGAGAGAAAATTTGGAGTCTCGATCTTTGGCGATGAAGCGTATGTCATGGAACAATTCTATGACTACAAGATGATTGATGACCGCTCCATTGTGGGCGAGCTCATGAGATACAATCACTTGCCGGGAGCTTGAGCACTTCACTTGTGTGTTCTGGGACAAGTTTGTTGCGAGGCATCATTGCCAAGCTTCCCAGTCATGGAGGAATTTTGCTACTTCTGAAGCACAAGAGACAAGAGTTCTCCGTGTGGATCTCATTGGGACTCTTGATGTGGAAGAGAAGGCGAGCAAAAGACACGTGCTCGAGGTACAGAGGAGGTTCTAATGCCAACTGGTACGGAAAAGGAACTTCCAGCCTTACAAGTTCAAGAACAAAGGCAAGTTTGATGACAAAGGAAAGTTCGATGGAAAGAACAAGGCCTCACAGGTCTACCGACTTCAAGAAGAAGTGATAAGAGGAAAGGTGCTTGTCATGTGTGCGGTGATCCTAATCATTGGGCTCTCGCTTGTCCCAACCGCTTTGACAAACGCCAATATGGGAAGAGCGCAAGGCTAATGTTGTCATGGCGACGTTGAGATGAAAGATGTTGGGTATGGTATATTACCTCTTGTTCTTTCATTATGTCATTCTCACGATTGGTGGATTGACACGGGCGCTAATGTACATATACGTTACGATATTTCCATGTTTTCTTCATATCAGTCGAGGGACTCAAACCGTCTTTGATGGGGAGCGGCTCGCGTATACATTCATGGTGTTGATGCGGTCGATCTGAAGTTCACTTGAGGAAGACTGCTCTGAAGAACGTGCATCATGTTCCCTCAATAAATAAGAATCTTGTTAGAGGATCTCTTACGTCGAGATGGCTACAAGATTGTATTTGAGTCCAATAAATTTGTAATTTGAAGTATGGAACCTTTATTGGTAAAGGCTATGAATGCGGAGGCTTGTTAAGCTTATCTCTGTCGGACATTTGTAATAAAGTTGTTAATCATATTTACACAAATTTTGAATCAAATATACGGCATTCTCGTCTTGTCATATTAATTTTGGTTGTATGCTGCTAGCCAAAATGAATTTAATCGATTTCTCAAGCATTAAGGGATCTAAGTGCCAAGTCTGCGTGCAAGCTAAACAACCTACAAGTCACATACATTGCAGTGAGAAATTTAACACCACTAGAGCTCATACATTACGATCTTTGTGAGATGAATGGTGTGTTGACAAAAGGTGGAAAGAAATATTTCATGACTTTGATCGATGACTCTACGAGATATTGTCATGTGTATCTTGAAATCAAAAGATGAGGCTTTGAGTTTCTTCAAAATCTATAAAGTGAGGAAAATCAACTTGATCGAAAGATTAAGAGGCTTAGGTCGATCGTGGTGGAGAGTATTTTTCCAACGAGTTTGATTCTTTTGTGCGAACATGGTATAATTCATGAGAGGGCGCCTCCCTACTCACCCAGTCAAATGGAGTAGCGAAAGAAAGAACCGTACTCTATGATTTGGTTAACGCCATGTTAGACACATCGGGTCTTTCTAAGGAATGGTGGGGAGGCATTATTGACGCGTGTCATGTCCTAAACCGAGTTCCCACAAAGAACAAAGAAATTACTCCATTGAAGAATGGGAGAAGAAAAAGACTAAAACTCTCTTACTTACGTACTTGGGGTTGTTTGGCAAGGTTAATGTACCAATCCCCAAGAAGCGCAAGCTTGGACCAAAAACCATTGATTGTGTTTTTACGGGCTATGCTTTTCATAGCATTGGTTATAGATTCTTGATAGTAAAATCTGAAGTACGACATTCATGTCGGTACAATCATGGAGTCGATTGATGCGACTTTCTTTGAGGATATATTTCCAATGAAGGATAAACCTAACTCATCAAATCGGAGATACCTAGTTCATCTAATCGAATTTGCTATATTCTACGAACCTATCATTCCGATTGAACACTACGAAAGTCCTAAGGAGGATGACAATGAAATTCCTAAAAGAAGCAAGAGACAAAGGGCGCAAAGTCTTTTGGTGATGATTTCATTGTGTACCTTGTAGATGACACTCCACTTCCATTTGAAGCTTATGCATCTCGATCTTGACTCTTGGAAGGAAGGCATTCATAGTGAGATGAATTCCATCTTAGCTAATGAAACATGGGAGATCAACGATCGTCCTTATGGGTGCAAACCTGTAGGATGTAAATGGGTGTTCAAGAAGAAACTAAGGCTGATGGTACTATTGAGAAGTACAAGGCAAGGCTTGTAGCCAAGGGTTATACCCAAAAGGAAGGTGAAGACTTCTTTGACACTTACTCACCAGCAAGGTTGACCACTATTAGTACTACTTTCTGCTGCCTCACACGGTCTTCTCGTTCATCAAATGGGCGTTAAGGCGGCTTTCCTAAATGGAGAGTTGGATGAGGAAATCTATATGGATCAACGGATGGTTTTGTAGTAAATGGTCAAGAAAGAAAAGTGTGCAAGCTCTTTGAAGTCTTTGTATGGTCTTAAACAAGCACCTAAGCGGTGTACGAAAAATTTGATAAAACCTTAAGCTGCAGGCTTTGTTGTAAACGAAGCTGACAAGTGCGTATACTATCGCCATGGTGGGGGTGAAGGAGTCATCCTTCGTTTGTATGTTGATGACATACTGATTTTTGGAACCAACCTTAATGCAATTAAGGAGGTCAAAGATTTCTTATCTCGTTCCTTTGAGATGAAGGATGGGGAGTAGGCGATGTTATCTGAACATCAAGCTATTGAGAGATGATGATGGTGGGATTACATTGCTTGGTCCACTATGTGGAAAAGATTTTGAGTCGTTTTGGGTATAGCGGCGTCAATTTTTCTCCTACACCATATGATCCTAGTGTGTTGCTTGAAAGAATCGAGGAAATGCTAGAGACCAACTAAGATACTCTCAAATTATTGGCTCGCTTATGTATTTAGCTAGTGCCACGAGACCGACATCGCCTTTCTGTAAGCAAACTCGGTCGATTGTCTCAAATACGGAGATGATCACCGGCATGCTCTTGAGAGAATTATGCGATATCTAAAAGGCATTTGCGAGCTATGGCATACACTATACCGGGTATCCAAGGGTACTAGAGGGTTATAGTGATTCAAATTGGATATCGATCTTGATGAGATAAAGGCCACGAGTGGATATGTTTTCACACTTGGTGGTGGCTGTTTCTTGGAAGTCTTGCAAGCAGACCATCTTAAGGTCAACTATGGAAGCAGAACTCACGGCACTAGACACGGCCTTTGTTGAAGCGAGTGGCTTCGTGAACTCTTGATGGACTTACCGTGGTTGAAAAACCTATACCCGCAATTCAATGAGCCGTGATAATCAAACTGATTATTAAGGTGAGCGATTCTAAGGATAATATGAAGTCCTCAAGACATGTGAAGAGGAGACTGAAATCTGTCGGAAAATGAGAAACTCGGAGTTATTGCATTGGATTATATCCAAACATCTAAAAACTTGGCAGATCCCTTCACAAAGGGTCTATCACGCGTGATAGAAAATGCATCAAAGGAGATGGGTATGAGACCCACAATTTGAGCTTTCCATAGTGGTAAACCATTCTATGTGATCGGAGATCCCGTGAATTAGAATTGGGAAACAAGCTGTTGGTTAGGCGAGAGGAAAGTATCCCTACTTTAATAAACACCACTCCATAAAGATGCAATACTTTCCTATTCGCATGGCAGGTTGATTTATTATCTTAATGTATTCTAAGTGGCTTATCCTAAGCAAAGATGTTGTCCTGCAGAACATCTTTTGAAGAACACACCTATATGAGTCGATTGTTAAGCGTCATGATCTATGAGAGTGGGGTGCTCTCTAATAAACTCATGAAAGGTCATGGAGTATGACGTATAAGCTCCACCTGGGAAGTCCCACAGTAGCCAGTGTCGGTCAAGACTTCGTGTGAAGCTAGATTGCAGCAAACTTGCAGTTCAAGGCATAGTCCCTTTGTACAAATCGCAATCTAGTGTAGCATAGAATTCTAGGTGGAAGTTCAACTTACAGTCTCCACTAAAACCGGTATATAAGCAGTGTTTTGGAACCAAAGGCGATTACATGTGCCTCAGGATCAGTGGGGATTGTTGGAATTTTGGCCCAAATATTCTAGCCCATTTTCTATTTCAATAATTCCTGAAAATCCTAGAGGCCCATGTGGCCCATTCATGCAAGGCAAGAGGTGGGACAAATGTTTAGTCCCACATTGCTAGTTGAGTGGAAGTTGGACCAGCTTATAAGGTGAGCTCTTCTACCACTTGGTAAAGGATGAGAAGGAGAAGGAGAGTTCCACGCGCTCCTCCTCCTCCTCGCCGCCACGCCACGCCACGCGCCTCGCTTTCGCCTCGCCTGTCACACGATGCTACAGCCATGGTTCGGGAATCTCGCCGAGCCGAGCTTTATTTTGCCACGCATGAATGGTATATCAACAATTTTGGGAAAGCCGATGTGCATCGGCTCTTTGAGATACATTGCTATCGGCTCTTTGAGATACGAAGGTGAAACGTTTGCTTTAAATGGACGTTTAATACGAGTTAAATGTGCCTGCTCGTTTCATCTTCTGCACCGTCTGCCTTCTCCTCTGCGCCTATAAGAGAGAGAGGTCGCGCCTCCTCTCAGGTGTGCTAATATACATCCCTTACCTCGATTTCCAGAGCACTGCGCTACTATCTTCCCATCCCGTCTTGCGGCGTGCCATGAGACGATAAACCTCCGAGACCCCGGCTTCGAGTCTGTCACGGAGAAGGCGATAAGGTTTTGGGGGCGCCATCGGCGCGACTTCGTCACGGACTCCCTCTCGATAGCGACGTCTTCCCGACGAAGACTTTTCCCCGACATCAAGACCCTCTTCCTCGGCGACATGGCCAATGACGGTTTCTACTCTTGCCGTGTACAACTTCTGTCTCAATCTTGTTCTGATTCTATCCAGTGTTTTATGCCTTGTAGTTTGTGTGGCTATATGCCTTATTTTGTATTCGCTATTTAACATGATTAGTATATTACCTATTATTCTAGTCATGTTTTATCTAGCGTTTATTATGGATAATTCGCATGGTAAATTGCTCTATTTCTCAACATGTAATCCAGATTAGTTGACTCTAGTGCAAGTGGGAGACTGTTGGAGATATGCCATAGATGCGGTAATAAAAGTAGTTATTATTATATCTTTGTGTTTATGGTAAATGTTTACATTCATGCTATAATAGTGTTAACCAGAAACATTAATACTTGTGTGATTTGTAAACTTATTAGAGTCCCTCTTTGTAATACTAGCTTGTTGGTTAATAGATGATCATGGTTTCCGGATCATGAACATTGAGATGTTGTTAACAACAAGATCATATCATTAGGAGAATGTTGTGATGGACATACTCCTATAGATAAGCGTAGCATAAAGATTAAGTCATTTTATTAGTTCATTTGCTATAAGCTTTCTGATACATAGTAACCTAATTCCTTCGACCATCAAATCATGCTAATCACCATCACCAGATGGATAATTTGATGATATCAAACACCACACCATAACTGGGTGGCTATAAAGGTGGCATTGAGTGTTCGGAAAGTATGTGTTGAGGCACATGGATCAAGAGTGGAATTTGTCCATCCATATGATGGATAAATATACTCTAGGCCCTCTCGGTGGAATGTCATCCAATTAGCCTGCAAGCATGTGACTGGCTCACAAGAGATCACATATCACAGGAATGAGTAAAGAGTACTTATTGGTAACGAGGTTGAACTAGGTATGCAGAGATACTGACGATCAAACCTTGGATAAGTAAAATATCGCGAGACAAAGGGAAATTGGTATCGTATGTAAATGGTTTATTCGATCGCAAAGTAATCGTAGAAATATGTGGGAGCCATATGAATTTCCTGATTCCTCTATTGGTTATTGATCGAAGAAGAGTCTCGGTCATGTCTGCATAATTCACGACTCGTGAGACACACTTAAGGATTCAATGTTGTTTAGTAGATATGGAATGTAAGTAGGAATACGAATGTTGCTCAAGGCTCGGATGGGATCCGGGATATCACGAGGAGATCTGTAATGGTCCAAGAATAAGATTGATATAAGGAAAGTCCAATTCGGAGTTGTAATGATTAGTGTTTTCACTAGAATGATCTAGAAGGTGCGGAAGGGTTCACGGTTGGAAGGGAAGGGTAAATGAATGTGTCATGACTAAGTGGAATGATTGCATCATGTCCTAGGTCACTTGGCTGGACGTTTAAAAGAAATAAATTAAACTCCAAAATTGAAAGTCAAAAGGCAAGTTTGAAAAGTCAAACTGGGACAATGTTTCTGGTGGAGGAAGGAGAATCCTTCTCTCCCTCCACCATGCCTAGAAGGAGAGGAGTTGGGGAAGGATTCAACCGCCCTCTCTAGCTGCCCTCCCTCTCATAAATAGAGGGAGGGTGCCGTCGCTGCCTTGATGCCTTGTCATCGCCGCCTGGCAGTCGGCCCACCTCCTCCTCTCGGCTTCTAAATCCTAGATGCCGGAAACCTACTCCACCATAACCCGCTCCCGCTTAAGGCGAAGCCTGCAGATTTCCTCTAACCCGAATTACTGTCATGCTGCCGAATCGCGAGAGAACTACAACCTTTGTTGCATCTTTGGAACAAGGAGAGGAAGGTCTTCATCGAATCGAGCGTGTGACCCTGTGGGCGCTGCGGAACACTGGCCGGAAGGATCGTCTTCGATCTTGAGATCAAGTGAACGACTACATCACCCACGAGAATCTGCTCTCGTTAACCGCTTTAGAATCTTAGACGGTGAGTACTCTAATTGACTCGTTGCTACAATATAGTAGATAGATCTTAGCTTGTGTGTGTTCATGCGGTAGAATTTTTTGTTTTCCATGCTACAAACCCCTACAGTGGATACCGGTGGAGGTGCGACCCTTGGAGAACTTGATCGTGCGGATTTTCACAAGGAGAAACCTTCTCGCGGCTAGTCGACTAGCTGCGGGAATTGATTCACCGACTACTTTGACAATGACGTATTCATCAGTACATGTTCATGGGAGCCGTCCGTGGGATAATAAATCTCCTCGCGACTAGCTAAGGCTTGTTATAGGGATCGACACATGACCAACCTCGTCATCGACAAACTTCCACTAGTACGATATTCGAGGTATGGTATGTTGCCTCTCTCCTTGCATATGATCTTGGTTATGCGCTAGATAAATTTTGTTTTGCATAGCGCGTTCCCCAACATTGGCATCTGAGTGGTCTATGCATATTCACATGTACGGATAGAGGAATCATTGAATTTTGATCTCGGCGGTATTGTGTGATTGGCGGCTCGAGCAGAATTTACAATCTTCGGATCGATACTAGTTTGTAAAGTGTATTTCGGGTGCACAAAACAACTTTGTGGGGTTCCTATTTTTCCACAATAGCATGCGAAAGATATTTTGCATGTTGGGCTTCTGTGGAGTTGGTTGAAATCCGCATGGGGGTCAAGCGTAAAGACAAAGTCTGGTGAAGCTATAGTTGATATTTATAGCACTATGGGGACACACTCCGGATAAGTTAAATTGCAAACAATTGAATCATGGTGCTTTCTTACCATGTGGGTAAAGAAAGGTTCTCTTCGCAACCATAGAGCTTCGTAATCTAGCAAAGCGTGTTAGAGGCTTCTAACTTGTTTTTGCAAGGAAAAGTGATGTGGTATAGCTGAAGTTTGCATTGTGACGTATGAGATATTTAATGTTGTAATTTTCATAGGGCATTAGTGGCAGGAGCGGCAATGATTGTCATATTACTATTGTAATAGCCATAGTTCTTTTACTTTATAAGTCAGAGTAGCAATAGTTGTAAAAGCAAGGTGTGGCAATGATGATCAAGCAATGATGGACCTCGATGCTATGACATGGCACGTGAAGATGTTCCCGGTGCCAGAATACGTTGATGATGGAGATCATTGGCGTGAAGTGATATACCATATCACTATATAAATTGCATGTGATGTTAATCCTTTTATGCATTTTATTTGGTGCGTGGTAGTCGTAATAAATAGGGTGATCCTTCACTTATAAAATTATCAAGTTAAATATGTTCTCCCTAAGTTAGGCCCCACATAACATGAGTTTTGAACTGGTATGGGTCATGTAACAAGGGTGAACCTAGCGAAAATCATAATGTGTGTGCAAGACTATCACACAGCCGGTGTACTAAGGTTCACTTGACATACTACCTAGAAAGTCTAGAGTATAGAGCACAAGAATCTAAAGATTAACAAGAATCATATGGATATGTGATTGGTATGATTACCTGCCGGTTTTTCTCCCTGGGATGCGATGTGACATTGGTGTCAGGAAAGTAAGACATGCATATTGAATCACTAAGGACGTTTTTGTTTTAGCTTTGCAAACGTTAACGATATTGGAATCGGTTGACAGGTGGTAATGGTAACAGAATGGTAAAAATCCAAATTTGTTTGTTTCACACAGTTAATGGAAATAGATATGACAAAACTCCTTTTTCTCTCTCTGCCATATCTTCGGTTCATCAGCACCATCATAAATCCCAGGAAGTCATCAGGGATCAAAAATTCAAAGATTCAGCAGATGTGAGCTGGAAGAACTGGACTCATCCTCGGGTGGGGAATCCGGGAAAATAACAAACTCAAGCAACAGGTTGGGAATCGGCAACCTCCACTGCTCCTCCTATGGTGCCGCTGCTCCTCCCCAGACACGGCTGCATGTCAAGTAGAGGAACTCGAGCGAAAGATTATTGGCCTCAACTCTGGTGTCGGCGACGCGACTTGATACGCCCAATTTGCATCACCACTCTATATCATAATTTACCTCTATTCATTGATATTTGTCTTATTATGAGGTATTACTTATGGCTTTTCATCTGTTTATGCATGTTGGATGATTCTTGGAGGATGGACTGCCGGAGTCTAGATTCTGATGGAAAAGAAGGCGTTTTGGTGCAATTTCACAAAGATCAGAAAAATACCAGAAAAATATGGAAACATATTATTTTACCAGAAGACGAAGGAAGCCAGAAGGAGGGATGGATATGGGCCTCAGGGGGCCCACACCCCCTAGGCGCGGGCCCACCTAACCCACGCCTAGGGCAGGTGTGGCCCACCTGCCTGGCCTCCAACTCCGCCCATTTTCCTATATCTTCCCTACGGAACTCTAATACCGGGGGAGCAACCACAGATAGATTTCCGCCGCCTCTGGGGGCGGAAAACACCGAGAGAGAAAGATCTCTCCGGCAGACAGATTTCTGCGGGGGAATTCCTTCCCGGAGAGGGGAGACCGTCGCCATCAACACCGTCATCAAGGTAGGCTTCATCGGGATCCTACTGGCCCAAGCGCCAGCGAGTGGGCCTGCAGGACGGCGACTGGATCGAGATTTGGTGTGGACTCCAGCGACTAGAAGTTGAAGGCCCAGAAGTGTAGATAGGCCCAGTCGGACTAGGTCGTAGAATCACCGAATCCTTAACTAATTCGGTTGAGATCTGTAAACCCTAGGGAGGTGAGTCTATATAAACCTCCCTAGAGGACACTTAGAGGATATGTTCCATCATACACCCTAGCGACTCGCCGCCTAGCTGCCGAGCTCACCCCATTGTACTCTCATCATAATACAATCTAGCAGGAGTAGGTCTTTACCCTCCGGGGGCCAAACCTGGGTAAACCCTTGTGTCTCAGCCCTCATCTCGCACCGCAGATGGCTGGCCTCCCTTGATCCATGTTCTACTACTCGCTGCCAATTGCAGCATCTGCCGTGGTCATTTCCACGACAGTGGCGCCCACCGTGGGGCCTGGCCGGTGTTCTGCAGCGAGATCCAATCTGCCAATCAACGAGTCGATCGCCACCGGCCGCATGATCGCGACTGGCGAGATTCTCCAGATCTTGCCGAGCAGCTACGTCCCGGCGGCGCGACCTGTCACGCATAGCATGATCCTGCCGGTCGGCACGATCAGCCTCTTCGTCGGTCTCACCGACGTCATCATCTCGGAGGACTCTGCTCGCATACGCGAGTCGCCGCCACACGACCGGCTCTCTGAGAGCAAGGTCCGCACGATTCACCGCCTCGCCTCCGAGTACGACTTGGCCCACAGCAACGTGGCCGAAACCACTGCAACCGCGGAATACGCGGCCCTCAACGAAGACGCCGATTCGGCAACCCCGGCATCACTCGCCGGATCCATTGTCGCCGCGTCACCCGCGGGCTCCATCACCCAGGTCTCCAACGTCGTAGACTTCGAGGATTCCTCTATCCTCGGGATCTTTGACTTCGACTCCGGGTCGCAGAACTCCGCCGACCTCCGCGACGGAACCGGCGGCCACGTCGCGACCTACATGGCGACTGGCGCCGACCTGCCGGAAGATCCATTCTCCATGACGATCCCACCAAACGCCACGGAAATGGAGGTCGAGGAACTCCGCCTGAAGCTGGCGGAAGCAGTCCGCAAGGAACAAGCCGAGCGCAAAAAATTTCGCCTCGAGCAGGTGATAGCGCAGGAGCTGTTGCGCTACCACCAGCTCTGAATCAGGTCGCGCCTGAACCCCACTGTCCAGGGGCGTTCCCTGAATTTCGATGACGAGAACGACCCGGCCCGCGCGGCCGAGCACGCGATCTGCGAGAACGCGCCACCAGGAGGAAGCACTCGGCCCCCACCAGGGGCAACGGCCAATGGCGCCCCGCCACCACCCAACCGCGCACCCCCCTAGGGACTAGCCAAGGATCATGGTCTCCTCACGAGAGCGAGACGCGAACGGCCTCCCGCTGTTCTCCACCCCAATGGACAACCTCGTCGCGGGCCGAGCAGCAGTCGACAACATCGCGGCCACTGGTGAAGGCACCCTGCAGATCCAATACGCCAAGGCTCTGCTCGCCAAAGCGGTCGAGCAACAAAATGCAAGCGTCGATTCGCAGGGTCGGATGTACTCGCGTTCATCGGGCAACAGAGCGGCCTCAAGCGGCCGCCCCATGGCGGCGAACTCCCTCAACTGCCCGCCACCCGAACCACTATAGCTCCAACACCGACCCGCGAACGACGCACTTTCCACCAACTACCCCAGGCCGGCGACCAACTTCGTCGCCGCCAACGGGCAACCCGTCGACGCCCGCACCCACATCATCAACAACCAGAGCTGGCGCGCATGCCAGCCCGACGACCTGCGGCATACCCTCACCAACCGCCACGACGGTGAGCCGAGGGGATCGCTGAGCCAGCTCGGGCCCCGGTGCTTCGGACTGATGATCCGAGGCTAAAGGTACCTGGCAAACTTCAAAGCGCCGAAGGAAATAGAGAAGTACGACCCTTCGTACGATCCCTCCATGTGGCTGGACACCTACCTCATGGCAATGGGGATCGCCGGCCACACCGATCTACTAGCCGCCCGCTACCTTCCCCTGATGATGGAGGGAGCGTGCAGGCAGTGGATTAATACTCTTCCCGCGGATAGCATCGACTCCTGGGAAGAGATGCACGACGCCTTCGTTAGGCACTTCGAGGGTTCATACACCCGCGCCACCACCATCGAGGACCTGGAACGGTGCGTCCAGGGACCCCGCGAGTCGACCCGCAGCTGGGTCCAACGGTGGCAAGATCTGTGGTACAACGCGGTCGGCATCCATCCAGACACCGCGATCCACTGCTTCAAGACCTCGTGCCGCTACGAGCCCCTGGTCGCCAAGCTCAAACGAGCGTACCACACACTCGACAACATACCGGATCTCCTGGATATCGCAAAAAGGTACACGGATGAGGACCCAAACCAGGAAACCGATGACGAGTCGGGAGGACACCACCGCACGAATGGCCACGACAACGGGAGACGACCCGATCTACGCTACAGCAACACTCGCCTCACCAGCAAGCGCCGCAGTGACGGGCGAGTCGACTTTGTTGCCAATGCCGGATATGCACAGCGCGAGCCCAAGAGCTTCCGTCGTGACGGGGGACAATGCCGCGACGGTGGCAACTACAAGGCGAAGCCGAGGTTCGACCCCGCGGCCCTTCTTAACCAACCTTGTGTATTCCACATCAGGGAAGGAAAGCCCGCCACGCACATGACCGCCGACTGCCACTCTCTCAAGGAGATCGAGAAGGCACGGCGCGCGCGGGAAGACCCCGACAACAACCCACCAAATGGCAGAAAATTCGGCAGCATCGCCGGCTCGCTCCACACCTTCACATGCTTCAACACGAAGCGCGAGAAGAAGGTCATCGCCCGCGCCGTCGCCGTCAACGCGGTGGCCCAGATAGACATCCCCCAGTTCCTCTACTGGTCTGAGCAACCAATCACTTGGAGCCGCGCGGACCACTCGCCACGGATCGAGTACCCGGGCCGAGTCGCCCTGGTGGTCAAGCCCAAGGTGGGAGACTACTGGCTCCCCAAAACATTGATGGACGGCGGCAGTTCTATCAACATCATGTACCTGGACACCTTCAGGCGACTGCGTCTCCCGCAGTCGATGATCGAGACGACCTACACCACGTTCCACGGCATCGTCCCCGGTCGGAAGGTGTACCCGATCGGCAAGGTGACGCTGCCAGTCACCTTTGGCACACCAGCAAACTTCTGCACCGAGCGGATCGTCTTCGAGCTGGTGCCCTTCGACAGCCCCTACCACTGCGTCCTGGGGCGCCAGGCGTTCGCCAAGTTCATGGCAGCACCCCACTACGCGTACAACGCGATGAAGCTACCCGGTCCGTGCGGCGTCATCACTATCCACGGCGACCCCGACATGGCCGCCGAGTGCAAGGCCAAAGGAGCTGAACTCGCCGACGTCGTCATCGCGACAGAGGCCAACCACGCAGACGAGCTCGCCAAGTACGCGAGCGGGGTCAACAACGATGAGCCCACCATACTCAAGAAGCCCAACTCGGAGGGCGGCAACCCCACCACCTTCGAGGCAACGACGCATACCGCCGTCGAGCTGGTCCCAGCGACTCAGCCAGACGGTGAAGATCGGGACGGGCATGAGCCCAGCATAGGAAGGCGCGCTCATCGAGTTCCTCCGTGAGAACAGGGACATCTTCGCGTGGAAGCCCTCTGACATGCATGGTGTCCCGAGGGAACTCGCCGAGCAGAAACTCAACGCCGACCCCAAAGTGCGACCTGTTAAGCAGTCGTTGCGGCCCTTCAATGAAGAGCGTCGCCGAGCCATCGCCGAGGAGGTGCAGCGTCTACTCGCTGCAGGCTTCATCCGGCCGATCAAGTACTCGAAGTGGCTGGCAAACCCAGTCCTGGTCGAGAAGAAAAACGGGACCTGGAGGATGTGTATCGATTACACAAACTTAAACAGCGCCTGCCCGAAGGAGCAATTCGTCCTCCCGCGGATCGACCAAATCATCGATTCCACCGCAGGCTCAGAGTCGCTATGCTTCCTCGATGCCTACTCTGGGTACAACCAGATCAAAATGGCCATCGAGGACGAAGAGAAGACGGCGTTCATCACGCCATTCGGAGCCTTCTGCTACACTGCCATGACCTTCGGCCTCAAGAACGCCGGGGCGACCTACCAGCGGTGCATGCAGGAGTGCCTTGCGAGCCAAATTGGCCACAATATCCACATCTACATCGACGATGTGGTGGTGAAGTCCGCTCGCCAGAACGACCTACTCGCTGACCTGGCGGAAACATTCGCCAACCTGCGGAAGTACAAGATAAAGCTAAACCCAGGCAAATGCACCTCCGGTGTACCAGCTGGACAGCTACTGCGATACGTTGTCTCCAAGCGCGGGATCGAAGCGAACCCCATGAAGATCGACACGATCGCTCAACTCGGCAAACCCGAGTGCCTGCGCGACGTCAAAAATCTAGCCGGGCGAGTCGCGGCTCTCAGTCGCTTCATCCCCCGGTTGGGCGAAAAGGCGATGCCCCTCTATCGCCTAATGTGCAAGAACCCCACCTTCCAGTGGGACAAGGAGGCAGATGACGCGCTCCGCGACCTCAAGAAGGTGCTACTCGTAGCGCCGCTACTCGCCGCCCCCGTCAACAAGGAACCCATGCTGGTCTACGTCGTGGCTTCCGAACGCGTCGTCAGCGCCATCATGGTCGTCAAACGACCAGAGGAAGGAAAGGAGCGCCCGTTGCAACGACCCGTGTATTACATCAGCGAAGTCCTCACCGAGTCGCGCCAGTGCTACCCGCAATACCAGAAATTGGTATATGCGGTCTTCAGGGCACAGCGGCGACTGCCACACTATTTCTAGGAGCACCCGATAACGGTCGTCTCCTCAGCACCGTTGCAGTACATCATCCGCAACCGTGAGGCGTCGCCGGGAAAGTCGCTGGCACCTGCGACGCCGTCTCCCTCACCATGGCGGCATACCGCCAAGCAGTGGACAAGCTGGGTGGATACTTCGCAATGTACTCCGTCGGGTGGATCGACAAGCGGAAGAACGAGGAGGACGATGCACTCTCTCGCATCGGCTCGGCTCGACTCGCACCACCCGCCGGCATCTTCCTCGACACCATCACCAAGCCTTCCGTCTCTCCCCCCAGGGAGATCGACGTCGGAATCCTGTTGCAACCAGAAGCAGCCATGGTCGCTCTAATCCGATCAAACGACTGAACCGCGCCATCGCGCCTACTTGGAGGAGGCACCGCTGCCAGATGAAACCGACGCGGATGATATGCGCGCTGCAAATCTTTCGCCATCATCAACGGCGAGATCCACAAGCGCAGCATGACCGGCGTGTTCCAACGCTGCGTTCAGCCTGCTGAAGGACGAAAAATCCTCCAAGACATTCACTCCGGCAACTGCGGCCACCACGCCGGCCCCGTTCTCTAGTCGCCAAAGCAATGCGGCATGGCTTCTACTGGCTCACCGCACACGCAGACGTTGTCGACATTGTCCAGCGGTGCGTCGGATGCCAGAAACACGCCAACCAGACCCACGTTCTGAGCTCGGCGCTCAAGACAATCCCCATCACCTGGTCGTTCGCCGTATGGGGCATGGACATGGTAGGACCCTTCAAGAAGGCCCCCTCCGGCTTCACCCACCTCCTAGTCGCAGTCGACAAATTCACAAAATGGGTGGAGGCCAAGCCAGTCCGCAAATGCGACGGGAAGACTGCCACCAAGTTCCTACGTGAGCTCATCTATCGCTACGGGTTCCCAAACAACATCATCATGGACAACAGCACCAATTTCGCCAAAGGAGCCATGGCCGAGTTCTGCGAGGAACACCACATTCGACTCGACCTCGCCTCGGCTCACCAAGTCCAACGGCCAGGCGGAACGCGCCAATCAGAGTATCCTCCATGGCCTAAAGCCACGGCTCCAAGTACCACTCGAGCGCACCGCCGGGTGCTGGGTCGAGGAGCTACCCTCCGTCATCAGGGGCATCCGCACCTCCGTCAACAGGTCGATAGGATTTACCCCCTTCTTTATGGTGTACAGCGCCGAGGCAGTCATGCCCACCGTCCTCGAGCACGACTTGCCAAGGGTGGTCAACTACACGGAGGCTGCAAACAAACTCGCACGCCAAGACGGAGTCGACCAGCTCGACGAGGCACGTGACCTAGCTCGCACCGCCATCTACCAAGGGCTCCACCGCTACCACGACGCCGAGTAAGGACTCGCACCTTCCGAAGGCGACACTGATGCTGCGTCTAATCCGGGACAAGAAGGGCATGCACAAGCTATCCCCTTGGGAGGACCATTCGCCATCGGGCGAGTCCTAGGCAACCACGCCTACTACCTCACCGGCGTCGGCGACGAAAACTTGACGTCAAGCGGCCATGGAATGTAAACCTCCTACAGAAGTTCTACTCCTAGAACTCCATACATGTACTCTCCACATGCTATGAAATAAAACAGATCGGTTACCGCAAATTGTGCCTACTCTCCACGTCTTGTGCCACTCGCACTCGTAATAACAGCGTTATGCTATTCGCAGAAGTCAACCTCTGGTAAAGCGATCGGCACGGCCAAGTAGTGTGGTACGGGGCACTGGGAAACCCCAGGCCCCGTAACGTCCACGAAAAATGCCAACCCGGAGCCCCATTGGAGTCGCCCAGCTCGAATGGCTTACCGAGCCAATACAACTGCCCTCGCTCCTCACAGCGACCAAAGTCCTCCGCATCCTTGGCACATCGACTCGAATGGCCAAATACCACGCTCGGGGACTGACGTCCAGTCAAATACGAGCGGCTAGGGAAAAACGCCCAGTATGAGAGCGTGCCTAGGACTCGCCATGCGACTGATCCTTCGGGTCAGGCAGGAGTGACGCGCTTACTCTAACGTGCTTAGTCCTCACCTACCTTGGAGTTGTGACTAGAACCACCAAGTACCACGCTCGGGGACTCGGATAACCGACCTCGTTCCCGCACGGGAAAACGGTCAAGTAAAGAGCACCCATGGGAGTCGCCCAGCGACTGGATCTCCGAGCTCTGGAGAGTCGACCTCAAACCATTAAAAATTCACAAACACATAACAAACGAGGAAAACCCCATAAAAAGGGCGGACGCGCTCGGGGACTCATTCAATCAAAATCCAAAATCACAAAGCAAATGATAAAACAACACGAATTTCCTTTATAGAAGCACAAAGTTGTTCCAAAATACAAGGAAAGTTCAATAGCTATTTTGTACTAACGCCCAAGGGCTTAACGCCTCTACTCTGCAGGTTTTGACGCTGACTCGCCGCCACCCCTGCGGTTACGGATGAAGGGCACGTACGGGTTCGACGGGTATGTCGTCAACTCACCCGCCATCGCCGCACGGAACGGCTGATCGACCTTGAAGTCTCGGTGCTTCGGTTCGGGATCGTTGGGGGCAACAATCGTCTCCTGGTAGGGGAGGAGGTCGCCCATCGCCCAAACGCGATCGGAATACACCGCAGCCTGGTCCGTCAGCTTCAGCACCTCGGCAATCTCCACAGAGCCCGTGGACAAGGGGTAGCCGCTCGTCACATCGTCAAGGTCGAAGTCTTTCGGGAAATGAGCAAGCCTAAGGCAGAGCGTCGTCGCCGCCCCGCGCCGGAAGGCCGACCACGTCATGAATTCGACGACTGACGGAGCCTTCTCCAGGTAGCGCCATACCTCGACGAGGTCACTGGGGATCACCTCCGTGGGCGATATCTCGTGAAGATATGCTCGAATGCAAATCGCGGACGCGGCCGAGAGTTGACCAGGGTGGTCACATCGCGCCGTCGCATGATCGCGCCTCTTCGAGCTATCGTGTCCGCTTGTGGGCGAGCATCGATAAGCAGCACACCAACGATTTCACAATGCGGTTGTGGCGGTGAAGAAGGAAGAAAGGGTTACCAATCGGACGGCGAGAGGCGTGATGAAGCTTTGAAGAGAGGAGAAGTCATACCGCAGCCCAGCCAAGTGAGTCGGACACTTTCCGCTCTTGGTGTAACGCCAGACCGCTTTCGCGCCCCTCCGCTTCCGCTTCGCCCTCCTTGAGCTCACGCTCCGGTCGTGACCGCTTCGGCCACTCAAGCGGTCGAGGCGCCGTCAAGTCACCCACCGGGACAAGGCCCCGGCAGACTTCCTCCGCCTCGTCCGCAATCGCTTGAAGCCCCTTGTTCGTCTCCTGGACGGCAACGAGTTCCTTCTCCAAGCGACACTTTGCAGCAAGCCGATCGTTCGATTCTCGCTGCAGGCCCTGCGCACAAACTGCAACGTCAACAACAACGGACATTGAAAATCCTAAGTGCCCACCCGCTGAAATTCAGCGACTAGGCACTCGGGGACTGGACATTGAAAACCCTAAGTGCCCACCCGCTGAAATTCATCGACTAGGCACTCGGGGACTAGACGACATAAAAACATCAAGAATCCGACCACTGAAATTCAGTGGCCCGATCCTCGGGAACTGGACATACCTGGATGGCAGCGCCTAGCATGTCGTGAAGCTCCAGCGCGTCCACGGATGAAAGCACGACCGGAGTGTGGCCACGACGTTGTTCGACCTCCACCTCGGCGACCCCAGGCATCCGGCTCGTTGGCACCGAGCCACTAACTGCGGCCGCCTTCGCCATGAAGCGAGGGAAGGTCGCTGTAGATGTCGCGGCGCCACTCGGAGCCGTCTCGGCCATGTTGGGTGAGGCAACAGCCTCCTTGGTCTTCGAGGCCACTTCCGTCGCAGTCGGAGGTTCTCTCGGAGTAACCACTAGGTCATCAGAGACCGTGACAACGTCGTCGCCTTTCGCCCTCTTGACATCTTCGGCGGGAGCAACGACATCGTCGGTCTTCCTCTTCCGCGAGGAGTCCACCTCCGTGACGACTGGCGGAACCTTGGCCATGGAAGGATGGCCAATCTTTTTAACACCAGTCCTGTGAAACAACGATATGAATAAGAGTGTCCGACTACAATGAAAAACAGGCAGATGAACAACACTCACTTGGCGACTGGTATGAACCGCAGTCCGGTGCAGATGCTAGCCGGCTTTTCCAACTCGGGCCCCAACCTCCGAGTGAGGCCTGTCTCGAACACATTGTGTGCCCAAGACACTGACAGCCTCTTTGAAGAGGAAGCCGCGGTAGGAGCCTCCACGATAATTGCCGCGGGAGCCTCCCTTGGAGGCGAGGCCGCTGCGGCTGGAGCATCGCCCGAGCCAGCGATTGGGGCGAATGGAGGCGGAAACAACGCCAGCGGCGCCTCGTCCATGGGGGTGATAGCGTCCGGCGCCACGGTCGCGGGCGCCGCCGCGTCCTTAGTCAAGCTGGTGGCATCGGAACTGGTCGCAGATCGGGGCGGAGATGTCCGCTTCGCCGGCTTTGCCTTCTTCTTCGGCGAAGCCGCCGTCTTCTTCTTCTTCGACGGCGTGGCCTCACGATGTGAGGTGTGCTCGGGAAGCTCGTCGTCATCGTCTTCGTGAGGCTCGAGGTTTTTACTCGCCTCGAGTTCGCGCTGGTGTTGCCCGCGGGTTTTGCGAACTGTGGGGGCAGGGACTGCCACGGGTTCATATTCATCGTCGTCATCATCATCATCACCCTCATCGCCTTTGATGGGTGACGACTCGCTCCCGTCTTGGACGGACGAGCTCGAGTTCTTGTCGTCTGCGGGTGGAAGCCACCCTTCTACCACTTGGAACAACTGCAATAAAAACAAAACAACGTTAGCACAACCGCGAATGCATTATCTGCGACTGCGAGTGGTGACGAAATGACGACTTACCGTCGAAGCTGGGCGCCTTGCAGTGTAGGGGGCAACCCCGGCCTTCGCGTCAAGATACACCGCTTGGGTAATCTTCTTCAGGGCCAGGGTGTAGTCTTTGAGATGCCATTCGGCGAAGGAGGACTTCGTCGGGTCGTCCTTGCCCGTATACTCATACATGTAATGGTCGCGGCGAGCCAAGGGCACGAGCCGCCGCCCGAACCAGCAGTTGTAGAGGTTGATGGTCTGTAGGCCCTTCTTCTTCAGACCACGGATGGTCTGCAGCATTTCATCGACAACCATCCGTTGATCCAGTGGGAGCTTGGCGACCTAGATTCGACGCGGTTCGGGCCGGTCGGCGGAGTACCTTGGGAGCGCCACTTCGCCATCTGGAGTCGACTCGGTGCCGTAGAACCAGGACTTCTTCCATTCGTTCGCCGCCTTGGCGGGCAGCATCAGGTCAAAGAACGACACCTTCGACTTAAGCTGGAATGTCAGGCCGCCCGCGGCTAACATCGGGCCGCCTGACTCTTCGCGGCTGATTCTCCCATGGAACAGATCTTGCCACAGGGGGAAGTAGGGCCTACAGCCCAGATAGCACTCGCAGAACGCCATGAAGATGGCGAGCTGCTCGATACTATGCGAACCCAGATCTGATGGCTGGATCCTGTAGTAGGCGCAGAAACGCCAGAAGAAGAGGGAGGTAGTAAAGCCTAGCCCCCGCTCCAGGTGGCTGGTGAAACAGATGAATTCTCCCTAGCGCGGGTTCAAAGTCACTTCTCCAGCCGCGGGGATGTGCCATCTGCCGGTGCGGAGGATCCCGGCCTCTTCGAAGGACGCCAGTAGCGCCTTAGTACACTTGGATCTTCCCCATGGTTCGGTGGAGGGGGCCATCGGTTGGAAGTTCGTGGAGGTCGGGGATCTCTGGATTGTTTAGATCACTATGCGGAGTGGGAAACGGAGTCGAGCGATATCGGAGGAAGAACGAAGAAGTGTTTTCACGTTCGCGTATCATTCTCCTTATATAGCGGTTGCTACCCGCCAATTTCGGGAGCCGTTACTACGCGGTAATTACGCCGAAGTTACCGTTGGATTACCCCAACGGCTAGTTTGACCCCAATTGATGGTCCAACTTCATCCATTCGACTCGTCGCTCCACGCGACCCGACAATTCGCCGACCTGATCACTTCAACAGTGACTGAGTATTCGCCTACCCGTTCGCCGAGCTGCGACACGATTGGTCGCCATTATTGCGACTAAAATGACTAGTTCTTACTTTATTCAGGAGTCCGCCGACGATTCGACTGGACGTCCGCATTGGACCCGCATACTCCGACTGCCAGCGACGCCTGCGACAAATCAACGACGGCCTCGGGGACTACTGATGGGGATATGCCTACCGGGGTATACCGGCGGGGCGTTTCTTCGCCCAAGCGCCAGCGAGTGGGCCTGTAGGACGACGACTGGATCGAGATTTGGCGTGGACTCCAGCGACTGGAAGTTGAAGGCCCAGAAGTGTAGATAGGCCCAGTCGGACTAGGTCGTAGAATCACCGAATCCTTAACTAATTCGGTTGAGATCTGTAAACCCTAGGGAGGTGAGTCTATATAAACCTCCCTAGAGGACCCTTAGAGGATACGTTCCATCATACACCCTAGCGACACGCCGCCTAGCCGCCGAGCTCGCCCCATTGTACTCTCATCATAATACAATCTATCAAGAGTAGGTCTTTACCCTCCGGGGAGCCGAACCTTGGTAAACCCTTGTGTCTCAGCCCTCATCTCGCACCGCAGATGGCTGGCCGCCCTTGCCCCATGTTCTACTACTTGCTGCCGATTGCATCATCTGTCGTGGTCATTCCCACGACACCATCATCTCCACCAGAACCATCATCACCACTCCGTCACGCTGTAACAATTGTGTTGGATATTGCTTTAGTTCTTAGGGGAAACTTTCCCGGTGTTGATTACTATTGTAGTTGATGCTTGTGAGTGGAACCATTGGATTATTGTTTATGTTCAGATTGTTATCCATTATCATATCATCTTTGATCTTGATCCATATGATGTCTTATGAGTAGTTCGTCTTGTTCTTGAGGACATGGGAGAAGTCATGTTGTTAGTAGTAAATCTGTGATGAGTTATTATTCAATGGTTTAGTATTTAAGTTCTGGTGCTATTCTTCTAGTGGTGTCATGTGAACGTCGACTACATGATACTTCACCATTTATGGGCCTAGGGGAATGCATTGTGTATTCGGCTACTAATCGTGGGGTTGCTAGAGTGACAGAAACATGAACCCCCGTTAGGACACCTTTGCACAAGAGAGTGTAGGATCTCAGAGTTTAAGGCTGTGGTTAGATTTATATCTTGATTACTTTCATGTAGTTATGGATGTTTGTAGGGGGTTTAATCACAAGTATGTATTAGTCCTAGGAAGGGCGGTATGTTAGCACAGGTTCACCCACACAATACTTACAAACACTAGAGAAGAGTACTCAGCTATTTGAAGCGAAAGCACTTGACAGAATTCCCATGTGTCCTCGAGAACGTTTGGTCCTTATAAGTATTTCCACCGGCTTGTCCTTTGCTAAGAAAGGATTGGGACACTTGATCCGTTTGTTCGTTACCTTTGTTACTTGCTCCTTGTTTTGTTGCTTTGTCAGAAAACCACTAAAATCCGTTTGCTAAGTATTCACAGGGATTTCCTGCTCTATACCACTGTTCAGCACCTTCTACTCCTCGTTGGGATCGAAACTCCTATTTATCGAAAGTACTATGATACACCCCCTATACTTGTGGGTCATCAAGACTATTTTCTGGCGTCGTTGCCAGGGAGTGAAGCGCTATTGAAGAGTGGAACTGGTAAGGGAAACTTTTACTATGAGTATTGCTTTTGTTACTACTTGTTACTTTGTTTCCAATATGGATAACCCACTTGGTTTTCTGTTTGGGAAGACCACTACCGCTGGTAGGGTAGTAGATGAACCACCTCCTGTTGAGATAGATCCTTTTAAGATACCTACAAGTATTGTTAATCGTGTTATGGATAATTATTATTTTGGGGATGGAACTGTCCATCCTGGTGATCACTTGCTTTTTATCCATGAATTATGCGGGTTGTTTAAGTGTGCAGGTATCACAACTGAATAGGCGAAGAAGAAGTTACTCTCCATATCCTTGAAAGGGAGAGCTGAAGCATGGTATAAGCTGCTGAAGAATGGACAATCCATGGAATGGGAGGAGATGGCATCTCTCTTTTACTCTAAATTTTATCCTCCCAGTGAAATCCATAAGGATAGAAGTCTTATATATACTTTTTGGCCTCTTGAGGGAGAGAGTACAACTCAAGCTTGGGGGAGACTGAAGTTACTCATGCTTAAATGTCTTATTCATGAACTCCCTAACAATATTATTCTCAATAACTTTTATGCTAGGCTTTCTCTTCATGATAAAGATTTACTAGATGCTTCTTGTGCTGGATCATTCACACGTATGAAGGAAGAAGCTAAATGGGATCTCTTAGACCGTATTCAAGATAATACTGAGGCTTGGGAGAATGACAGGGAAGAAAGTCAGGTATAAACTATGATTATGAATGCATTAAATCTTTTATGGGAACTGATAACTTCTGTGATATTCGCAATGAGTATGTTCTTGATTCCCAAAGTATTTCCAAATGTTTTAAGGCCTTTGCCTCTTACATAGAAATTCCCAAGAAGAAGTGGAATAAGTACCATGCTCCGTATAAAGATGTTGTTAGCCATGTTCCAGTTAGAAGTATTCAAGTTTGTACTACTAATCATGTTGTGCCTGAACCTCATGTTGAGAAAATGCCTTTCCCAGCTAAGTTAAAGGAGTATTCTATGATTATTAGTGCAAATAACAAGGGTACAATGAAAAATGTGGGCCTGGTAAGCATTTGAGTGATGAACCTATGGTAGCTATTGTGAAAGACATTGTCACTAGAAATATAGAGGATGAGCACATTGTCTTCTGTGAAGACGCTTCTAATATTATCTCTCATCCTAGTAAGCCTAGAAAAGCTAGTGTTCCCGTGCTTTCTGTTAAAATTGGTGATCATTGCTACTATGGTTTATGTGATATTGGTGCTAGTTCTAGTGCTATTCCTTATGAGCTTTACAGGGAAATTATGCATGAGATTGGTCCTTGTGAGCTTGAGGACATTGATGTGGTTATCCATCTTGCTAATAAGGAGACCATTTGCCCCATTGGCATTGTAAGAGATGTGGAGGTTCTCTGTGGTGAGATTAAGTATCCTACTGATTTTCTAGTGCTTAATTCAGCAGCTAGCAAAACTTGTCCCATAATTTTTGGTAGACCTTTCTTGAACACTTGTAGAGCTATTATTGATTGTAAGAAGGAATTTTTTTAACTAAGTTTGATGGAGAGTCGTATGTGTTTAACTTTTCCAAATTTGCTAAAGCTCCTTATGAAAATAGCTTGCCTAATAAAGATTTCAGGATGGGACAACTTGCTTCTATAGATCCAGTCTATGACCTTGGACCTCTTTTTGATGACTGTAAGTATGCTTATTCTGATGATAAAGTTGTTTTAGTGTGATTATATTGTCAACTTTATTCAAGGTGCTACTGAAAGTTATTTTGAGAGAGGGAAACATGGTTTTATGCATCTCAATGATGTTAAGTTTCCCCGTTTTATGTTGAAAGCTTTAAAGTTGCAGAGTTCGTCTTTGAATAGGTAAAAGTGGTGAAAACAGAAGGTTCGTGAAACTCCAATCTTTTTATATTTTTTATGTTTTTAATACATAAGGAAAGTTACGAGACATAACTGAAGAGGAAACGGAGACCGGGGTGGACAAACCCACCCCAGACGTGGGCCCAGCCTGGCCACGCCTGGAGGGGGTTTGCCACCCTCGAACTCTGTCTCTGCTTCGTTTTCGTGTCAAAACTTTAATTATGCATTGAAACTTCGTAATATATAACCCCCCGGATCCCCCGAGGTTCGTGCATCGTGTTATCGTCGTGTTTTTGTTTCGATCTGTTTCTGTCAGGAAATCTTCTCAAGTTTAGAGCACCATGGCCTCCGCCAACGACAAAGGCAAGAAGCCCGAGGAGGAAGAACCTCAAGTCCCCAAGGAAGAGGAGATTTCGGTAGGTTATGAATGAGACATGGAGGAGGACAAGCAACCGGACACTCGTGCTACCGTTGCAAGCATTGGTTTGGTGGCACAACCTACCCAGCTTAAGAGGACAACACGAATGTCCACATGAGGGAAACCTCCACGTCTCTTCTACAATCCACGGTCATCTCCTCCACGTAAAAAGAGACCCTTCCATACACTTATGCATGACTATCAATATCAACATGTTCCCAAAGGGAATTTGCCCTCGGTTTGGGATATACCTCGTTCTAACAATGTACAGAAGGATCATGCTAAGGATGAAGAGTGGGGAAAGAATAACAAGAACTGGGATTCTCGGAATGACATGATCATGAACCGTATAGAGCAAAACTCTGAGCTAATATGTACTCTTACTTTTGTGTTCGAGGAGTTGAGGAAACTTATTGAGGAGCTTATCAAGAGAACACCACCACAGAAGGAGTAATTCGTCATCAGGTTTGGCATCCCCTTGGCTTGTTCCAAGCTTGGGGGAGTGCCGCGGTATCACCACCATTATCTTTTACCTTTTTAGTGGATTCATATCTGTGGTAGAGTGGTTATCTTATAGTTTGGTTTGCATGTGGAACTATCTCTCCTTTAGTTGATTATCTATGTATCCCTTAGTGTGAGTGCCTTTATTGGAATATTAATGAGAAGTCTCATCTTTTACTTTTTGCACTTCTTATTTTAGTTGCAATCTCTATTATATGATGGATCTTGTTGATCAGTATTTGCACCACTTTGGGATCATCAAGTGGATCTAAATTGGTTTTGGCAAACCGAGTTCTGGTTAGTGGCATTACTATGAAAGAGAAAAAGAAAGAACAATCTTACAGATATTTTATATCATTTGTTTTCTTTCTTGTTGGCTCATAAGCTTAGTATTCTTTATTTAAGATTCTTTTGTGTCTTCAAGGAAGACTGCATGTTTGGCTTTATTACTTGTATGTTTGCTTGTTTCTTTCAACTCTCTTGCTTGCCACCCAGCCTTGCTAGCCAAAAACCTGTTTTGAGAAGGCATACTTCTCATGTTTCCAAAACCCTTTGAACCAAAAACCTTTGCCACTTGTGTCCACCATATCTACCTAGTAGCAATTGCTATTCCTAGCAAATTCTCAAGCTTCATATACCTTTCGAATTAAAAAGTATTTTGTTATGTGAAAACTAGTTAGTAAAGCTCTCACGAACTTGATGGCACACTTTATTTCTTTGCCCCTAATAAACTTGAACCACTGTGACCACCGAAGTTGTATATGCTTGCATCTATACGTTGGAATTAGCAGAATCGTGATGTCACGGGGAACATTTTCAACATTGCACTTGTACTTTGTACATAGTTGATATCGTGCTCTTTTGTCTATGGATGTCAACTGTGTGAAATAAAGAGGGAACTTGTAAGTCCATGGAGTTTGTATTCTGTGTTAGAGAAACGCCTGGGCCGCTAGCCTAAGCCATGCTAAATCATGGTGGAAACTTGCAGCATCACCATAGTGAGTCATCTATGAAGCATCCTCAATAAAAATCTATGAATATTGTAAATAAAAAAGATTGCTGAGATGCTCATTGTCTGCTTGCCTTGTCATTTTGGTTATGGGAAAGCTCCTGTGCCATGTGCAAGGGGTACCCCGTTGGCAGTTCTCAATGATATGCAAATACTTACAATGACAAGAACTTACATGGGCCCAAAGTTGAGTATGCATGAGGAGTGGCCCTCATATTCAAGGTACATGAGATTGCCAACTTATATTTTCTCAAGCATATACTCCATCTTTGTTCACTTTAACCTTAATCATCTCAAGATGCTTATGATAGGGGCAATGAGGGCTCAAATCTAGTAAGTACCATAATCTTTTGAAAGCTCTTTATGACTTGTAATCCCTGCTACCCTCTAAGAAGGGACCTTTCTCCTAGTTACCAGTTGAGTCAGTAAACCTACTTCCTCTCTATTTCTAGCAAGCATTTGAGTTGTTGTGTTTCAAGCATTCATATGGTGATTTATTCAATCATGTTCTTTATCTTCCTTGTTTGCACAAAACTCTTATCTATTGAGTATTACTTTGAAAGACTTCACTTGTGAAAAACATTTTGGAGCAAAGAGTGCTCCTGTTTAGAAACCTCTATAAAAAGCCTTTGTGAAACTGTTTGCCAGGTGTTCTCTGACCAAGAACAAGTTTGCCAATTCCAATTATGATTTATCTTTATGCATCTCTATTGTGATAGCTGCACTTGGTTGCAAGCTAAGTTATATAATGGTGAGTTGTTTTCTTCTATGAGTTGTGCAATGGTAAGTGTGATGCTTCTTGTTCGTATTATTTTATCGACACTTTACTCCATAAACCTGTGGACATGTTTACTGAGCTCAGTATTCGCTTGGGGACAAGCAAAGTCTAAGCTTGGGGGAGTTGATACGCCCAATTTGCATCACCACTCTATATCATAATTTACCTCTATTCATTGATATTTGTCTTATTATGAGGTATTACTTATGGATTTTCATCTGTTTATGCATGTTGGATGATTCTTGGAGGATGGACTGCCTGAGCCTGGATTCTGATGGAAAAGAAGGCGTTTCGGTGCAATTTTGCAAAGATCAGAAAAATACCAGAAAAATATGGAAACATATTATTTTACCAGAAGACGAAGGAAGCCAGAAGGAGGGACGGAGATGGGCCTCAGGGGGGCCACACCCCCTAGGCGCGGGCCCACCTGACCCCGTGCCTAGGGCAGGTGTGGCCCACCTGCCTGGCCTCCAACTCCGCCCCTTTCCCTATATCTTCCCTACGGAACCCTAATACCAGGGGAGCGACCACAGATAGATTTCCGCCGCCTCTGGGGGCGGAAAACACCGAGAGAAAAATATCTCTCCGGCAGAAAGATTTTTGCCGAGGGAATTCCTTCCCGGAGAGGGGAGACCGTCGCCATCAACACGATCATCAAGCTAGGCTTCATCAGGATCATCATCATCCACACCATCATCTCCACCAGCACCATCATCACCACTCCGTCCTGCTATAACAATTGTGTTGGATATTGCTTTAGTTCTTAGGGGAAACTTTCTCGGTGTTGATTACTATTGTAGTTGATGCTTGTGAGTGGAACCATTGGATTATTGTTTATGTTCAGATTGTTATCCATTATCATATCATCTTTGATCTTGATCCATATGATGTCTTGTGAGTAGTTCGTCTTGTTCTTGAGGACATGGGAGAAGTCATGTTGTTAGTAGTGAATCTGTGATGAGTTATTATTCAATGGTTTAGTATTTAAGTTCTGGTGCTATTCTTCTAGTGGTGTCATGTGAACATCAACTACATGACACTTCACCATTTATGGGCCTAGGGGAATGCATTGTGTATTTGGATACTAATCGTGGGGTTGCCAGAGTGACAGAAACCTGAAACCCCGTTAGGACACCTTTGCACAAGGGAGTGTAGGATCTTAGAGTTTAAGGCTGTGGTTAGATTTATATCTTAATTACTTTCATGTAGTTATGGATGTTTGTAGGGGGTTTAATCACAAGTATGTATTAGTCCTAGGAAGGGCGGTATGTTAGCACAGGTTCACCCACACAATACTTACAAACACTAGAGAAAAGTACTCAGCTATTTGAAGCGAAAGCACTTGACGGAATTCCCATGTGTCCTCGAGAACGTTTGGTCCTTATAAGTATTTCCACCGGCTTGTCCTTTGCTAAGAAAGGATTGGGCCACTTGCTCCGTTTGTTTGTTACCTTTGTTACTTGCTCCTTGTTTTGTTGCTTTGTCAGAAAACCATTAAAATCTGTTTGCTAGGTATTCACAGGGATTTCCTGCCCCATACCACTGTTCAGCACCTTATGCTCCTCGTTGGGATCGACACTCCTATCTATCGAAAGTACTACGATACACCCCCTATACTTGTGGGTCATCACGACTCAACGGAGGAGGTGCAGGTGGAAATTGGGGCGATAGGGATGGATCTAGGATGAGAGCTCGACGCATGGACTCAGCTCGCTCGCTCATGGTAATGATTCGTTTCCGCTGGGTGGGGGCGGAATCGATCATCCACTTTATTGGTGGGAGAGTATAGGGACCACAGATCGTGTCTCCTGCGTCTACGTAGTGGTAGGGTTAGGGTTCTGGCTGTCATTTTTTGGGTGGTGGTGACAATGACGGTGAGGAATAATCTACTATAGCGCCAGCCCTGCTTTGACGGCTACGTTAAGTACATGGCAGCAACGTCTTCAGGCTTTCTCTTGGAGGGAGCGAGATTTGGTGCGCTAGGTGTGAGTGTCGCGGTTACGATGTCACCCACACAACAACTTTTTTCTCCAACTCCGTCATGGCGACGTCGCATCCTCTGGTGTCTTGGAGTGTGTGAGACCTTGTACATGAGGTAGTCACAAGGCGCCAATTTTGCCTCCTCTCGATGATGTAGGAGTGGGAGGGGAGGACCTTGGCGCTGGTGTTCTTCAACTTGATGTTGCTTTCTAGTGTTGGTATGGAGATACAGAAGTCAAAAACTTTGTGACAACGGAGATCCCATCTGCAGATACAAAGTTCACGGCGACTCAGAGTGGGAGTGGCAGCAACAACGATATAGTGTACCTCTCTGAGATACACGATTTACGGCGACTCGGTAGGAGTGGCGGACAGGCAACATGGTGGACCTCGTGTTGATTGTATCGAGGACTTGGGAGTAGTATTTTATTTATTATTGTGGTGTTGTGTACCACTTGTCCTCCTTAATAGACCTAGGGTCTAAATCGCAAAAAAAACAGGATCTTCAATAAATTACACTGCTTGTAGATGTATAAATTTACTTTATAAAACACCTTATTTTAATCACAAATCAACCTTACAACAAATTGCCTTCGGTACATACATTAGAACTCCATGTTGACTTGTTGAGATAACAAATCAAGTTATCACGGACAAAAGCCTATGTGGTTGAGTGTCGGGGTCTCATGGAGGTCAAGGATTCATTTCATTTCCAAGAAAAAATAGAAAATAAGTATAACTATGAGAAAATCAAGTGTCATTCACAACACTAGGAGATCTTCTCCTTCGGGAATCCAGCTAAGAATATGTTTTTTTAGAAATAAGGTCATCGGACCCAGCTTTATTACTCCCTCCGATCCAAATTAATGTTCTCATATTTGTCTAGATTCGGATGTATGAGATACAGCGGTATAATTTGGATCGGAGGGAGTAAGGGTGCGGTGTCAACCACCCTCATTGGCATTCAGCAGAGGCGACGATTGCTGTATCGATCTCATCGCTGCAAACCTTGGTTGCACACCTGTGGCGTCCGTCTGCAGAGATGATCGCCTCCGACACGACGACCACCATAATGATGTTCTTGATCTCATCGTTGCAGGACGTTCTTGTGCACCACCTGCTCGCACTCCATTGGCGCTCTGATCCTGGGGCGACACGCCTCCTGGAGCTCGACGGAGACCGTGGGAGGACTGCGAGGGCTGGAGAAGTCGCCCGAAATCACGCACCTCCCACCGTCACTCCGTTGGTGCTCTGATTCTGGGTAGTCGCGCGTCCTGGAGCTCGACGGAGACCGCACCTCATGACAGCGAGGGCGAGGAGAAGTCGCCTAAAATCGTGCACCTCTCGTTGGCACTTCATTGGTGTCCTGATCCAGGAGCGGCCGCACGTCTTGGAGCTCGATAGAGACCGCCGCCGGGACAACAAGGGCGTGGATCACGCCTGCTACGCGGGTGAAGCCGAACTCCATTGTTGTGGAGACGGTCAACATCCCGACGATGAAGGGAAACCGGCGCCAACGGAAGGAGAGATCCCCTCTGCAGCGGCAGAGGTGGGGAGGACCGGGCAGGATGGAAGATCGGGTGGACCGGGCAGGGTGCCTGATGTTGGACTTAGCCATTAGGTGTGTCGAGGCGGGCGGCGCCGAAAGGAATCGACGTGGTCGAACGGTAAAAAGAACACCTTCTTTTTAGATAATAGAGATAGATAAGATAAAGTTTGTTAGTCTTGTTAGATAAGGTTTGTTAGTCTTTTTTTACGGAGCTTAGGCAATTTGTTAACGGTGGCATTTTTGTAATTTTGCATGTGATACCAGGCATTCATCACGCAGGCAATTTGTTAACGGTGGCAGTTTTTGTAATTTTTGCATGTGTGATACCAGACATTCATCACGCTTTTGAAATTAATAGTAAAGATTGTAGATGTTCATTTTTTATGTTGACTTTGACCAAAAGTAATATTCGAAGTACTAAAGTAAAATAGGAGAGTATTTTTTGAGTAATAAATTATTACGTCTGTGCAGTAGTATTAAATGTTTACCATATTAAAGATATTGTACTATTAGTAGATGTTTATTTTTAATGTTGACTTTGACCAAAAGTAATATTTGAAGTACCTTCGCTTTAAGACTTAAGGCGCACATGTTTTTTAAAGCAAAGTTGACTAAAAGAATTGAACAACAAAATGTTGATTATATTGTACATAATTAGTACCGTTGGATTCGTATTGAAAAATACTTTCCAGTGGTACTAGTTTTATACCAAAACTCCTTACGTATTTAGAGTAATTTTTGATCAAAGAAAAAACACGCAAAACAATGACGCATTAAGCCCTGAAACCGAGAAAGTACCGCTAAAGTAAAATACTCGCAAGTCTTATAAACTGGGATAGAGGGAGTATAAGAGGAGAGTATTTTTTGAGTAATAATTACTCCGCCAATCAAGTTATAGAGAGTTCATGCGGCACGAGGGGGGGGGGGCCTTGGTACTCGGGCCGCCCACCAAGATCAAACCCGTGTACACAAGGCCGCCCCCGCCGCCACCCGCAGTCCGCTCATGGAGAACGCTCGCGCCGACGTCCACGGAGAGGGCGACCTCTCGCCGTCGCAGGAGGCCGCGAGGATGCTGCGCGAGATGGCGCTACGGGACCGCCAGGAGGGAGAGGAGCTCGATCTGCCGGACGAGCAGCTGCGCTCCAACGACCAGCTCCAGCAAGACGAGGTACCGCACCACTACTACCTCGCTAGGGATTAGCCCTTGGTTCCAGTTTTGTGGAACAGCATTGCGAATCCCTCGTGACAGCGGGGCGGTTCTAGTGTCCACCGAAACCTCCAAATTCCTCAATTTTTGCAAACCGGAACGGGCGCGCACCCGTTGCGGATCATGTCAGATGTTTGTGGTGGTATTTTACCGTGTGCCCTTGAATCTGCTGGAGAGTTTTCTAGTCCTCTCGTGCTATGTGTAGATTCTGATTTGGAATAACTGCAACTCGATTGTTAGATTCCCCGCTAACAAAAAAAAAGGAAATCGATTGTAAGATCGAAATAGTTGGTATGCTGTGAATCAGCTAAACGGGCTTTGGAACACATACACACAGCTCTATTATCAATGGTCTAGCGAAGATGTTTTGAATTACTAAAGGGACACTTCCAGGTTCCTTTCAGAAATAAGTTAAAAAGGGTTCCTTTTAGAAATGATGGAGTTCATTGAAACATTGGTCCGTGAATACATAAGTTTATAATACTCCGAAGAGGGGTTGTTTATATTAGTTTTCTCAAATTTAGATGAATGAATGCTACAGTAAATTTACAAATTTTCAGCCGATGTAATTTTTTCTCTGATATATGATTGCACAGATGCTGGCACTGGAGGCAATTTATGGAGATAATTTACATGTTTTTGGTGAAAATTATGTCCCACTGTCTTTCCAGGTATATCTGCTTTCTTGAGGAAATTATTGTTGTTTTAGTTGATTCCAGATCTCCAGGACTCGTAAATTATCAAAAAAAAATCAACAAAATTGTGATGTTTTTTTTTTCGTTTTGAATTCTTTGCAGATTCTTGTGCATTGTGAAATTCCAGATGGTATCAGTGTGTCTGTAGACCTTCGCCAGGGTGTTGATGATTACCCAAACAACTGGTTTACATTCAGTGTCAAGCACTTGGCTCCAATATCACTGACATGCCTCATGCCTCCGTCGTACCCGAGCCATCATCCTCCATACTTTACTCTTGGTGTAGAATGGTTGGATAGTGTGAAGGTTTCCTCCCTTTGTCACATGCTTGACTCGATTTGGGCGCAGCAACCTGGACAGGAAGTTGTTTTTGAGTGGGTGCAATGGCTGCAGAGCTCTATGCTCTCTCATCTTGGTTTTGATAGACGACTAATCATACGGCAGTATGATAGTAAGATGGATCCTGTGGATGTTCGGGCTGTCGGAGACATTCTATCTGTAGAGGAGATTGTTGAACGTTTGATCAGCTACAATGAAGAGCAATGCCATGAAACATTTCTTCATGGCCTCCATGTCTGTACGATCTGCTTACGTGAGTACACAGGTAATTCGGATGCTCCATTTGGTGCAGGGGTTCTTTCCCTGGTGCTCATTTTTGTACTGTGTTATGCATTAGATTATCATTATCTTTAATGAGGACTTACCATACGTAATTCACAACTACATCTCCAGTTCTCCAGCATAACTAAAATCTATTGTTTTCAAACAGTAAGGGAGAACGCTACTGATATAGTACTCCTTCCGATCCATAATAAGTGTCGCTGATTTTGTACTGAATCAGCGACACTTATTATGGATCAGCGACACTTATTATGGATCGGAGGGAGTAGTATATATTGGACACCAAACTGGGGCTCCATGGAGCCAGGGCACCATGCTTTCAAGTGCACAAATTTAATCTAAATTTTGATATAGTTTTCTGCAATTTTAGTTCTGGGATATAATACCTGATATAATCTATTTGCATTCCATGCTGCTTTTATATAAATCAATACATAAATGCGGTAAAACAATTATTAGAAAAAGTACAATTTAAGTTTTAGTTCAAACTTGTTTCAACTAGTTAGTATACATTTTAAAATAGACACAAGAAATATCAAATTATTTTGTGCCCCATACCTTTGCGAAACTAACAATTTTCTGGCATGGTCCCATGAACTACATATAATGTGAGTAAATACAAGTAAATTACAGGTTTTGCAGGAACCAAGGTACTGCCCAAATAGCTTAAAAACCTAATCGCTTATTCATTGATAAGCATATTTTCCCCATAAGAAATAAAAATTATAAGCTTCTTTACAAAGTTTTTATAACTTTCAAGATTAGGAGAATTAGTCATGTCCATATGTTATCCTGCTGAGTTATACTCATGGACAATCCAAGTTCCATCATGTCTATAGCCTGGAATATTTTGAAGTTAATTCGGAATCTGCTATTCTTTTGATTACCCTCAGGCATTGACTTCATAGAACTTCCATGCCGTCATTACTTTTGCGGGAGGTGCATGGAGACATACTCAAAGATGCATGTCAAGGAAGGATCAGTCCTGAAATTGGTGTGCCCTGATGAGAAATGTGATGGTTTTGTTCCTCCTAATCTATTGAAGAGGTTGCTAGGAGAAGCAGATTTTGAACGGTGGGAAAGATTGATACTTCAGAAGACTCTAGACTCAATGGCTGATGTAGCTTACTGTCCAAGATGTGAAACACCTTGCCTGGAAGATGATGACACCGCCCAGTGCTCCAACTGCCACTTCAGCTTCTGCACCCGCTGCAGAGGGCGTCGCCACATAGGGGCGAAATGCATTACTCCAGAAGAAAAACTTCTTTCCTTGCAGGTTGAAACTCCATCTAAACACTGTGAATTCTCTTTTTACTGTAACAATTATTAGCTGCCTGCCCATGCTCTAATCTAAATCCGTCGAAACACTACATATTCACTTTTCTGTTAAGTATTAGCTGTTATATTCACTATGAGGGCTTACTTCCAACATATTAAGAACAGGATTATTGGGATGCAGAATTTGTACATTAGTTTCTTGCTAAACCAGCCAAACCTTGTCCAAAGTGCAAAATTATTGGGGCTCCACTAGTGTGCTAGGTACTCCTACAACATTTGAATATACCTGGTCCAAAATGGAACTAGAAAACAATACCTGTTCAAAGTGCAATTTACTAATGGAAAATACATTGCAAGATAACTCTACTTGCCACATTGGTGTGTTCTTAATAAAAAGATCCACAGCCCTTATATGTATTCTAGAAAAATATATAGCTCTACTTGCATATAGTGTATCTGTATTCTAGATACAGTAACTATTCATAAACAAATTATGTTTCCAGAACACATTCTGTTACTTTAAGGTTATTGTAAAACATGATTCTGTTTCTTGTAAGATGGGCATTCCAGGTTCCACCATTTGCTCAAGGGCTATTCATCAATTGGTCTTATGACTCTTAGTGAAGTTCCATGCAATGAGAACATTATTGGGATCACATCATTCAGTGTGCTATTTGTTTTATACAGGAGTGTGAGAAGGTACCCAACTTGAGCAAAGGCAATACTGGGCATAAAGTTAACGTGGCGAATGAAATATTTAGCATCAAGGAAATACTTCGTTCTTGTGTTGCATGTCCGCATTGTGGCGTTGCCATCTCACGCGCGTCAGGCTGCAACCACATTCTCTGCAGGAACTGTGATAAGTCGTTCTGTTATAGCTGTGGCAAGGCCGTAAATCAAGATCATACAAGGTATTCTTCTGCTGTCCCCTGGTTAAGTGTGATACGCTAAGTGTCAAGTATTCTGTACCGTAGCTATTTTCTGCATACCAACTCTGAACCAATGCTCCCCTTTTTGAAAGTGAGCAATGCAAGATTGATAGAGAGAAGCTGAGAGTGAAGGTGGAGGTGAATGATGTGATGAAAAAGATGCAGAAAGACCTGAGGTTGACTCTATCCAGAGCGCATCCATGCTCAAACTGCCACCAGCCAAATTTCAAGGTAAAGTATTTGTGCCCCTCATGCGTCATATGGATACAAGTGAAGTGATCTCTTGTAGAGTGTTCTGAAGATAGCTGTAAATTTTTTGTTTTCACTTGATTCTGGTAAATGAAGGCAGTCTCTGATTTGAGCAGGTTGGAAACAACAACCATATCTTCTGCGGGACATGCCAAGTTCATTACTGCGCTCTGTGCCAGAAGAGGGTGTACAAGAGCACGGAGCACTATGGCCCCCGAGGGTGCAAGCAGCACACCGTCGATCTCGGGTTTGCCTAGACTAGCATTAACAGTCACTTTTTTGGGTTTGCCGAGCATGATTTTTTTTTTTTTTGGATATTGCTGAAGCTCTGAGCCCTGGAGATCATTTTAGTAGTTTTATGTCGAGGAACATCAGACATGTGAAAGGCCTTTATAACTGCAAAGCTTTGCCGGATTCAGTAAAACACAGTGAATCTAAAGCATTAAGCCCGTGACACTTTTTATTGTGAACAATGAAAGACTAGGCGTTGCTTTTCCTTTGATGCCGTGAATCACTTGTGATTGGAATGGCTGAGCTGTAAATATAGTTCCTCTTCGCATTTTCTGATATCAGTGGCCCTCTTCGTCCGTAGGCACAGGATCATCCCTTTCCCGAACTCCCAGCACACCCTTGACTTCTGCTCAACCAAAAGGTTATGTACACATCAGTAACTTTGTTGGTATATCATCAACTACACCTACCGTATATATCTCATATTCCTATGGTGAAGTAAGCCACGGTATGACCGCAAAGAGGTGTAAACTAGAAAATGCCTTCCCATGTGAGGATGACATGCGGGTCCCAGTCGATGACTCATTGCCTGTATTTGCTAATTTCCGGGCAATGTAGTAGTGGGAAGTCTTACTTGATAATTCCCGGGCCTGGTTGTTGGTGATGAACGCACTGAACGTCCCAGGTTCAGTCTCGAACATGTCACGCCGTGCAGCATCCAAGCTTCAGGTTCCAAAGAAAAACAAGAAAGAGGCATCAGAAAATGAAGTAGTGCCAGAAACTGTCATCCTGGCGGAGCCTGGAGCTGTAGAAATTCAGAAGGAGCAGGCGAAGCCCCACCTGCCGAGCACGGTGGCGAGCAGCATGTAGTTGTAGTCCTCGACCATGTGGTCTGGCACGCGAACCGTGACCTCGAACATATGGACCTCGCCTCCCTTGCGTTCGGGGTCGGGGTCGGCGCCGGTGACGGCGAGGGTGGCGACGGCGAGCACCGTCAGGATTGCGAGCGCTGCCAACGTCTGGCTCGTGGTTTTCGCCATGGTTTTGCGTTGCGGGAGGCTGAAGAGACTGGCCTCGGTCTCAGGTGGTGCTCTCTTGGTGGGGGAAGAGGGCGTGGACAGGGACGGTCTTATAGGATGCGGCGCTTCCTTGTCTGAAACTGTTGCGTGAAATCTCTTTTAAGACGGTTTATTACGACTGCGTTTTGGACGCCTGCTAATGCAGGATTAATACATGCAGAGTTTCAACGTGTGCAGTAGTATAGTAACTGTTTTACAAGCAGTCAGCTAGGTAGATTCAGTTGGTAGTATAGTAACTGTTTTACAAACAGTCCTAATACAACAAACATAAAAGTCCTAATAATCTTCAAACTGCAACCTAATCTGCAAAACTGTAAGAACGGGAGCAGGCAGTTCACGCTAGAACTTTATCCCCACGCACTGCGGTGAACCCCAGTGCTCGCTCCGGAACCCGCTAAACTGGACCTCCTTTCTGCACAATGTGCAGTAGCTGGCTTGGCACGCCCAGCAGTAAACGTATTTCTCGTCAGCCTGGATACATATGTGACCATTGGTTAGATAGATGCAATACAGAGACAACTTGCAGATTGGGGAGATAGGGTTCAGTATTACCTTGTGAATTTTTATACGGCATTTCGGACATTTTACGGTACTGCCTACCGGTTGACTCTGAGCTCGTCGGCGGTTTTTAGCTTCTAGTTGGTCCAGTCGCTTCCGCCAATCAATTGTGTCTTTTTCTTTCTCCTCATAGAGGTCACAGTTCCGGCTGCAGTTTGTCAAAACATAATAAATGCATAAAGATATAAGTTAGCCTAGATTCTTGACACTTATTTCCTTTTTCTTTTAAAAAAAGATCCTGGATAGTTCAGACTGCCATACTCGAAATGGTTGTAGCCAGCGATGATAGCCTTGCCACAGATGAAGCAGAATGCCTGACCACATTTGATACACACCACTTTGTTGCATCCTTCACTTTTGCTGATGGTCATTCTGCATTTGGGACATGATCTAGCATCGCTGTAAAGACTTTGTATGCTCAGCATTTCCTCCACCATCCCCCTTGCGGCCATCTTGCCTGATGCCTGCAGACATTAAATAAAAATAACAGACAGGAGATATTCAGTAACATGGAATTATTTTCTAGCAGTCAGTATGGCATTTAATAACGAAGCAAAAAAGAGGTGCCAAATGCATATGACACTCTCCAAAGATCTATGATAGATTGCAGATCAAATGCATATTGTATAGTTTGAGGAATTTAAGAACAGAACTCAAGATCTTTTGTTGAGGTACTCTGGCCCGTCTACACAGATGAGTATAATTGCACGGTATATCATTAAATGCAGGTTGCCACAACCAGTCCTACAACATGAGTGATTTTAGATGCATTCTTACCTGCTGCCGGAGGAGCTTCTCTTCCAGAGTTAGACACGGCTTCCCTGGATGGCGGGGGTCCTTGCACAGTGAACAGAATACAAAGCGACATTTTGGGCATTGTGCATTATTATCCTCATCTGCCAAGCAAGCGGTTGCACACCTTGGACAGTGGACCAAGTCTGACATTGAGTCCAATGCTTTCTCAAGAGTAAGCTTATCCCAGCGTTCAAATTCTTCCTCGCTGAGAAGCCTCTTTAACAAATACGGTGGAATAGAAGCGGTGCACTTAGTATCAGGGCATACCAACTGAAACAAAGTACCTTCCTTCACATGCATCCTGCATAAGGTCTCCATGCACTCGAAACAAAACATGTGCTGGCACGGAAGCTTGATGAAGTTTGAACCTAATTGTTTCAAAATTGAAGTTAATTAGAAGCCATATTCAGTTTCCTAAGAAGCTTAATTAGAAGCTCAAACGGTCCTAATAGTATCTACTATGATCTTTTGGTACAACTGCACAATAGAAGAGAAAAAGGAAAGAAACAAAAAGGAAAAGGCTTACCTTTACTCTGGTTGAGGCAAATCTTGCACATGTGGAGATCCTCAAGAAAAATTTGGTGGCACTTCTTACTACTGTAACTGAGCATCCAAGGGATTACAGACTCCAATGAGAGACTTCTCGAGATTGCACGGTTATCTCCTTTGTGTACAGAGATTTCATAACCTAATGCTATTTTCTTATCGAACCCGAGGTGTGGCAAAGAAGAACCACGGATCCACTCAACCCACTGATATACCACTTCTTGCCCCGGTAGCTCTGCCCAAATGGTGTCGAGCATTGCGCAGAGCTTTGAAACATCAGGCCCATCCATCCATTTAGCGGTGACCGTAAAATACGGGGGGTCTTTGCTGGGATACGACTGTGGAAGCACACATGTCAATACCAAAGGGGGCAGGTGCTCAAAGTTGCATGAGTAGGATAAGTCATCTTGTTTATGCTCATGTTGTTCTGTACAATCATCAGGACATTCTCCATGTCCGTTGGCTGAATCAAACTTAGCGCACACTTCAGCGCCATCGGGCAAATCATAACGTATGTAAATCTGTAATTGAAGAAATAGAAAATGGAAAAACCATTAAACCCGGATCATCACCATCATCCAAAAAGGAATGAAGTCAGTCAAGGGCAGCACAAGAAACCTGGAAACCGCGGAGTCCTGTTTTGCTTCTGAATTCAACCAAGTCGTCTCCATATATTGCATCCAATACCAGCAGCTGCAGTGAACAATGACACCGTGTGAGGAAACAAACACATCAACCTGGCCACTATCTAATACTGACAGAGAAAATCACTTTTGAGACACTGAATAAGAAACCTATTCCCTCTATATACATACGACGATGAACTTGATTGAAACCTATTCCCTCTATATACATACGACGATGAACTTTTTAAACTAAACTACTGTACTAAACTTATTTCTACCTTTTGACCATAATTACGACCTCTGTTACTATTTTTTTTTTTGAAATGGGGATGTACCCGGCCTCTGCATCCAAGGATGCACATAGCCCTTACCTCTGTTACTAAATAGAGCCTGCCAAAGAACCAACAAAATATATAATAACCTCTAACTTGATCATATACTCACTCTTCCCTAAAAAAGACATCACATATTTGTCTAAAGTTACATGTATCTATATACTAAAAATCTGCGACAGTTTTTTTGGGACAGAGGGGGTATATGAGAATTATAGTTATAGGATTTATGAAGATTTATTTTCCAAAATTTTACATAATAAAAATAATCAAACATATAATTTAAATTGCACATTTTGTTTAGAACAAAGGAAGAATAATGAATTTTATTTTCTTTAAAACGGAGGTTGAGACTCCTAGCCTTTGCATCGAAATGATGCACACTATTTTTACTTAATTTTATTCAACAATGCAATGACCACAGTAAAATATAATCATCAACAAGATTCTACGAGAAAAGGTCCCTTTTTAGTAATATTTTGGCAAGCATGAGCATAACACGATTAACATGGTTCAATGCAGTCTCTTGCTCAAAGCTCCTCAAATCAAATGGAAGGGGTATGTATTTCGAGGTTTTCACATGCACAATATGTTCCATGGTATTCTCTGTTTAGTCAGCATGTCAAATGTGACAACAGGACAAAAATTTAAAAAGCACAGTCCTAAGAACAACGCACAGGCAACATTGCAGCAACTAGGACCGCAGCAGAGATCAATCAAGATCATAAAATCAATAAAAATTCCCAATTTAGTCAGTCAAATTAGTGTGGACCAGACCTCGTCCTCCTGTCGCTGCAGGTTGTCTTGTATCTCATCCTCCCCAGCCTCATCCTCAGCGCGACGGCGAGCTTCCGCCGCCGAGGCGGCCTCCTCCAGCCTCGACTCCGCCTCGGTCACCGCCGTCCACGGGGAGTCCAGCTCGACCACGTCCTCCTCGCCAACCCCATCACGCGACACCGGCCACGCTTCCGCGGCGCTCGACGTCGTGGGTGCCTCGGCCGAGAACCCCGCGCCGTCTTCCCGGTCGCGTTCCATTGTCCGCGGCGAGGAGGTGCTGAGGGAGAGGGACGTCGACGCTGCTGTAAACTGCTGCAAACGCGATCGATAACTCGTTGTTGGCTAGACTGAGCACGTATTCTCACCGGAAAACTCACGCGGGCATACTCGTGTACTACTACCAAACGATCACGGTATATGGTCATTATATACGGCCATTACTTGCTCCTACTCGGATATGAACTTCGGCGAGTAAGACACGCGCACGGACAAGAGCACAGGACCCGACATACTATACCTTCTTTTCTTTTTGATTTTGCTACACGACAGGCCGTTCTATACATAGAAGAAGCTAGCGGACGTTTCCGATAAGATTTGGTTGTCGTCCCAGCCTAACAATTGCATCATCGTGCCTTACTTAAGCACTAAAGAACAAGATTTTTAATTAGTCAGCTTAATTTAAAAGCGAAACTTTAAAATGTTTTCTACTGTTAGGCTAGTCGTGACGAGATCTTCAAAATTAGATCTCATATTGGTATGTTTTGACAAAAAAAAATTTGACCAAAAGTTATCTACCCGTAACACGCAAGTTATCCGGGCTTCAACATGTAAGTTATCCACCTAATAACATGTAAGTTATCCACCATTATAGAATTACTCACGGATCACATGCTTAGGATGGATAACTTTTTCTGTTTATGCACAAATTATCCATCAGTAACACGAGAGTTATCCAGGCTTTGGCACGTAAGTTACTCACCAAATAACATGTAAGTTATTCACCCACACACTATCCTGAATTGTAATAAAAAAACATAATGTGCAACTACTAGTATAACAACTCAGTTTCATCACCCGTCGCCGCTATCTTGATGTATGGATGACGAAGCCTCGAAGGATGTTAGGGTACCGATCCCGTATCGCTCGTCGATGCTACAACGATGAAGTCTTTGTATCCTAAGACCTAGGCTACCCTGTTCCAGTTAAACCATCTCATAGCTAATTAATTAAACTACAATATATGGGGCAATGAGGTTTCATAAGGCGAAAAATACAAAAGTTACACATACGATAAATGCGAGAACGTCTTCATCCAACCCGTTTAAACCGTGGGTAACTTATATGTTTCAGGATGGATAACTTACATACTATGACATGGATAACTCATGTATAAGGGGTGAATAACTTTTTGGTCCAAAATTTTTTATCAAAATATATCAATATGAGATCTAGTTTCGAAGATCTCGACGCAACTAGCCCAATAGTGAAAATGGATTCTAAATCGGAAGAACGGTTTGATCTATAAAACATTTTGAAATTTCGAGTTGATGTTTAGCTGACTTTGATTGGATTTATTGTTTAGTGTCGTGGTAGGATGAGAAAGCAGTGCACCGTCCACCGAGTTTTGCCAGCCCGCCGAGTTTTTCCATCCACCGACCGGTCGATAGCTAGATTTCCCGTAACTTTTTGGTCCAATTTTTTATCAAAACATATCAATATGGGATCTAGTTTCGAATATCTCGACGCGACTAGCCCAATAGTGAAAACGGATTCTAAATCGGACGAATGGTTTGATCTATAAAACATTTTGAAATTTCGAGTTGATGTTTAGCTGACTTTGATTGGATTTATTGTTTAGTGCCACGGTAGGATGAGAAAGCAGTGCACCGTCCGTCAAGTTTTGTCAGCCCGCCGAGTTTTTCCATCCACCGACCGGTCGATAGCTAGATTTCCCGTTTCTTTTTGTAAATTTAGAGATGCAAATTGCTCAATATTTTCTTATGACATCACCATTTTTAAGAAGTTAGTTCATTTTTTTTGCGGATAAGTTAGTTCATTTTTTCGTATTAAATAAGATAAATGGTACCTTAAGGATGACCCACTTGCATCACTGGGTGAAGTGACCGTCGTTGACGCGATACCAACTGGTATTTCTTTGCAAATGGATGATAAGTCAACTACTATTCATGTTGATATTTGTGAGGATGTTCATGTTTAAGTTGCTCATAATTGCATGGTTCTAACTGATTTTGTTGTGCTTGAAATGTCTGAAGATGATAATATGTCTATTATTCTTGGGAGACCTTTTCTTAATACTGCAGGTGCTGTCATCAATTGCAATCAGGGAAAAGTAACATTCAATATTAATGACAAAGAGCACACTGTCTATTTCCCCAAGAAGGTTGTTAAGAGCTATCGCCTGAATTCTATTGAAAATATTGAAGGCATTAAGGTTGGAGAAATATTTTGTCCCATTACATAAGAAATTTTTGAAACCATTATGATTGGGACTGATACGCCTAATTTGCATCACCATTCTATATCATAATTTACCTCTATTTATTGATATTTGTCTTATTATGAGGTATTACTTATGGATTTTCATCTGTTTTTACATGTTGGATGATTCCTGGAGGATGGACTGCCGGAGTCTGGATTCTGATGGAAAAGACGGCGTTTCGGTGCAATTTCGCGAAGATAAAAAAAATACCAGAAAAATATGGAAACATATTATTTTACCAGAAGACGAAGGAAGCCAGAAGGAGGAGCGAAGGGGGGCCTTAGGGGGGCCACACCCCCTAGGTGCAGGCCCACCTGACCCCGCGCCTAGGGTGGGTTTGGCCCACCTGTTCGGACTCCGACTCCGCCCCTTCGACTATATCTTCCCTACGGAACCCTAACACCAGGGAAGCGACCACAGATAGATTTCCGCCGCCTCTGGGAGGCGGAAAACACCGAGAGAGAAAGATCTCTCCGACAGACAGATTTCTGTGGGGTAATTCCTTCCCGGAGAGGGGAGACCGTTGCCATCAACACCATCATCAAGCTAGGCTTCATCAGGATCATCATCATCCACACCATCATCTTCACCAGCACCATCATCACCACTCCGTTCCGCTGTAACAATTGTGTTGGATATTTCTTAGTTCATTAGGGGTAACTTTCCCGGTGTTGATTACTATTGTAGTTGATGCTTGTGAGTGGTACCATTGGATTATTGTTTATGTTCAGATTGTTATCCATTATCATATCATCTTTGATCTTGATTCATATGATGTCTTGTGAGTAGTTCGTTTAGTTCTTGAGGACATGGGAGAAGTCATATTGTTAGTAGTGAATCTGTGATGAGTTATTATTCAATGGTCTAGTATTGAAGTTGTGGTGCTATTCTTCTAGTGGTGTCATGTGAACGTCGACTACATGACACTTCACCATTTATGGGCCTAGGGGGATGCATTGTGTGTTTGACTACTAATTGTGGGGTTGCCAAAGTGACAGAAACCTGAACCCCCGTTAGGACACCTTTGCACAAGGGAGTGTAGGATCTCAAAGTTTAAGGTTGTGGTTAGATTTATATCTTAATTACTTTCCTGTAGTTACGGATGTTTGCAGGGGGTTTAATCACAAGTATGTTTTAGTCCTAGGAAGGACAGTATGTTAGCACAGGTTCACCCACACAACACTTACAAACACCAGAGAAGAGTACTCAGCTATTTGAAGCGAAAGCACTTGACAGAATTCCCATGTGTCCTCGAGAACGTTTGGTCCTTATAAGTATTTCCACCGGCTTGTCCTTTGCTAAGAAAGGATTGGGCCACTTGTTTCGTTTGTTAGTTACCTCTGTTGCTTGCTCTTTGTTTTGTTGCCTTGTTAGAAAACCACTAAAAATCCGTTTGCTAAGTATTCACAGGGATTTTTCTGCTCCATGCCACTATTTAGCACCTACTGCTCCTTGTTGGGATCGACACTCCTATTTATAGAAAGTACTACGATACACCCCCTATACTTGTGAGTCATCAAGACTATTTTCTGGCGCCGTTGCCGGGGAGTGAAGCGCTAATGCGCTATTGAAGAGTGGAACTGGTAAGGGAAACTTTCACTGTGAGTATTGCTTTTGTTACTGCTTGTTACTTTGTTTCCAATATGAATAACCCACTTGGTTTTCTGTTTGGGAAAACTACTACCACTTCTATGGTAGTAGATGAACCACCACCTATTGAGATAGATCCTTTTAAGATACCTGCGAGTATTGTTAATCGTGTCATGGATAATTATTATTTTGGGGATGGAACTGTCCATCCTGGTGATCACTTGCTTTATATCCATGAATTATGCGAGTTGTTTAAGTGTGCAGGTATCACAACTGAACAGGTGAAGAAGAAGTTACTCTCCATATCCTTGAAAGGGAGAGATGAGGCATGGTATAAGCTACTGAAGAATGGACAATCCATGGAATGGGAGGAGATGGCATCTCTCTTTTACTCTAAATTTTATCCTCCCAGTGAAATCCAAAAGGATAGAAGTCTTATATATAACTTTTGGCCTCTTGATGGAGAAAGTACAGCTCAAGCTTGGGGGAGATTGAAGCTACTAATGCTTAAATGTCCTATTCATGAACTCCCTAACAACATTATTCTCAATAACTTTTATGCTAGGCTTTCTCTTCTTGATAAAGGGTTATTGGATGCTTCTTGTGCTGGATCATTCACAAGTATGAAGGAAGAAGCTAAATGGGATCTCTTAGACCGTATTCAAGATAACACTGAAGCTTGGGAGAATGACACAGGAAGAAAGTCAGGTATAAACTATGATTATGAATGCATTAAATCTTTTATGGGTACCGATAGCTTCCGTGATATTAGCAATAAGTTTGGTCTTGACTCCCAAAGTATTGCCAACTATTTTAAGGCCTTTGCCTCTTACATTGAAATTTCTAAGAAGAAGTGGAATAAGTATCATGCTCCTTATAAAGATGTTGTTAGTCATGTTCCTGTTAGAAGTACTCAAATTTGTACTACTAGTCATATTGTGACTGAACCTCATGTTGAGAAAATGCCTTTCCCAGCTAAGGTAAAGGAGTATTCTATGATTATTAGTGCAAATAATATAGGTACAATGAAAACTGTGGAGCCTGGTAAGCATTTGAGTGATGAACATGTGATAGCTATTGTAAAAGACAATGTCACTAGAAATATAGAGGATGAGCATATTGTCTTCTGTGAAGATGCTTCTAATATTATTTCTCATCCTGCTAGAGTTAAAAAAAGCTAGTGTCCCTGTGCTTTTTTTTTAAATTGTGATCATTGCTACTATGGTTTATGTGATATTGGTGCTATTTCTAGTGTTATTCCTTATGGCCTTTACAGGGAAATTATGCATGAGATTGGTCCTTGTGAGCTTGAAGACATTGATGTGGTTATTCACCTTGCTAACAAGGAAACCATTTGCCCCATTGGAATTGTAAGAGATGTGGAGGTTCTCTGTGGTAAGATTAAATATCATGCTAATTTTCTAGTTCTCGATTCAGCAGCTAGCAAAACATGTCCTATCATTTTTGTTAGACCCTTTTTGAACACTTGTGGAGATATTATTGATTGTAAGAAGGAAAAGGTTTTAACTAAGTTTGATGGAGATTCTTATGAGTTTAAATTTTCCAAATTTGCTAAAAATCCTTGTGAAAATAGCTTGACTAATAAAGATTTCAGGATGGAACAACTTGCTTCAATTGATCCAGTCTATGACCTTGGACCTCCTTTTGATGACTGTAAGTATGCTTATTCTGGTGATAAAGTTGTTTCTAGTGACAGTTATATTGTCAACTTTATTCAAAGTGCTACTGAAGGGTATTTTGAGAGAGGGGAACATGGTTTTATGCATCTCAATGATGTTAAGTTTCCCCGTTTTATGTTGAGAGTTTTAAAGTTGCATCTGTTTTGTCTTCCTATGCTTGTGGATTTTTGTTTCAACAATTCATTTTCTCATGATACCCCCATGCATAGGAAGTGGGTTAGACTCAAGTGTTTGCTATTTGCTTCTTGATGCTCTTTTTCACTCCAGATATATATATCCTATGTGAGCATCTTTGAAAGTTTCAAGCCTAACTTAAAGGCATTAAAGAAAAGTACTTGTTGGGAGATAACCCAAGAGTTTTGTCAAGTCTTGGAAGTTATTACCTCAGTAATAACAGCTTCTTATCCTTTTTGTTTTGGTTTTTGTGTCAAGTTCAACTACTTTTGTGAAGTAAAGGAGTTGTGAAAAGTGGCTGTCCTGGGACAGATTTTTGTGCTGCATTGTAAAAATTCATGAGGGATCTCAGTACTTCGGATGGAGCTGAATTTTTCTGATCTTGTTCTCCAAGTTGTTACCTAACTTTCATCAGTTCTGCACTTTTTGATTTGAGCAACAGAAGGTCTTCGAAAAAATCAATCTTTACCTGCTGGTATGTTTTGACAGATTTCTGCTGTCATTTGCATTTGCCTCTTATAGAAGCCTTTGTTTTGATGGATTTTAGTTGAAGCTTAAACCTAATGGTTTGTTGTTTTGATTACACTAATGTTGCCATTAAAGCTTGTGTATTGCCTTGTGAGGAAAGGAAATTTCCAGGAGAAGGATAAAAGGAGTCTGCGGAGTTCATCTTTGAATAGGTAAAAGTGGTGAAAACAGAAGGTTCGTGAAACTCCAATCTTTTTATATTTTTGATGTTTTTAATATATAAGGAAATTTATGGGACTAAACTGAATAGGAAACGGAGCCCGGGGTGGACAAACCCACCCTAGGCTCGGGCCCAGCCTGGCCGCGCCTGGAGGGGGTTTGACTCCCCCGAACTCCGTCTCCGCTTCGTTTCCGTGTCGAAACCTTCCGTATGCATTGAAACTTCGTAATATATGAACCCCGGGTTCCCCGAGGTTCTTGCATCGTGTCCTCGTCGTGTTTTTGTTTCGATCTGTTTCTGTCAGGAAATCTCCTCAATTTTAGAGTACCATGGCCTCCGCCAACGACAAAGGCAAGAAGCCTATGGAGATAGAATTGGAAGAACACCACCACCAAGGAGTGATTCGTCATCAGGTTTGACATCCCCTTGGATTGTTCCAAGATTGGGGGAGTGCCGTGATGTCACCACCATTATCTTTCATATTTTACTTTTTTAGTGGATCCATATCTGTGGTAGAGAAGTTATCTTATAGTTTGGTTTGCATATGGAAGTATCTCTCTTTTAGTTGGTTATCTATGTATCCCTTGGTGTGAGTTCCTTTATTGCATATTAATGAGAAGTCTCATCTTTTACTTTTTGCACTTCTTATTTTTAGTTTGCAATCTCTATTATATGATGGATCTTGTTGTTCAGTATTGGCACCACTTTGGGATCATCAAGTGGATCTAAATTGGTTTCGGAAAACCGAGTTCTGGTCAGAGGCATTAGTTTGAAAGAAAAAGAAAGAAAGAAAAAGCTTACAGGTATTTGGTATCATTTGTTTTCTTTCTTGTTGGCTCATAAGCTTAGTATTCTTTATTTAAGATTCTTTTCTGTCTTCAAGGAAGATTGCATGTTTGGCCTTATTACTTGTATGTTTGCTTGTTTCTTTCAACTCTCTTGCTTGCTACCCAGCCTTGCTAGCCAAAAACCTGTTTTGAGAAGGCATACTTCTCATGTTTCCAAAATCCTTTAAACCCAAACCTTTTGCCACTTGTGTCCACCATATCTACCTAATAGCTATTGCTATTCCTAGCAAATTCTCAAGCTTCATCTACCTTTCGAATTAAAAAGTATTTTGTTATGTGAAAACTAGTTAGTAAAGCTCTCACGAACTTGATGGCACACTTTATTTACCTGCCCCTAATAAACTTGAACCATTGTAGACATCAAAGTTGTATATGCTTGCATCTATACGTTGGAATTAGCGGAACCGTTCTGTCACAGGGAACATTTTCAACATTGCACTTGTACTCTATACATAGTTGATATCGTGCTCTTTTGTCTATGGATGTCAACGGTGTGAAATAAAGAGGGAACTTGTAAGTCCATGGAGTATGTATTCTGTATTAGAGAAATGTCTGAGCCGCTAGCCTAAGCCATGCTTAATCATGGTGGAAACTTGCAGCATCACCATAGTGAGTCATCCATGAAGCATCCTCAATAAAAAGCTATATGCATAGTAAATAAAAAGATTGCTGAGATGCTCATTGTCTGCTTGCCTTGTCATTTTGGTTATGGGAAAGCTCCTGTACCATGTGCAAGGGGTACCCCGTTGGCAGTTCTCAATGATATGCAAATACTTACAATGACAAGAACTTACCTGGACCCAAAGTTGAGTATGCATGAGGAGTGGCCCTCATATTCAAGGGACATGAGATTGCCAACTTATATTTCGTCAAGCATATACTCCATCTTTGTTCACTTTAACCTTAATCATCTAAAAGATGCTTTTGATAGGGTCAATGAGGGCTGAAAGCTAGTATGTATCATAATATTTTGGAAGATCTTTATGACTTGTAATCCCTGCTACCCTGTAAGAAGGGACCTTTCTCCTAGTTACCAGTTTGAGTCAGTAAACCTACTTCCTCTCTATCTCCAGCAAGCTTTTGAGTTGTTGTGTTTCAAGCATTCATATGGTGATTTATTCAATCATGTTCTTTATCTTCCTTGTTTTCACAAAACTCTTATCTATTGAGTATTACTTTGAAAGCCATCACTTGTGAAAAAACTCTTTGAGCAAAGAGTACTCCTGCTTTGAAATCTCTACGAAAAGTCTTTGTGAAACTGTTTGCCAGGTGTTCTCTGACCAAGAACAAGTTTGCCAATTCCAATTATGATTTATCTTCATGCATGTCTATTGTGACTGATGTACTTGGCTGCAAGCTAAGTTATATAATGGTGAGTGCTTTCTTATATGAGTTGTGCAATGGTAAGTGTGATGCTTCTTGTGCTTATTCTTTTATCGACACTTCACTCCATAAACCTGTCGACATGTTTACTGAGCTTAGTATTCGCTTGGGGACAAGCGAAGTATAAGCTTGGGGGAGTTGATACGCCCAATTTGCATCACCATTCTATATCATAATTTACCTCTATTCATTGATATTTGTCTTATTATGAGGTATTACTGATGGCTTTTTCATCTGTTTTTACATGTTGGATGATTCCTGGAGGATGGATTGCCGGAGTCTGGATTCTGATGGAAAATATGGCGTTTCGGTGCAATTTCGCGAAGATAAAAAAAATACCAAAAAAATATGGAAACATATTATTTTACCGGAAGACGAAGGAAGCTAGAAGGAGGAGTGAAGGGGGGCCCCAGGGGGCCCACACCCCCCTAGGTGCGGGCCCACCTGACCCTGCACCTAGGGTGAGTTTGGCCCACCTGTTCGGCCTCCGACTCCGCCCCTTCGCCTATATATTCCCTACGGAACCCTAACACCAGAGGAGCGACCAAGATAGATTTCCGCCGCCTCTCGGAGGCGGAAAACACCGAGAGAGAAAGATCTCTCCGACAGATAGATTTCTGCCGGGGGAATTCCTTTCCGGAGAGGGGAGACCGTCGCCATCAACACCATCATCAAGCTAGGCTTCATCGGTATCATCATCATCCACACCATCATCTCCACCAGCACCATCATCACCACTTCGTTCCGTTGTAACAATTGTGTTGGATATTGCTTAGTTCATTAGGGAAAACTTTCCCGGTGTTGATTACTATTATAGTTGATGCTTGTGAGTGGAACCATTGTATTATTGTTTATGTTCAGATTATTATCCATTATCATATCATCTTTGATCTTGATCCATATGATGTCTTGTGAGTAGTTCGTTTAGTTCTTGAGGACATGGGAGAAGTCATGTTGTTAGTAGTGAATCTATGATGAGTTATTATTCAATGGTCTAGTATTTAAGTTGTGGTGCTATTCTTCTAGTGGTGTCATGTGAACGTCGACTACATGACACTTCATCATTTATGGGCCTAGGGGATGCATTGTGTATTTGGCTACTAATTGTGGGGTTGCCGGAGTGACAGAAACCTGAACCCCCGTTAGGACACCTTTGCACAAGGGAGTGTAGGATCTCAGAGTTTAAGGTTGTGGTTAGATTTATATATTAGTTACTTTCCTGTAGTTACGGATGTTTGCAGGGGGTTTAATCACAAGTATGTATTAGTTCTAGGAAGGGAAGTATGTTAGCACAGGTTCACCCACACAACATTTACAAATACCAGAGAATAGTACTCAGCTATTTGAAGCGAAAGCACTTGACAGAATTCCCATGTGTCCTCGAGAACGTTTGGTCCTTATAAGTATTTCCACTGGCTTGTCCTTTGCTAAGAAAGTATTGGGCCACTTGTTTCGTTTGTTAGTTACCTCTGTTGATTTCTCTTTGTTTTGTTGCCTTGTCAGAAAACCACTAAAAATCCGTTTGCTAAGTATTCACAGAGATTTCCTTCTCCATACCACTGTTCAGCACCTTCTGCTCCTCGTTGGGATCAACACTCGTATTTAGAAAGTACTACGATACACCCCCTATACTTGTGGGTCATCAGGGACCATTGCTATCAAGTATGAGGTAACATAATCACCTTGTGGAATGCAAAGTTTTGTTTCATAAAAGATTGTTTTGGTAACAAGACTTGATCAACCTTGTTAACAAAAGGATTTTAATGAAAAAAATAATGTTTCCACTGTGGTTATAATTGCTTTCTTTTTCCTTTCTCCTTCCTAGTCTTTGCTTTAGCTTTAGTTTTGCTAGTTGTTTGCTTGTTTTTGTTTCTTAGAGCTCCTGTAGTTTGGCTTTTGGTTTGCTTTTGCTTCTTCTAAAAAAAACGTTTCTGCGAGAAAATCAATTTTCATACCCTGAAAATTGGCCAAAAATAAAGTTTCCTGAAAAATCCCAGAAAATTCAAAATAAATGTTTTCTCAAAAAAAGAGGCAGAGAGGTACCTGATATGACCCAGGGGGCCACCCTAGGCCACCAAACCTAAAGTAGGCGCGGCATACCTAGGGGTGGCGCCTAGGGGGGTTTGGCCCACCTAGGGCCCCTCCATGCTGCCTCCTCAAAGCCACCTTCTTTCTCTCTACCGAAAAACACCGGAAAACTTGCTCAAGCTCGAGTTCTTGCTGTTCTTGCTCGCGATTTTCGATCTCCTTGTTCATCCCATCTCAAGTGCTGATTTTTGGAGGGTTTGCTCCTTGGTATGTGCCTCCTCCACTTGTCCAATTAGATTTGTGATTAGTAGATTGTATATTGAGTATTTTGCTGCTATAGGTGACAGGTTGTTTGAGCTTGCATGCTTGTTCTATGCTTAGAAACTTTGTTTTGATGCATGTGTAGTCCTCTAGCAAGTTTCTATAGTATTTGCTCATCATTTATCAACTTAGAAATCACTTGGTTTGATGGTTGTTTAAAATTTCAGAATAGGGAAGTCATGGACCACCACACCTTTGGTGACATATTTGAGAGTGATGCACCTAGAAGGGCAAGGCTTCCAAGTTCATCCACCAGTTCTAGACCCTCATATAATGAGGATCTCATCACTCCGCGGTTTGGTGACGAGGGAGATGAAGGGGATGCGCACCCCTCTACCTTTCCTTGTCAAACTTTCTTGCGAGCTGCTGGGATTCATAACGATTTCATGGCTTTGGTTGAGAGGGCTGGTCTAACAAGTTTCATGCAGGATGAGACCGCACAATATGCTTTGCTTACTAAAACATTTCTGGAGAGTTTATCCTTCACGAATAGTTTGTTCAATCCTTCTGTGTCTTTCAGACTTTATGGCTGGGATCATTCTATGTCTTTGAAGAAATTTTGCAAGGACCTGGGACTTGGTAAAAATGGGTCATCAAAGAAGATTACATCTCTTCCAGCTGATCTGTTAGAGCTTCACCGAGGAATAACCAATGATGATGATCGCAGAGCTCAACAAGGGAAGATAAAGAATATTCAACTTCCAGCCATCAGGTACTTTACCTACTATCTTACCACCAATGTTCTTGGTAGGGAGAACACTAGTAATATATCCAACTATCAATTGGCCTTTTTAGGTGCTGCACTCTACGGTGAGGATAAGTATAATCTTGGTTCCCTCATTGCTCGTCGTTTAGCCGCTGAGGGACCCATTTATGGTGAAATTATTGCTACTCGTATCGTTGCTACCTTGGACATTGCTGTTGATCCACATGATACAGTTTTGGCTCCTCTTGGGCTTGATCTTGATTCCATGAAGGCGCCACTTTGTCACCTCTAGCTCTACTCTAGAGAACTTGGTTTATAGAATGTTGTTTACTGACGGGGAAGAGAGAGAGATACCTCTACCCCAAACCACTTTGTTCAGTATTTCTTAGGGACCTTGGTCACGCTCAAAGGCGGAGATGGACGACAACCTGCGTTCTCTCAACTTCCATGGGCACTATCAGGATGAAGCGCCCGCATATGACCCCGTGTTACATTATACAGGGGAGGCCTCAAGATCGTACCAGGATGAGGGAGCCTCCTTGACATACTACGGAGGTGCATCTACTTGGGCACCATGGGATTGAGCCCCACTTAGGCAAAAAGCCTAAGCTTAAGGGGAGGTATACCGACATCACACTCATATATATATATATATATATATATATATATATATATATATATCATGTTCGGTCGGTTCTTTGTATATCCATTGTTTCGCTTTATTTTTGGTTCTTTGTTGCTTCTTTCTAAAAACCGAAAAATACCAAAAATATTTTCATTGTTTCTCTTGGTTTGTTTCTTTGTTTCTTTGCTTTTCCTTAAACGAAAAATCCAAAAAGATTTTGCTTTGTTTGCTTTGTTTTTGTTTGGTTTTTATTTGTTTGCTTATTTCTAAAAAAATCGAAAACACTAAAAATATTTGTTGTTCTTCTTAGGTTTTGTGAGTTCTTTGCAGGGTTCAACCGTCCTCAGTGGTTTGTGGTTTCATGTTAATTATTCAAGTCACACAAGTGAAGGGCAATAATGAAGATTAAGACAACTCGAGGTGTGGTAAGAGGCTAGTAACGAACTCTATTTGTTTCATTTTTGTATATATATACTCATCATTGTGAGCATGCTTAGCCTGTTTGTGTAAGGTGTATGTCATTATGGATGCTTAGTAGTTTTTACTTGTCTATGATTAGCTCCAGCTTGCTAATAGTTTGTAGCATGTCATATGAATGTTTGCTTGCATTGTTTTATTCATACTTTGGTACAATATTGTGGTATCCTCCTCTGAATGTTCATGTGAATCGACTTGGCATGTGCTCACGCATGCATATGAATAATCAATAGTCAATAAGCCTAGATGATTTATTTTGCCTCAGAGCTCTTGTATCACTTTCATGCCATAATTAGTCATGTTTTGTTGCAAGCATGATTATGACAGCTATTGCTCTCTCGTTTGTCGTTCCCTCTCTATTGCTAGCCTTCACTTGCACTAAGTATGTGCTCTACCTATGCTTACAACTCCCAAAACCAATATTTCCAGTTGTGTCCACCATACCTACCTATTAGCATCATTTGCTATTTCAGTGCATATTCTATATGCCGTGTTTTCTTCAAAAATAAAATGTTTGTCTGTTTTGAGAAAGTTAGTTAGTAAAGCTCTCACGAACTTGATGGCACACTTTATTCCTTGCGCTTAATAATTCTGAACCATTGTGACTAGTCCATGAAAGTTATATGATTGCTAATTATATACTGGGAGTCAGCAGAACCGTGTTGTCACGGGGAACGCTTTCAACACTTTTTGGATATCTCATCCAGTTGACTCTTTGCTCTTTTGTTTATGGATGTCGACGATGTGAAATAAAAGGGGAAGTTGTTAGTTCATGGAGTTTATACATTGTGTTAGAGAAACGCCTGGGCTGCTAGCCTAAGCCATGCTTAATCATGGTGGAAACTTGCAGCATCACTATAATGAGCATCTATGAAGCTTCCTCAATAAAAAGCTATGCATATGGTAAATAAAAAGATTGCTGAGATGATCATTGTCTGCTTGCCTTGTCATTTTGGTTATGGGAAAGCTCCTGTACCATGTGCAAGGGGTACCCCATTGGCGGTTCTCGATGATATGCATGTATTTACAATGACAAGAAATTTCAGGTGACCAAAGTTGAGTAGCATGCGGAGCGACCCTCGTACTCAAGGGACTTGGGATTTCTAGTCTATGGTCTGTCAAGCATATGATTCAGAGTGGACCTCACTTTCACCTTAACCACATGAAGATGCCTATGATAGGGGCAATGAGAGCTCAAAGCTAATGAGTACCTTCCTTTCAGCATTGGGAAACCTTTCAAACCTTCACAAAACCGTTTTCACAACTTTGCTGAGTCACCACTTATTCTATGAGCACCTTCTTGAGAGCATAGTTGTCATTCTTGTGTTTGTTCCAAAACTTGGTTAATTAAGTCATGACTTTGATGCTTGTATCTATGATATCTTTATCTCTAGTCTTCATGTGAACTTCAGAGGTTCCTTGGCATTTATATTGTGCTCTTCAAACAAAGGCAAGCGAGATACTACTCTATCATACCTTATTATGAGCATTGCAATGTTGCTTATGTTTATGTTTCATGCTACTTATTATTATTGAGTTGGTTTCTCTTCATAGCTTTCAAGGACTATTGAGTAGACTTAGTTGCATACTCCTTATTATGAATTGTCTAAGCATCTACTCCTGTGCTGAGAATATTTACATCATATGAAGCGAAGTGTTCGTGAAAGTTCTTTTATCGCACTCAGTTTTCAACTGAATTGCTTGAGGACAAGCAATAAGCTAAGCTTGGGGGGAGTTGATACGTCCAAAACGTATCTACTTTCTCGAACACTTTGCTATTATTTCTTCTCTAAACTTGTGTGATTTGGATACAACTAACACGGACTAACGCTGTTTTCAACAGAATTACCTTGGTGTCTTGTTTTTATGCAGAAAATGAACTATCAGGAAAAATCCCGGAAAATATGCCAAAAACTATTTCTCACCAGAAGATCCACGGAGCTAGAAGGGGAGACAGAGAGGAGGCCTGGGGGGCCCAGACCCACCCCAGGCGTGGGCCCACCTAACCCCGTGCCTAGGGGAGGTCTGGCCACCCCAGACAGCTCCTCGGCCTCCCTCCGCGCCTATAAGTTGCCTTCTGACCTAAAAACACAGGGGGGTTTGATAGTTTTCCAGAAAGAGTTCCGCTCCGCCGCTGCCACTAGAAACCAAGATTTGGATCCAGAAACTCCGTTCTGGCACCCTACCAGGACGGGGAATTTGGAGAGGATCATCTCCATCGTCATAACCAACGCATCTCCATCAACCATCGATGTTTCCCTCATCCATGAGTGAGTAATCCCCTGTTGTAGGCTTGGGGATGGTAGGGATTGGATGGGTTCTATCATGTAATCGAATAAGATCTGTTAGGGCATAGTGCCTAGTATCTCTATTAGTGCTATTTGACTTTGTTGCAACTTGTTGTGCTTAATGCTTGTCACTAGGGCCCGAGTGCCATGATCTCAGATCTGAACTTATTATTGAATCATTATGATAGTATTGTTTGTGATCCTATCTGCAAGTTGTGTACATATATCATTGTCCGGATCCAAAGGCCCCAAAGTGACAATAATTGGGACAACCGGAGGGGATGGCTGTGGTGTGAGGATCACATGTGTTCACGGAGTGTTAATGCTTTGCTCCAGTGCTCTATTAAAAGGAGCACCTTAATTGCCAGTAGTTTCCTAGAGGCCCCGCTGCCACGGGCTGGCTGAACAGAAGATGTTGTGCAAGTTCGCATTGCGAGCACATATGACTATATTTGGAGCACATGCCTAGGATTGTTTAGTACTTTGATGCTTGTTATTATTTATCTGCAATGCCCTAGTTCTTGAAGTTATATGTTTAGAATCGTCCATGCAACGCCCGTCATCCATCCCTATGCCTCACTTTCGAATCCCTCTATCAAAATTCTTGTTAGTATTGCTCATGTTTCACATTCTTTGTTGATTTTGATTTGCTACTACAAGCTGCTACTCTTGATAAACTTCGTGAGCAAGAACTATTTCAGTGCAACTGACAACTCAGTTGTTAAGGCTTGCAAGTATTCTTTGGCTCTCCTTGTGTCGAATCAATAAATTGGGTAATACTACCCGCGAAGACTGTTGCGATCCCCTATACTTGTGGATCATCACTTGGCGCGATAACGGCGTGCGGGGCGGGCCTTTAAGAAGGTCAGTCTTTTTCAGAGATTACCCATAAAGATCATGTTGGTTACGACATGTATAACAATGGTATTTTTAGATACCTAGTTAAGTAAGAAAGGGAGCATGTCTTGTAGGTTCCTTCTAGTTTTCTGCAGTACCGCCGTCGCCAGGAACTATTGTCGCATCTGGTGCGCCCCCTTGAAGACAACCTCACACCTCTATAGGGCCTTTAGCACAAGATGCAACATCAGCAATGCCAACAAATGTACTCGCAGGCATAACCCTGTGTCAACGAGCATGATTATGCTCGATGTATGGTAGCATGACTGAATATGTATTTCTTGGGTTATCTGCACATTTTGTCCCTCCAAATGTACTTCAAGATTCATCTTAGATGAACAACCTAATCTTGTATTAATCATAAGAATGACTTATCCTACATTAGGAAGATGTTAATGGAGCCTTGGTATAAGGCTTGATCCATTCAAGACTTCCAAAAAACGACTCTAGGACACTCTTCCTCAATGTTCATTTGAACCATGCAAGACTTGTATAATCCCCGATACAAGTTTCATAAATTTAATGATCTCACCTTGTTTTAATTCATGTGAGAGTGAATGGAGTACATCCTCATGGTGGATATTTATAGGCTATGAGTTCTTAAAAATGACGAAGGATAACCTTGAGATGGTAGGTGGGAGGTGTAGCAGAGATTATCTTGGGTCAACTGGTCCATGGTGTACTAGGTAAAGAGTGGCGCATGGTCCATCATAGACTAGCCCCATATCCCTCCACATTGTGGGCCTCTTTGTTTGGCCTTCATGTTTTGACTTCTTATTTTTAGCTTTTCTCCTTCTTTCACTTGTTGAACATGACTAGTTATTGGAGTTTCCTTAAATTTTGTGAGTTGCCACTTTGTTGACATGTCACATAAGGAGGGACCTTAGGTCAAATTAGCTATTCCCACAACATGAGTACTCTTGACACATAGTCACAATAAGTTATCATTCTGGTTACATGTCATATTATGATTCTTGACTACTTTATGTTCTTAATGATGTCCTTATCGGGGGGGGGGGGGGGGGGGGGGGCATGCTTTTCTTATTTTAGGCATTCCACGAAAAATACCCTTTGATTGCCCAAGATAGAAATAAATTGCCAACATCGGGCAAGGAGATGATGATATCTCTTTTGGCGGGGATGGAAGTACAATGGGAAATAGAGCTAGCAAATCCATTGTGTGTGTGCGGGAGGGGGCTCTCTTCTTTATTTACCTACCTCCGACGAATGAACATTAAGATGGAAATGTGAATCCTAGGTAAGAGCATTAGTTCCTATAACACTTTTTTTGAGAAATCTCAGAGATTTTGTTGCAGAGAGTCTAAGACTGTAGAATTCCGCAAATGAAATATAGGCATTTCGAGGGTCGTATAAAATATTCTAGAAACTCGTTGTCCCTACAATATTCTAGGACACTTGTAGACTAATTCATCATTATCGAGAAATCCTAGATCTTCCTTCAAAATTCCATGCTACTTGGGGATCTATACATAATTTCAAAAAGTCTAGGGTATTTTTAAGCAACAAATATATACCATGTACTCAAGATCTATTCAGAATTTTCCATGAAAACCACGGTCCTTTCTATAGAAATACCATGCCACTTGGGGGACTATTAGTATTTTTTGAACTTAGAGGTCCTTTTCATTAAAATCTTGGATTCTTTGGGACCTATATACATGTTTTTTCAAACTTGGAGCTCCATTTTGTAGAATACATGTTGTTTGAGGGCATATTTAGGATTTTTATAAAGTTGGAGATCATTTGATAAGAAACTAGCCGGTTGGGGGTCTATTGGTGAATTTTCTAAACTTGGAGGTATTTCTCGTAAGGATTCCCATCCACTAAAAAGAATAAAACATTTTGTGCCGGATGACGTCGTTTGGGCTGAATTTCGCTTGCTCGTTATTTAATTCTGGAAATAGAAGACATTCTGAATGTGCCAAGTGGGAGGCCCAACTCGAGGATTTTTGGGCCCGGTCCCGCTCTCGTCATCTTCTCTATATGGGAGGTTTTCCCTATCCTATTTCGTTGGTGAGAAGCCTAAAAGGCGCTTCTCCCATCTCGTCTCATGGATGACATAGGTGGAGGAGGCCGCACCTGAGCATGGTAGTGTGCGTCAACCTTCCTCTCCGTTTTTCTCTCCTTTTCTCTCTCCCGTGAGCTCTAGTAGTCATTCTTCGGGATCGAAGAATAATATTCCATGGCTTTGTTGCTCGGGCATCGCAGTGCCATCAGAGACTGAAATCCGCTAGAAAAAAGGGGTCATCGATGTTTCTTTTAAGCTATGACTTGCTTCTTCGGCTCACTAGGTGATAGCACCCATACATGCCCTCGCAATTACTCTTGCTTTATAGCAGAACATGCATGATCTGATAAAGGTAATTTCACATCCATGATCAATAAGTAATTACCCTTGTTGTATATATATCGTGTTGGATTGGTTTTTCACGATACAACAAATGTGTCCATGCAAAAAAAAAAATCAAATATGAAAGCCTAATCTGCGAAACTACAATCAGATCTAGAAAAAATGTAACAATGAGAGCAGGGGCTTGACACTAGAACTTTATCTTCACACATTCTGTTGAACCCCAGTGCTCGCTTTTTAGCCCGGTAAACTGGACCGGCTTTTTGCGAAGTGTGCAATAGCTGGCTTGGCACGCCCAGCAGAAAATATACTTATCATCGCTGTAAAGCAGTTTTACGCCCAACATTTCCTCCACCATCGCCCTTGTGGCCATCCTGCCTGATGCCTGCAGACATAAAATTGAAGACAACAGATGGGAGATGTTCAGTAACATGAAATTATTCCCCAAAAGTCTTAAAGTCTAAGATGCATTTCCACCTGCTGCCCCTGGAGCTTTTCTTCCAGAGTTAGACACAGCTTCCCTGGATGGCGCGGCTCCTTGCACACCGAACAGAAAACGAAACTACATTTTGGGCATTGCGCATGGCTATCCTCATCCTCCAAGCAACCGATTGCAAACCTTGGACAGTGGACCACATCTGACATCGAGTCCAATGCTTTCTCAAGAGTAAGCTTATCCCAACGCTCAAATTCTTCCTCGCCTAGAAGCCTCTTTAGCAAATAGGGTGGAATACAAACATTGCACTTAGTATCAGGGCATACCAACTGAAACAAGGTTCCATCCTTCACATGCATCCTGCATAAGGTTTCCATGCACTTGACACAGAACAAGTGCTGGCATGGAAGCTTGATGAAGTTTGGACCTAATTGATTCAAAATTTAAGTTAGTCAACTGGGAGGACAAAGATGAATTCCTAAGCAGCTTAATTAGAAGCCCAGACGGTCCTAAAATAGTAGTATCTACTATGGACTGCAAATTTGAGACGCAGATTGCTACCACTGTATAGAATAGACACGATCGAATAATTGGTATTCTTTCAAGGAAGATCGAAGAAGAGTAATTAATAACAGGGCATATGATATTTTAGTACGGCTTTGGTTTTTTCCCGAAAAAGGGATAACCTGCCGGCCTTGGTACGGTTTTGGTACTACTGCACAACAGAAAGAAGTCAAAAAGGAAAAAAAAAAGGCTTACCTTTACTCTGGTTGAGGCAAATCTTGCACATGTGGAAATCCTCAAGAAAAACTTGGTAGCACTTCTTACTACTGTAACTGAGCATCCAAGGGATTACATACTCCAATGACAGACTTCTCGAGATTGCACGGTTATCTCCTATGTGTGCAGAGATATCATAACCTAATGTTATTTTCTTATCGAACCCGAGGTGTGGCAAAGAAGAACTACGTATCCATTCAACCCATTGATATACCACTTCTTGTCTGGGTAGCTCTGCCCAAATGGTGTCAAGCAAGCATAACTGAAAAAAGTGACCCGCGTCGCTCCCTCCCCAGGGGCGGGGCTTATAGCTCCTATGCGACGTCTTTATATGGAATTGGAAGGAACACGACATCGTTGAAAAGAATAGCTCGCACGCGACACTTCTGAAGCGGCAAATAGCTCCCGTGCGACACTTCCACTTAACCCCACGAGACCGTCAACGAATTCAAATCAGCTGAGCACGATGGGACCCACCTCTCCACGTCACGGCGGAACTCACCGATGTCCACCTCATATCGTGGGACCCACCTGTGGTTGAAGAGAGCCTGGCCCGATCCGTCCCGCACCGAGCACTCCGCCACCGTTCCAAAGATCTCATCCCTTCTGTTTTCTTCTCCGGCGAGCAAGTGCGGCGCGGCGAGGATGTCGAGCTCGCTTCCCACCGCCCATGGCCTCGGTAGGGTGCGGTGCCGATGAGGAGGTGCCCCGATTGCCCGTCTGCAGCGCCCTGGCGTCTTGTCACATCCGACAAGAACGGCAACATTGGTCGGGAATTTGTGAAGTGTGAGAGCAAGCCCGAGCCGGGAAAGGTGAGATCTGAGTGTTCCGAGCGCCAATTTCTCGCTTTTCTTTCGAAATTTCATGCATTTCATCGAATTTGGGATTTAGGGTTCATCTCTGCGATTTCAGGAACTGCCAAAATGTGGGCATTTTGAGTGGCTTGATGAGTACATCGAGCGAATTGGGGTGGAGGTAGCATCCCGGGAGCTCGAAAACCCGTCCGTGGTGGAGCAATTGGGATGTGGCAACCCCATTTCCGCTGGTACTACGGTGGATGCGGAAGTGAAGGCCGAGCTAAAGAAGATGAACAAGCAGCTAAGACAAATCATCGAATTGAAGAAGCAGGACAATCTGATGGCCGGTTTTTTTTATTTTTGTGTAATTTCTCTCGGATTAGTTTATCTCCTCATCGTTAGTCATTAGACAACGCAATCGTTGTTCGAGTGATGCTTTGTAATGGATGTAATGGTCTATGTCTTTGGCTTGAATAAAATGCAACATAAATTGGGCTAATTTTGAGCTGCTCTGAAAGCAGTGTTTCTTGATTTCGTCGTTTTCGGTGTTCCTTTTATCGGTGTGCGGCGCCCGTGTGCAGGGAGGGAGGGTTGAAAAGTAAAAAACAATTGGCGAGGATTGAAAAGGCAGGCCCAAATATAACCTAGCCATGCCAAAATGGGCGTATCCAGGCCCAATAGTAACTATATGTTGATTGGGCAAAAAATGGTACTCACGTTACAATCTAAATAGGAACGTGTGAATCTGCAGATACTCGTGCTCAGGTTGCAATCTTTTTTTGCAAAAGTACATATATAAATGAAGTCCAAAGATATCCATTTAACTAACATAACTTGGGCTCCTTTAACTTATGTAAATATGTAAATGTCTTATTTGAAAATGAACCATGTGTTGTATGAACTTGTTTTTGTGTCTTTTGTTTTATACACTTGTAAATATATAAATATTGCACGAGTATTATATGAACTTGTTTTTGTGTATTTTGTTTTATACACTTGTAAATATATAAATATTGCACGAGTATTATATGAACTTGTTTTTGTGTCTTTTGTTTTATACACTTGTTGTTTTGGGTGTTTTGACAAATGACAATACAATAAAAATAAAACACAGATTGCAATGAAACAAGGGATAGATAATATTGGGGGCCGATAATATTGGGATAACATTACTTATATTAGATAGATAACATTACAATAAAAATAAAAAAGTACAATAATATAGGGGAAGGGGCGGAATAGGCGCCCCGCCTAAACCCTGGGCTAGCCCCTAAACCCTAACCCCCTACTCCATCGGCGGTGGAGGCGGTGCCGGTGCAGCCGCATTCCGGGCCGCATTCCACGCCGCCCGCCTCTCCGCGGGTCCGCTTCCATTGCTCCTCCCGGAAGGCCGGCCATTGGCCTCCGTTGCTCCTCCTCCCACTGTCGCCTTTTCTTCAAGGCTGGGCCTTCTCCTCCCACTTGGCCATGCGAGCCTCCTCCCTTGCCTCCTCGCCGCCTTAGCCCAAGAGGCCGGAGGGAGGTCGCCCCCGGGAGGTTGGGGACGGGTTGTGGACGATGGGGCCTGGTCTCCCGGGGCAGGCGGGGACTTCTCCTTCTTGCCACGCTTGGGGGCGGCGCGTGGCTGCTCCCACCACTGCTTGTGGTCGGGGTGGTTGTCCTCGTCGCTGAGTTCTTCGTCGGAAGGGAGGCGGAAGGGGGAGGTCGCCATGGTCGGAGTGTTTGGGGGGCGGCTGGGAGGAGGCAAAGGGACGGGCTCGAGGTTGAAGAGATGAGGAGGCAAAGGGAGCGTGAAGGGCGGCGTGGGAATCCAGCGTCGCGTTGGCGCAGACGCCGAGACGAGACGCGTCCCTGCATGCATGATCAATGCGAAAGAGACGGGAAGCGGGGCAGCGGGCGTGATCAATGCGAAAGAGAGAAAAAAATAGCTAGGATCGGCGCCCCGCCCTGCATGCATGCATGTGCATTAATGCGAAAGAGAGAAAAAAAAGTCCAAGGTAGTTGTTCATTGGCACACGCAAGAAAAAACGGTGGGAGTAATATTGACTTTTTGTATGGGGCATGAACCAGATGGAAGTAAATTTGACTGAAAAAGTTGTTCGACGTACACTTATTTAATGGGGCAGCGTTGTTGCACGCAAAATAGCTAGACTGCGACGCTAGGGGCAGCTGCTGCATGCATGGTGCAGCCCGCCCGCCGAGACGAGACGTGCGCTGCGTTGCGTGTGGAAGCGGGCGTGATCAATGCGAAAGAGAAAAAAAATAGCTAAGATGCGACGTCAGAATCCCTGCACGCCGCCCCGACCTGCATCTGCATGCATGGTGCAGCCCGCCAGCCCTCGCATGCCACTCGGTCCAACGGTCTCGAGTGTGCCAACGTTGTACGTTATATTTATTACATATTTAGATTTTGATATTTTTTCTGCTGGTCATAGTGACATGCATACTCCCTCTGTCCTCAAATAAGTGTACGTTTGGCTTCAAAATTTGTCCACAAAAAATGTACTTCTACCTTTCCAATGCACTTGGGCATCCACTATGTAGTCCATAAGGCTATCCACAAGCCAAAAAGTAGTCCATAAGACTGCCCTAAGACTAGTCATAGTGGGAATAACTTAGGGCATCACCTATGTATAAGGTAAACTTTAGCCATAAGGTGGGACCCATCTTCCTTGTAAAATCTTCCACTATGTATAAGGTGAACTTTAGCTATAAGCTGGGACCCACATGTCTCATCCTACATACTCATGCATGAGAGGGAAGAGAGAGTAAATTATTTACTATTGCTTGTGGACAACCCATAAGCTTAAGGTCACCTACAAGCTTATGGACAACTCTTATTTCTTCCACTATGTATAAAGTAGACTACAAGCATTGCCACATAGGACTTAAGGTGTGGTTTTTTGCACATAGTGGATGCCCTTAGGTAGTAACATGCATGTACATGCAATGCCAATTAGGCAAATTGGTGACATGGCATGACAATTAATGAAGAAAGAGAGAGAGATAGTAACTTAGCTAGTTACCATAACATCACACATAACCAAGATCATATGAGTCTACAACCTAATTAATTAGCTCTTGCATGACACCATACATATGTTATCACCCACTATGAAGGTAGTAACATCAACTAGTAACATGTGCAAGTTACTAGTCTTAGTTACTTAGCACTATGACCAGCCTAAGGCTATCCACAAGCCAAAATAACATAGATGTGGTATCATGCAAAGTCTCATTTATTACAATGAACTGAGGGAGTAAGTTTGATTGGAGAAAGTTGTTACCGTAAACTTATTTAATGCGACGGAGTAAATATCTGCTGTATGTGGACGAAATAGCTAGATCTGACGCTTAGGCAGCTGCATGCCGCATGGTGCAGCCCGCCCAGCGCCCTCGCATGCTGCGCTCGCATGCCACGCTGTTGCGTAAAACGATGAAGCCAATCAGATTCGAATCATCCATCCCACGGATCGCCAAGAGCTAGCCACGAAATCCTTCTAAGAGACGCCAACCAATCAGGTTGCAGAACAAGCCCTTCCACGGATCGCCCAGAGCCACCCGCGGAATCCTTCTAGAAGACGCGATCGGACGGCCACAGTGTCGCGCTAGGGTTAGATCTACGATCCTCATTCGGCCTTAGGGTTAGCGGGGTTTAGGATGCAGTCAACGGGGTTTCACAAGTTTGACCAAACATTCAAATGTGCATAACTAATTCAAAAAAAATCAAAACCTTCGCATGGTGTCATGTTATGTCACATAGTTGTGAGGAAAAATATAAAACTTGGTCTATTGATCATATTTCAAAAAACCCTTCACAAAATGACCTATCTCCTCCGAGGTTTTCTGGCTTTCGGGTCAAATGACCAATGATATGGCTAGAATCAAGGCATAGTTTGTGATAATGTGCCCATATTTGGCATGCATGTCTATAATGGGATGACTAACAATGTTGTAGCACAAAGTTTTCCTTTTCGACATTGGAAAAATCATTTTCTATTTTCCGAGTGCGAAAGAGGGGGATTTGTGAAGCAACCACCAAATTGAAGTTTCAAAATGGTAACATCCTATTTTTCAAAAATACTAGACCACCTAGAATGTACAATTTCCCAACTGAGTATCTCAAACCTTTTATTCCATCCACGGTGAAAAGACAAATCCTGAATAGAATTTGGAAGTGGTAAGATATGAACTACAAGTACATGATTCCATGCGATGATTTTTGTAAAAATAAGTTTTAGGTTCACAACATGCTATTTCATCAGAGATCCAATGGTAGTTTTTGAGCCTCAGCCCTAGCTAAGAATATTTATGAAAACCCTTCAAGTTTGACGGACATTCAAATGTGCATAACTAATTCAAAAAATCAAAAAATACAAAACCTTCGCATGGTGTCATGTTATGTGACATAGTTCGAGGAAAAATATCTAACTTGGTTTTAGAAATGGTCAAAAAAACTTGCTTAGAAATGGGGTGGTTTACCCTAGCTTTGGAGCCCATTTCTACCCCATTTTAAGGTGAGGTGAGTTGTACTTCACAAAAGGGATCAGGTGAGGATGAGTTGTATTGTACATATGAGAAAAACGTTGGAAGCTCATACAAACATAGAAAAGTGACATAGCTACATATGTTGAAATTCAAATTTACCATCATATTTGAATTTTGTCCAAATTATCAACAAGTGACAAATTATTATAATAACAAATGTTTACAACAACAAGTGCCAAATTATTACAACAACAAGTGTCAAATGTTTACAACAATAACAAATGTTTACAACAATAACAAATGTTTACAATAACAAATGTCTATTTCTTTTGGCTCTTCTTACCCCTCGTTTCTTCTCCTTCACAAGTTTCACACCACACAATAGGTTTATGCTCTTCTTTTCTTACCATTACCATCGGCCTCCCCACAAGACGTCCAAGAGTCTCCTTCACCTCCTGCACCTCCTCAACAACCTCATGATCATGATCCAGCCTCAACAACTTGGTGGGTTTGCACGAGCCTCAACAATGGCTCATTTTGCACGAGCCTCAACAACATGCTCATTTTGCACGAGCCTCAACAACAGGCTCATTTTGCACGAGCCTCAACAACAGGCTCATTTTGCACTAGAGCCTCAACAACAGCTCATTTTGCCCCTCATTTTGCACCAGAGCTTCCAAATCAAAGCGGTGTGCCCTAAAGCCTCAACATTTTGCATTTCATCCTCCAAATCAAGTTCAGATTGCACCTCAGTAGCACCAAACATGATCTGGTTAGTTCTCTTCTTTCTTTGGCCATTGATTCTTGCCCTTTTCACTGGCCAGCATTCGTCAACAACAAGATGTGGGCCTTTTTCTCCACGCTTCCTCCTGAAAACAAGCAAGTTAGCTGGGGGAGAAAAATCATCAACAAGAAATGGGATAGATTTTGGATGAACATACTATGGCTTTTCAGGTGTATACGCACTTGGTAGAGCCATTTCGGTGTCCAAGTTCTTCACGAGTTTGCATCTATTCTTGTTACCTTTTTGGGCCCTTTTTGGCTTGGCATCTTTCTTTTCATCTTTCTTCCCCTTCTTGCTGCTCCCACCTTTCTCAAACCAAGCCTTGAATCTACTCCGCTTGGGCCTGCCAGCCTTTGTTTTCATCAAAGCAGGACACAAGGAGGCTGAATGTCCACTTCAGCTTGAGACCGATCTGTAAGTCTGGAATTGGTGTTCCATATGCAGCCTTGAATTTTGCTACTCTGAATAATACTCATGCAAATATGGGTGCATATTTAGCTTGTGTTTGGAGGCCAAGAAAAGTATGGCATGCTCACAAGGCTTCCCAGTGTGTTGCCACTCAAGGCATGTGCATTCATGCAATTGAGTGTCAACAACATGCCTCTGCCGATCTTTGTATCTCGACTTGACACCCCACAATGAGGATTTCTCAACACGCAAATGTGCAAGATTTACGCTCCTGACCACTGCACAATATCGGGAAGCTTATCTCCTTGAAGAACATCACCAAGCCTTCTTCTCAATTCCCACAACCTCATGATCATGATCTGATCTGTCAACCATGTCATGACAGCAAGTCTTTTAACTCCTTCACTTTGTTGTTGAAACTTTCGCCAAATTATTGTTGATATGATCACATTTGATGGCGTGTTAAAACCAGACCTGTACCATAAAAGAGAATGGTAGGTTTCCAACCATGTACAAAACTTGACCCTATCCTCCTCGAGCATGCCGCCTTAATCTTATCAAGGTGATATGAATGTGTCTGGTGTAAGATCTTCTCTTTGGCCACATCGTCCAAAATCATCTCCTCTGAATTTTTGATCAAATTCATCCACATATGGCAAGCACTCCCTCAAAGCATGAGGAAAACAATCTTCACTTGCATTTTCTAAACCTTTACATGCATCTGTGCACCGCCAATGGAGAGATCGCCCTATGCATCTTTTCAACGCATCATGAACCATGTCCATGATGCCTCATCTCATTGAAACATGCCAATAGCTACAGTGGAACATCCAATTGTGTCCATCTAAAGCATTGCATCGCTAGTTGACCATTCCACTTTCCGGTCAAGAAAGATGAGTCTATACTCAAATATGGATGACAACTGCTTTGAAGCCATCGATGCAAGGCTTTAAAGCCATGAAGAATTTAGAGAAGAAGACTTTTCCATCATTTGTTACCTCGATATCTATCTCCACAACACCGCCAGTGACCTCTTCTCTACTGCTTTGAAGTTATAAAGCATTCGAAGGTATTTGCCCAATCACCATATAGCTCTTTCATTGCCCTTTGCTTTGCCTTCCACACGTAGTATAATTCAACAATGGTCGCTTTTCCAAGTCTATTTTCGTCTCTTTGCAAAGGTCTTTGTTTGGTGTTGTGGCTAAAATGGGCTTTATCTTTTCGCAACCCATAATTGTGATGTCATCTTTGTAACTATTTGAGAACTTGTAATGCAAGTATGAGGTTTTGGAATTTGATTCACTCTTATTGTCCTTCCATCGGGTTGGCGTCTAGCAGATATATACCACTTGCAAGGCTTGGCACCACCATCATAACCTATGCATTTTGCATAGAACTTCTTTTATCACCCACATAGTCTTGGTAGCAAACTCACATTTGATGCATATGTCCGAAACACATCCTGAATTCATCCATGCTTGGAAACAATCTCCCAACTTCAATAATCGGGTCCTCTTTGTCATAAACATTACTAGCTCATCATCATGTGCATCATCTACATGAAGCGCAACATTTTCCAACAACTCTAGATCTATATCGCCTCTTCATCTCTTAAATGGTTGTCACCATCATTTGCGCTTCATCCCTTTCTTCTCCTTGTCTCTGTCATCTATAGGAATGCCAAAAGCTTTGCCATTTCAATGTCATCTATTGGTGCAATGACCAAATCGGTCGGTCATGTATCTCAACGAATTCCAATCAATGATACAATCCTTTGTGCATTACCATCTGCAGCCTCCTTGTGCATTAGCATCATCATCCTCCTTAACACTTCCAACTCGGTAAGTATAGGCATTACTTGCCTTTGTGCAGCCAATCATCCTCGACCATCTGCCGACAGCTTCGAGGCCACATATCCAACCCTCGAATCAGTTTTAGATCAATGAGCTCGCTAAAAGCGAACAGTTTTGCTTGTCCAACCTTCTCTCATCGATTTCATCAACTATATGTTCCCTGTCTCAACCCTAACATAGTCACATTTGCAATCATCAAATCGTAACAAAGAAACTTCTTGCTCTGGCCCCAAACCACACTATCCCCAATTTTTCCACCATTTTCCTTCGCCTCCTCTCCCATGTTTATTAGCTCTTGGGGATCAACATGTTCTAATTCCACCTCCCATTTAACAACCGTGTCTCTCTCAATGATCTGCGTCTGCCATCAACTAAAACAGCCCTAGAGGGAAAGAAATTGATGCGAAATTGAAGGTTTGGCGCAACATCGTCTCCCCTGTTTTGGCGGGCCTTTGTGAGCTAAGCGGAAGCGAGAGCTCAACCTTAGAGAAATTAAGTGCAGAGATACGGGATATACCGATTAGAAGTCCCTCTCCATGCTCCATATCGTTCCCTCGCCTGCTCAAAGACACCGCCTCCACAATCTAGCATCAATGGGCACGCTCAGATCTCGAATTGAGAAGAATGGGAGGAATTAGCTTTCAAATGGCACTCACCACCTTCGTGTCGAGCAAGCGCCGCCGCCTAAATTAATTGCCGTCCGCCCGGCGAGAACGATGGGTGAGGTCCGCCGCCACCGTCGGGAAGCTACGATCGTGTTACGCGCTCTCGGTCGGAAGCGGTTGGTTTGACCGGCTGTCCCAACCAACCGGTTTGGCTTAACCCTAATATTGGAACAAAGTTAAATGTGTCCTTACGACCGATTTAAGGCCCGTGTGGCCCTGGGATATTAGTTGCCTCACATCCGTCGCATGCGAGCTATTCTTTTCAACGATGTCGCTTTCCTTCCAATTCCACGTAAAGACGTCGCATAGGAGCTATAAGCCCCCAGGGGCGACCCGGGAGGAGCCTCCCGCCGGCAACCAGAACCACCCTCCTCCTCCCCCCTGCCGCCGCCGGTCGCCTCCACCGGACAAAGCCCGTGTGGAGCCGGTGGCGGGTCCCTCCTTTCTGACGGCGTTCGGGAGTGGGGAGCGGCCAGCCCGTTTGGCGGCGGCGCTGTGTGTCTTTGGCGGACGGCGGGGCGGTGGCGGCATGACGGCGTCCGGGAGGCTTCGCGGCGCCTGGTCGCTGCCGCAGGAGTGCGGTGGTGCCCGCCCTGGTGGCTGGGCGGGCGTCCATGGCGGCGGTCGAAGCGAGCCGGGCTCGGGCGTGGTTGTGGTCGGCGCCCCGACCACGTCTTCGGCAACGAGGCCGTCTTTGCTGCTCGCGTCGGCCGGTGCGGCGGTGGTGGCGGCCATGCGTGCTCACTCCACCGGCTGCGGGTGGCGGCGGCGCTTCGTGGGGTGGTGGCCATGATCGGGCCAGCGGGCCATGGTGGCCATGGCCCACGAGGGATGCCGGCGGGCTCGGGCGTGGATCCGTCGGGCGCCGACCACGGCAGCGGCAGGGAGGTCGTTCTGCTTGCCCGATCAAGCGTCGCCTGCTTGCCGGAGCCATGGATACCGGGGCGGCGGCCTCGGGGACACGGTGGCGTGGGGCTGGTCGGCGGCCAGATTTTGCCTCGACGCGGCGGTGGCGTGGAGGACGGCTGGTCTGGGTGCCTCGGCGAGGTGGTCTTGTGGGGCGGCTTCGGCTCGGTGTCTTGGTGGATGTGGAGGGTGGCTGGGGTGATGGTCTGGCCGGTCTGCAGGTCCGTGGTGGAGCTGTGCCACGGTTTTGGGCGGCGGTCTTTGCTTTGGTGGGAGGCTCTCGTTTCGTCTCGCGATCGGTGGCGGTGGCGTGAGGAGCTACCTGCTATGCGAGGCGGCTCGGGCGTGGTGGTGTGTTTGCTTGCCCTGGCCCCATGGGTGGTGGGGCAAGCCACCGTTGGCGTGGGCGTCGTCTCTTGCAGGTGGCCGTGCTTGTCGAGCGGCATGGGTTGTCCTTGTGACTCTCCATTGGAGGTTGTGGCCGCAGGTCTTCGGACGAAAGTCTTGCCCGACTTGGTCGGTGCCGACATCGGCGGCGCCCGTGGGCGCCGTTTTCCCTCTTGAGGGCGTTGTCGTGGAGACCCGACCCCCTCCGTTCCTCACTCCAGGGTGAAAACCCAAATCTGGCTTGCCAGATTGGATGACGGCGGCGTCTCCTGGACGTTGTCACCTCTGTGGAGGCGTCATTTTCTCGGAATGTAGGAAGCTTTTCTCGGTGTTGCTTGTGCTACAGGTTGTGTCGATGTCTTTGGGTCTTGTCGGCGTTCGAGTGCCGCTGGCGAGTTTGCTGCAGCCTGCCTCTCGCCATGAAGCCTGAGAGGCCTAGCCGTTTTCTTCGGCTCTGACTTCCTCTTCGGGGACGTGGACCAGGCTCTTCGTTGCGCCCGCTGTTGCCGTTGTGCTGGTGTCTGTCGGCGGTGCGCCAGACCTAGTCGAGCTAGGTTGTGTGGCCTCGTTTTGGTTTTGCTTTTTACGAAAAAACTGCGCTTAGGGGTATCTTCGTCCGTTCCTTTAACCGGACCCGTGTGTTTATACGTCTGTATCGGGTTTTGGCCGGTTTTCCTTCCTAACCGGCCAATTCTCTTCTTCTAATAGAAAAAATAGAGCTCCTGCTGGTTGATCTAAAAAAATAAAAAAAAATGGTGTCAAGCATTTCGCAGAGCTTTGAAACATTATGACCATCCATCCATTTAGCGGTGACTGTAAAATACGGAGGGTCTTTGCTGGGATAGGACTTTGGAAGCACAGATGTTAGTATCAAAGGGGGCAGGTACTCAAAGTTGCATGAGTAGGAGAGATCATCTTCTTTATTCCCATGTTGTTCTGTACAATCATCAGGACATTCTCCATTTCCGTTTTCTGAAGAAAACTTAGCACACACTTCAGCGCCATCGTGCAAATCATAACGTATGTAAATCTGTAATTCAAGGAATAAAAAATGGAGAGATCATTAAAACAAGATCATCACCATCCAATAAGAAAAGTCAATTAAGGGCAGCATAAGAAACCTGGAAATAGCGGAGCCCTGTTTTTCTTCTGAATTCAACCATGTCGTTTCCATATATTGCTTCCAATGCCAGCAGCTGCAATGAACGATGAGATCGTGTGAGGAAACAAACACATCTAAAATTGAAAGAGGAAATCACTTCTTATTGGCCAAAGATCGTAGTCACTTGCATAAAAAGACAAGATTGAACGAGATAATAATTTGACAATATTTAATCAAGTTTCATGATTAAATATTGGCCAAAGATCGTAGTCACTTGCTTATAATCTGTTATATTACATCCGTTCTTAAATATAAGATGTTCCGTAGGTACTAAAACGTCTTATATTGTGGAACAGAAAAACATAATTACTCTTTAACATCCTGGAAAAAGGCACAAAATATAATTACCTTTAATTATACACGGGGATTTTTTTATATAGGTTATATGAATATTTATTTTCGTCAAATTTATGAAATAAAAAGTACCAAACATACATGTTACACACACATTTTGTTTAGGACAATGTTTTCATGAATCATAGCCTAACCAGCAACGGTTTTCTACGAGAAAGGCTTTTAGGTAAATATTTTGCCAATCATGACTCATGGGCATAACACGTGATTAAGATGGTTCAATGCAGCCTCTTATTCAAAGCTTAGCTCAAAGGCTCCTCAAAATCAAATGAAAAGGGGTTTTCACATGCACAACATGTCGCGTGGACTTCTCTGTTTAGTCAGTAACAACAGGGAAAAAATGAAAAAAGCACAACAAATAGTTTAGAGACAAATTTGATAATAGTTGAGAAACAAAACTGTGTATGTTTCTCTTATTCAAATTGAAACCACACCTAAACAAGCCTCATTCCTCCCCACAAAAGAGAGAAAAAACAAGCCTCTTTCCTTTGAATATGCCACTCACATAGTTAATTAGTTTCTTGCAAATAAAATAAAATGACTATGTGTATATGGTTTTTGTAATCCAAGGGTAGATATTCGAATTTCTTTATTTGTCAGTAAATCGCGATTTGTCAGTTCTGAACCCCCAAAAGAAAACAAACCTGCCTCCGTGAACACGAACTCACTTCAACTCTGCATAACAACAGACAGACATTGCGTCTAGGATCGCAGGACGGATCAAGATCATAAAATCACTAGAAATTTCCAATGTAGACAGTTAAATTAGTGTGCACCAGACCTCGTCCTCCTGTCGCTGCAGGTTGTCTTGTATCTCGTCCTCCCCATCCTCATCCTCAGCGCGACGGCGAGCTTCCACCGCCACGGCGACCTCCTCCAGCCTCGGCCACCGCCGCCCACGGGGAGTCCAGGTCGCCCACGTCCTCGTCGCCATCCCCATCACGTGACACCTGCCTCGCCTCCTCGGCCGAGAATCATGTGCCGTGTTCGCGGTTGGGTTCCATTGCCCGCGACAACGACGAGGTGCCGACGGATGGCGGGAGTACACGATCGAGAACTCTGTTGATCACTGGACCGAGTGCGTATTGTTCTCGCCGGAAAACCTCACGCTGAGATACTCGTCTACTAAACTACTACTCCGATACAAACTTTGGCGAGTAAGACACGGGCACGGACACAAGCAAAAGACACACTTTCCGAACTTCAAAACGAAGTTAATGGCTAGGGGGGCATAAGAGCGTCTCCAAGAGGTGATGTATTTTAGGGCACTCAACTATTTTACAACGAACTTTTGCTTTTAGGGCACCAACATTTATTCTGCCGTACAAGGTGATGCAAAATAAACTGTGGTATCACTAATACCATGGTATTTTTGGAGTACTCAAGAAAGAGGCCGGACCCTCTTTTTTCACAAACTGAGGAACGAAACGCAACCGCACTTTCTATAAACTATAGTATTTCCTGACTACCGCAGTATTTTAGGGCCCTTTTTTTAAAAAATTTGCTTCCAAATGGAGCCTTAGGCTTAAAATATGCAAACTAAACAAAGTTCAACTGGGCACACACTACCGATGACATCAACACTACACTACACTACTCCTCATCACTATGAAACGTCGACAAGCGAGATGAATCGTCGTTAGACTCCACCTTGATAACCGTCGAGGGGCTAGCCTCATAATCATGTGTCTTATTCGCCTTCTTGGCCCTCTCCACATAGAACTCGTATTCCACCAGCATGTACTGCGGATTATCCTGGCAAACCTTGCCATTGCCGCAACATCGCTCTCGTGGGCACTGCGGTCTTGCACGACGAGACGGTCTTCTTTATCCTCTTTTCGGGGCGCAACTCGCAAATCTGTAGCGAGGAACTCTGCCTCGGCAAGGTTCTCGGCATCCGGGAAATTGAGCTCAGTCCGGCTGGCGGTACCTCCAAGCAACGAGGTCGTATGCGCACAGCGAGATCAGGCGACTTGAAGGTGGCGAGCTAGTTCCGACAGTCGTTGATCATGATCTCCGCTGCGTATCAGCGAAACGGCTAGAGCCGAATGCCATGGAAGCCAGTGCTGCTCCGTAAAATGGATGGATTTGAGGGGGTGAGTTTAGGGAGAGAGAGGGAAAGGGAGTGTGTGAAGGAGGGGCGAATGGGAAAGGAAGAAAGGTGGCTAGGTCGCCCGCGCGCAACCTTATCATCCCAACCTTATCATTCCAGGGGTAGCGCCAAGCCGTATGGGGTAGTGCGCTACCAAACCCGCCCCTGAGGCCATGTCACTATGCTGGGAAGAAGGTTAGCGCCCTCTTACATGACGCTACCAAATTGAGGGTAGCGCCCCTGATACAATCGTTACCGTGAATTTCTTTCGTGATAGAATGATCCAATAAATATGCGATAGCACCAAATAGCAATATGCAAAATAAAAAGAAATAGAAAAATACTCCCTCTGTTTCAAAATAGATATTAGAAATTTGTCTAAATTTAGATATATCTAGACGCTATTTAATATGTAGATTAATCCAAATTTAAACAAACTTGTGACATCTATTTTGGGATGGAAGGGGTAGAAAAAACCATCTAGGGTATTGATTTTGGGTATCTGTTCAAAAAACATTTCCCAGTTTACACATCGATTATTCGGGATCTACATGGTCTAACCCTGACCTTCTAATATCAACCTGATACTTCTCAGAAGATGTATCCTTCAAAAAGACATAGTACTCCCTCCGATTCTAAGACTTTCTAGCTTTTTTGAACATGCATGTATCTAAACATGTTTTATTGTTTAGATTCATCCATTTTCATCTAAATCTAGTTTACTTTAAAATATCTATAAGATCTTACGTTAGCGAACGGAGGGAGTATCATATTTAAAAAAAAAGTCTACACAGTTTGTGAATAACTTAATATTGCATACATAAGTGCAAAATTCTGTATCAAATTCACCCTCGATGTAAAAAAATAAGGCTTGCTTGTAGTAATATGTATCATGCTGAATTGACTTCTCAAAATTATGGAAGTCGCGAAACTGCAACCTAATCTGCAAAACTATAACAATGGAAGCAGGGATTCGACGCTAGAACTTTGTCCCCACGCATTGCGGTGAACCCCAGTGCTCTCCCCGTAGTCCAGAAAACTGGACCTTCTTTTTGCACAATGTGCAATAGCTGGCTTGGCAAGACCAGCAGAAAATATATTTCTCATCATCCTGAATGCATGTGGCAATTTGTTAGATGGAACAGAGGCAAACTAGTGATCTGTAGTATGGATTAAAATGCTGCAGCATTCATGACATGCTGCAGATTGAAAAGATAGAGTTCATTACCTTGTAAATTTTTTGACGGCATTTTGGACATTTTACGGTGCTGCCTACAGGTTGTGTTTCAGCTTGTCGGCGTAACTGTTCCATTAGCTTCTGCCAATCCGTTGTGTCATTTTCTTTCTCAAAGAGGCCACAATTGCTACTGTAAATTTTCAAAACATACATGCATAAAGAAAAGTAAGCGTAGATTATGGACCCTTGTTTTTTATTTAAAACACCCTTGATAGCTCAGAGTGGCATACCTAAAATGGGTATAGCCAGCGATGAGAGCCTCGCCACAGAGGAAGCAGAAATGCTGACCACAGCTGATACACACCACGTGATTGCATCCTTTAGTTTTGCTGATGGCCATTCTGCATTTTGGACATGATTTAACATCGCTGTAAAGCACTTTTACACTGAGCATTTCCACCATCCCTCTCGTGGCCAACCTGCCTGATGCCTGCAGACATAAAATTGAAGACAACAGATGGGAGAACATTCGTTAAAATGAATCTATTATCAAGCGGAAAATACGGCATGTATTGACACAACAAGGAGGTGCAGAAAGTGTCTTAAACTCTCCAAAGATCCATGATAGACTGCAGATGGAATGCATATTGTATGTTCGAACGATTTATCAACAAAAATCAAGATATTTTGTAGAGATACTCCGACACCGACTACTAAAATGAGTATCAATCGCATAGTATAACTATAAATGCAAGTCTGAAACATAAATAATCTAGTCTCAGGGTCTCAAATAACAAGAAGAGTTCAGATGCATTTCTACCTGCTGTTGCTGGAGTTTATCTTCCAGAGTTAGACACGGCTTCCCTGGATGGCGCGGGTCCTTGCACACCGTGCAGAATACAAAGCAACATTTTGGGCATTGTGCATTGTTATCCTCATCTTCCAAGCAACCGATTCCACACCTTGGACAATGGACTACGTCAGACATCGAGTTCAATGCTTTCTCAAGAGTAAGCTTATCCCAACGCTCAAATTCTTCCTCGCCAAGAAGCCTCTTTAACAAATACGGGGGGATAGAAGCACTGCACTTAGTATCAGGGCATACCAACTGAAACAAAGTACCTTCCTTCACATGCATCCTGCATAAGGTCTCCATGCATTTGAAACAGAACATGTGCTTGCACGGAAGCTTGATGAAGTTTGAACCTAATTGTTTCAAATTTAAGTTAGTCTACGGAAGGATGAAATTGTATGAGACTTATTCAATTTCCTAAGTAGCTTAATAAGAAGCACGGCCAGTGAGTATAATATCTACAATGAGCTATGGAAATTTAGACACAAATTGGTATGCTACCACTTTGGGACAGCTCAACTAGAGTACAGTGTGGAATGGATGCCGCGGAATAGGTGCGTATACTTCCAAGAAAGATCCAAGAAAAGTAAATAACCACAGGGAATCATCCATTGGCACGACTGCACAAAAGGAAAGAATACAAAGAAAATGAAAGAGGATTTACCTTTACTCTGATTAAGGCAAATCATGCACATATGGAAATCCTCAAGAAAAACTTGATAGCACTTCTTACTACTGTAGCTGAGCATAGAAGGGATTACAGACTCCAATGAGAGACTTCTTGAGATCGCGCGGTTATCTCCTTTGGGTTTAGGAATATCTGGACCTAATGTTATTTTCTTATCAAACCCGAGGTGTAGCAAAGAAGAACTGCGTATCCACTCAACCCATCGGTATACCACTTCTTCCCCTGTGAGCTCTGCCCAAATGGTGTCAAGCATCTCACAGAGCTGAGAAACATTAGGACCATCCATCCATTTAGCGGTGACTGTATAATATGGGGGCTGTTTGCTAGGATAGGACTGCGGAAGCAAGCATGTCAATATCAGAGGGGGTAGGTGCTCAAAGTTGCATGAGTAGGAGAAGTTATCTGGTTCATCTTCATTATGTTGTTCTGTACAATCATCAGGACATCCTCCATCTTCTCCATTTCTATTGACTGAAGAAAGCCTAGCACACACTTCAGCGCCATCGTGCGATTCGTAACGTATGTAAATCTGGAATGAAAGAATTAAAAAACCATCAAAACAGAGTTTTTATCATCCAAAACACTGATGAACAATATAAGAAACCTGAAAATAGCGGAGGGCTCCTTTGTTTTCTAGTTCAACAAGATCATCCCCATATATTGCTTCCAGTGCCATTAGCTGCAGTGAAGATCAAATGAGGAAGTAAATGAGCCATGCTGAAATCGTAAAGCATCAATGGTACAATTAGTCTACGCAATTCACAAACCCTGAAGCAACACAGTACAAACGCCAACACAACCCCACAGAGTCAATTATATATCCCAGCAAAGCTTCCTTCCCTTTTCTAATATCTGCGGCTTATTATGAAAATTCCCTACACATCGTTTCTTAGGATTTATAAATACAAGAATATTCCAAATTTACCCAAGACAGAGTACAGTACTAGTCATATGGTGGAGAGAAAACTAATCGCCACGCTATGCAGTTTTCATAATTGCTCTTTGTGGTGGTTTTGGCATGTTTTCACCTTAATCTAAACATGTCTTTCTGTATTGTGACCGGTTATTCCCTCTTCGAAAAGGCAGCACTCCGATTGCTCTAAAAAAAATCAGACGCAGCGTCACGACCGTACGAATTGAGAAAATGCATCGACACTTTTTGCTACAGCTAAGATCAAGATCATAGATAAGATAAATGAAATTTTCCAATTTGATTTTCAGTAGACGGACCTCGTCGTCCTGTCGCTGCTGGTTGTCTCGTATCTCATCTGCTTCTGTCTCGTTCTCGGCGCAAAGTTGGATCCCGGAGGCATCCCCGGCGACGGCGGCCTCTTTCAGCCTCGACTCCGCCTCAGTCGCTGCGACCCACGGGGAGTCCAGGTCGAGCACGTCCTCCTCGGAGTCGTCATCACACGGCACCGGCCTTGCCTCTGCCCCTGCGGTGCGCGATGAGGACGATGGAGACGAGGAGGATGCCTCCGATGACGATTCTGGGGAGGGATGGGGGTGGGGTTCGACCGCTCGCGGGGTCGTGGCGCCGACGGAAGCTGCTGCCATGGCAGGATCCCGGAGTTGTAGTTGAGTTGGGATCAGTCCTGATTAAGGACTAGGGAGCGGTGTCGTGCTGCTCGCCTTTTTCGCCCGATCATTTTTTTTAACAACAGGAAAAAAACTTACCATTAAAGAGCAATGCAGTTTATTGAAAAACCGAGCTAAAAATTCACACAAACAAGTCCTCGGCCGCTGCTTTAACATGCTAGTTAGACCGACTCTCACCTACCTCATTGATCGGGCCGACAAACATGCTACTCTCGCACCACCAGCACGCCAACCACGTCATGACCACACCTATAGAGTCGTCGTTGCAAAAGCTATCCAGGACATCGACGCATGTCCAACATCTAGAGCCCCCGCCCCCACATCCATGTAGGAGGAGAGAATGCAATGCCCACTCAAGATGAGTTATTTGAGCAACTCTAGGCGACGGAAGATACCTTGGCTGATGAGTGGACTTCTTCCACTACCTTTTCTCTTTGAAGATTGGTTGGATGCTCATGGGGTGATATCTTCTTGCGGGTCGAGTGATGTAGTCCGATCTATGGCATCACTACATCAAGTGCCGTGTCAAGCTCGCCAACATATGCCAAGTTACTTTAGACATCAAAGGTGAATTCCTTCCTCTATGTGTGTCGACTCCCTACCCAATTGAATGGTATGCTAATTGATACCCGGTCCCATGGATATGCTTGGTTGATGACGAGGAGTACATCATCATGAGAGGAAGACGCAAGCACACGTGCACTAAAGGCCGGTGTCATAGAAGCTTGGAAGAGGAGAAGGAAGATACGAGCGAAGACACACCAGCACCACTACTATTGCCAAGGAGCCAACGATACTACCGCCCAAGTTCCGCTAAATTCGATGACATGCAGGATGAGATGAAATCCATGTATGAGAACGAGACCTTCGAGTTGGTTTCTTTGGCAAAGGGCAATAAAGCGCTCAAGAACAAGTGAATGTATAGTGAAGACTAAAGAGGTACAAGGTCAGATTGGTTGTGAAAGGTTTCAATTAGAAAAAGGGCGTTGACTTTGATGAGATATTCTCTCAAGTGATCAAGATGTCTTCGATCCGAGTTGCTCTAGGCATGGCTGCCACCATGGACTTGGAAATTAAACAACTCGACATGAAGAAAACATTCTTACATGGTAACCTAGAGGAGCAGACATACATGGAGCAGCCAGAAGAATTCATGGTTGCATGCAAGGAGCACCAAGTGTGCATATTGAAGAAGAGTTTGTATGTCTTGAAACAACCTCCTCGTTAGTGCTACAAGAAGTTTGAGTCGTTTATGACTGATCTTGGAAACCATAAAGCACAACCTGATTATTGTGTCTTTATGAAGAGGTGCGCCAAGGGTGACTTTATTATTCTATTTTCATATGTCGACGACATGCTGATTGTTGGAAATGGCACAAAGAGGATTGCTCTCCTCAAGAAAACATTGAGTAAATCATTTGCCATGAAGGATTTAGAACCAGCTAAGCAAATACTTGGCATGAAAATCTCCCGTGGTAGATCAAATAAGCTGCTTTGGCTCTCATAGGAACGAATCATTCAAAAGGTACTTGAAAGGTTCAATATGCAAGACACAAGGTATGTTACCTCTCCACTTGCAGGCCATCAAAAACTGAGTTTAGAACAATGCACTAGTAGCAAGGAGAAAGAAGAAATGAGTAAAGTACCATACCAATCAGTCGTGGGAAGTTTGATGTATGCCATGGTGTGCACGAGGCCTGATATTGTCTATGAAGTTGGAGTTGTTAGCCAGTTCATGACAAATCCATGTGAAGCTTACTAGAATTTAGTGAACTGGATTTTCAGGTATCTCAAAGTTAATTCTAGATCGTGCTTATGCTTATACAAATGTAGACTATGCTGGTGATTCAGATTTTAGGAAGTCTACTTTTGGATACTCGATGACTTGTGCAGGAGCAGTATCATGGCAATCAAGGTTGCAAAAATGCATTACACTATCAACCACAGATGATGAGTATATAGCAACGTTCGAGGCTTGCAAGTAAGTGTTGTGGATGAAGAACTTTTTACAAGAGTTGGGCATGAAGAAAGAGAATTACAGTCTGTTTTGTGATAGCCAGAGGGCTATCCATCTTTCCAAGAATCCAAGTTTCCACTCTTGAACCAAGCACATTGATGTGAGGTATCGTTGGATTTGAGATGTTGTGAGTTCCAAGTTGCGAAATTTTGAGAAGATCCATACCGACAAGAATGGATCAGATACGATGACCAAGTGATAAGATACTTATATGTTGCAAGGCAGCAGACATGGTGGTGCCCCCCACGTGAGTCATATGTGGGAGATTGTTGGACATCCTCCTCATATGGGATGTGAGAGGATGGCCTTATGAAGCCTTTCAGGCGGCCCAAATAGGTACAAGAGCCCACCAACCTTTAGGGTTATGACCAAAGGTCATTTTGGACATTGCACATGAGAAAAGGAAGATAATAAGCCTTCCTTCAAGCCACCACAAGACGGAGGGACAAAAATCCAGGTTAACCTCCATTGGAGAAGAAAACCAAGAGAGAAGAGAAAAAGAAGAAGTTCAAGGAAGAACCTAAATCAAGCGCCGGGTTCTGTCCACAAGGTTGTGAAACTCAGATCTACTGCCTCATCTCCTTTAAGTTGTGGTTCCACCATCTTAGGTAATATTTTTCCAATCCCTAGCTCTTGTGCTCCAAATCTTGTTATAGGAATTCAATATTCGTGTGTATCTTGATGTATGAGTTTTTCTAGTGCTCTTTAGAGAAGAACAAGTTGTATTCTCATTTGATAATAGTGCAAGAAGAGTTGGGCGGTTTCAGCCCGCGGTTTTTCCTCTCAAATTGAGAGGTTTTCCACGTAAAAAGAGGATCGGTGTTCCTACGTGTTGATTTGTGGACTATGCTACCAGAAGGCACCGCACCCGGGTATCTTCCGTGTGGCGGGTGACAAAAAGGTGATTCCCAGCCCGCGCACTATTTTTTCTCGGTCCATGTCTGCACTTTACTATTCCTAGGGCTTGTATGCAATACTTTTCCCATGAGTCGGTCATCCTCTTGCATGCAACTGTCAGTCTAGAAGATCACTAAATTTGTAGTAGCCTATTACTAGCAGCTAGTTTCACTTAGTTTTGCACTATCACTTCTTTCATAATACATTAGCACTAAGTTTGTCACATGTTTGCATAGTTTAAGCCAACTCTCGCAAAAAATTTCTTGTTCATGTGGACTTTTGGACTGAGAAAAGGTATCCGCTTTTTTAAAAACAATTACCATATTACTTGACAATAGATTTCGGGTTTTTTTTAAAATATATCCAAGTTCTCAAAAAAATTAATCACCAGATTATTTTAATAATAACTATGAGGTTATTTAGGAATAATTACTAGGTTGTTTCCAATAAGTAGCAGGTTATTAAGAAACACCTACTACCTCATAAAAATTGACAGTGATCAGTTGCAAAATTTCATCGCCTAATTGCCAAATTACAAGTGCCTAGTTGTCTGGTATAGTGTTGATGGTTGCCAGGTTCTCACACATAGCCAAATTGCCCCGGCATATATCCCAAAATGCCTAATTGCCAAATTATAACTCCTAGGTACCAACTTTTTAGTGCCTAACTGCCAAATTTCTAGTGCCTAGTTATCAAACAGAATTGCGATGAATATCTTGTCCTCCAAAAGTTGGAGAAACATGGAACTAGATAATTCACGAAATCCAAAAATCACAAGAATCTCTACGGAAAAATCGATCGAGATGTTGCATGAGGGAAAAAACTTAGACAACCATTATCGCGGCTGATGCTCACATGCGGCCCCCATCCTTGCTGGCAGCGTCCCTCATCTTGCCGCATGTAAACTCCCTGCCATGTCATGTGCTCGCTACATGCGGCACCCTTGTCCGAGACACGCTCTATGGCGACCTCCCCCACTATGTGCTCGCCGTCGGTTGCATCCTCACCATAGGGATGAAAGCCTCCTCCTCGCACTCGTCGGCGGTGGGCTGGCAGAGCCCTCCATGCCTCTCGCCGCCTCCTCGCGTCGTCGATTGCGGCCTGGTGTAGTTGTCGTGGCGTCGTGCCTCCTCGTGTTCATTGATGGCGGCGACCTAACGCAGCCATCGTGGCGTCGCGCATCCTCATGCCTATGGCGGCAGTAGGTGCATCCCTCCCAGAGTCGCACCTCCTCCACGTCTATGGCGGCGACCTGACGGAGACCTCGCTGTGCGCCTCGCTCGTCCGCGGTGGCCTGACAACGATCTCGCCGCGCCACCTTCTCGCTCGCCTCTCTTCTGCGTGCTCTCCACCGACGGCTTCTCCTCTAGTGCCTCTCTAGGGCGGTGCTCCTCGACATCTCCGCTCAGCGCTGCTCTTCGTGGCTATCTACGCGAGAGGAAGAGCGATGATTGTGTGGCCAAGAGTCATGGGGTCGTGGGGATAAGGATAAGGTTGAGAGTGGTTATTGGAGCCAGCCATGCAGGACACGATCCGTTTTCTCGTATGTTGATGTGTCGCACGAGAGAGCATCCGGTGCGGAGCCTATGTATAGAATTTCCCTTGATTTGTTACTGTTGGCGTTGTTCTGAGAACATCTCCATATATGTTTGATGCATATGTTTTCTTTTGTGATTGAGCAAAGATCCGTGGAGTACATGAGTCGTGCTAAATTTTACATCTTATTCCGTTGCGTATTTTCATATCACGTTTGGGTGTGCTAATTCCCAATAGGGATCACTAGGTGTATCTTCTAAACAGAAGTGAAGAAGCAACTACATGTTGGCGTTTATAGACATGAGAGTTTTAGCAAGCAGATCTTGTTAGAAATAATGTGCTAAATCATTAGACCCATGTGTGATTTCAGATTTTCCATAAATCTCAAAGCCCATGTATGTGGAAGCCCATATGTGATTTGACACAAGTTGGTGGCAGCTCACATATGTGGCAAGAGATGTGGGAGCTAAAGTTTAGTCCCACATGAAAAGTTGAAGGAGAGTTGAACCACCTTATAAGGGGAGTGTTGCACCACTTTGTAAGTGAGTGACAATAAGGGAGCTACACGCGCGCTCCTCCGACGACGACGCCTCTCGCACGCGCGCTCGCCTCGTCACGACGCGTGCGCCGCTGGTTGCGGGTTGCGGGTTGTGGGAATCTCGCCGAGCCGAGCTTTATTTTGCTGCTTAGGAAAATGTGTGCGGTTAGGCAGACGTGTCAACAGTTAGCGGATTCGGATCGCTCCCGGTTCGTGGACTATCTGTAACCGATCCAAACGTGCGTGACGTAGACTTGGTACACTTCGTGTCCTGTACGACACCAAACCGATGTAGGGTTTTGCCATCCTCTTTGCTTGCGCCGCCACCATAGTCTACTCCATCCCGCTTGCCGACGTGCACCGGCGATCGGAAGAGCAGGTCTCCAGAACCACTCGCCTTTGTGATCATGTACCGAAGAGGGCGAATAAGGTTTTTGGAAAGCGCTCCGCGCAACTACTCAAGTTCGTCATCACGGCGCGTCTTCCCGGTCGTCAAGCCGAATCTCGAGCGCGTCGTCTTCAATGCCGACTTCTTCGACATGCTACTAACCAACGGCGACTAGATCGACAACCGATCAGTACGTACACCGTTAACAGATCTATTGTTTTACTATGGCTGTTAGTGCATATAATCCGCTATTGTTCATGTTGATCAATACATCTAGTATGTTAGAGGTTCACGTGATTGTAGCTGCTATTATCATGATTTATATTTTGAAATTAATCGTGGAAATTATGCCTAATTTTCCAACAATCTAAAAACCCTATTATAGGAAAATTCCTGAATTAAACATGGGACACTTAGCCGATGCTATGAAGCCAGAAAAGTTTACCGGTGTTTATTTTAAGAGGTGGCAGTATAAGACCACTTTGTGGCTGCAAGCTCTGAAAGTATTCGACGCTAGTGAGGGTTTACCTGAAGGAACTACATCTGAAGAGGTTCAGAACAAGTTCAAGGAAACCAATCTTGCCTTTGTGGGATGTGTTCTGAGTGTTCTTGACAACAAGTTGTTTGATGTGTATATGCACATCAAAGATGGAAAAGAGCTCTGGGAGGCACTAAACGCTAAGTTCGGTGTAGCAGATGCTGACAGTGAGCTGTACATCATGGAGAACTTTCATGATTACAGGATGGTTAACAACCGTTCTGTAGTTGAGCAAGCTCATGACATACAGTGCTTCGCCAAGGAGCTTGAAATCCTCAAGTGTATTTTACCCGACAAGTTTGTGGTTGGGTGCATTATTGCAAAGTTGCCTTCTTCGTGGAGGAACTTCACCACAACTCTCAAACACAAGAGACATGAGATATCAGTTGAAAACCTGATAGTGTCTCTTGATGTTGAGGAGAAGGCTCGGGCTAAGGACACTGCTAAGAGAGGAGACGAGGGTCAGTCTAGCGCCTACATGGCGCAGAAGAAGACCTTCGGCAAGAACAAAGGGAACTATAAGCCCTCGTTCAACAAGCCTAAAAAGACTACAACCTTCAAGAAGAAGAAGAAGCCGAACAAGGCCGAGCTATATTGTTACTCATGTGGAGAGCTCAGTCACTTTTCCAAGTACTGCCCAGATCATGCAGATCGCAAAGAGAAAGGTGGGAAGACTGTCAACGTCGTGACCGCTAGCAACACTGATGGGTATGGTAATTTATTTACTATACTTTCAGTATTTCAATCACCATGTTGGTGGATTGATACGGGTGCTAATGTTCATGTGTGTGCTGACATCTCTATGTTCACTTCTTATTAGGTCGCTCGGGATTCATCCGTCCTAATGGGGAATGGATAACATGCTTCTGTTCGTGGTGTTGGCACAGTGGATCTGAAGTTTACTTCCGAAAAGATCGTGCATCTGAGGAACGTGCATCATGTCCCTACTATAAACAAGAATCTCGTTAGTGGCTCCCTTCTGTACAGAGATGGGTTTAAGGTTGTGTTAGAGTCCAATAAATTCGTTCTTTTGAAATATGGACAATTTATTGGTAAAGGTTATGAATTCGGAGGCTTGTTCCGATTTTCACTTTCAGAGTTTTGTAATAAATCCGTGAATCATATTTGTGGTGATGTTAATGATGATACCACTGTTTGGCATTCTTGTTTATGTCACATTAATTTTGGTTTGATGTCTCGAATGTCTAGTATGATTTTAATTCCGAATTTCACTATTTCCAAAGGTTTGAAGTGTCATAGTTGTGTGCAATCAAAGCAACCTCGAAAGCCTCACAAGACTGCCGAGGAGAGAAACTTGGCACCTCTAGAACTCATACATTCCGATCTATGCGAGTTGAATGGTGTGTTGACAAAAGGTGGAAAGAGATATTTCATGACGTTGATAGATGATGCTACTAAATTCTGCTATGTTTACTTGTTGCAAACTAAAGATGAGGCTTTAGACTACTTTAAAATTTATAAGGTTGAAGTTGAAAATCAACTAGAGAGAAAGATCAAGCATCTTAGGTCATATCGTGGTGGTGAGTATTTTCCCAAAATATTTGACGAATTCTGTGAGGAACACATAATTATTCATGAGAGGACGCCTCCCTACTCGCCCCAATCAAACGGGGTTGCCGAGAGGAAAAACCGCACGCTTAACTGACTTGGTGAATTCCATGTTAGCCACTGCTGGTTTATCAAAGGCATGGTGGAGGGAGGCTTTGTTGACTTTATGTCATGTCCTAAATAGAGTTCCTAACAAGAATAAAGAAAAGACCCCTTATGAGGAGTGGGTTGGGAGAAAACCATCACTTTCGTATCTGCGCACTTGGGGGTGTTTGGCAAAGGTAAACATACCGATCCCCAAGAAACGCAAGCTCGGACCCAAGACAGTGGACTGTATCTTTCTAGGATATCCTCCGCGGAGTGTAGGCTATAGATTTCTAGTGGTTAAATCTGAGGTACCTGATATGCATGTTGATACTATAATGGAATCTCGTGATGCAACATTTTTTGAGAATATTTTTTCTATGAAAGATATGCATAGCATTGGTAGGATTTGTTCTGAAATACTTCCTGAATCTAGTGCATCTATTGAGAATTCTGAACAACCACATGAGGAAGTCCTTGAGAAGGATGACGATGAACCTGTCACGAGGAGTAAGAGACAATGGGTTGCAAAATCCTTTGGTAATGACTTCATCGTGTACCTTGTGGATGATACTCCCAGATCCATTACTGAGGCATATGCATACCCTGATGCAGATGATTGGAAAGAAGCTGTCCAAAATGAGATGAACTCAATTCTTTCTAATGAAACTTGGGAATTATCACAACGATCCTATGGTTGCAAACCTGTGGGCTGTAAGTGGGTGTTCAAGAAAAAGCTAATGCCAGATGGTACTATTGAGAAGTACAAGGAACGGCTTGTAGCTAAGGGCTATACACAGAAAGAAGACGAAGATTACTTTGACACCTATTCGCCTGTCGCTAAACTGACCTCCATTCGAGTACTACTATCCCTGGCTGCCTCGTATGGTCTTCTCGTTCATCAAATGGACGTGAAGACAGCTTTCCTTAATGGAGAGTTAGAAGAGGAGAATCTATTTGGATCAGCCGGATGGGTTTGTGGTAAAAGGTGAAGAGACAAAGATATGCAAGTTATTAAAATCTTTATATGGTCTGAAACAAGCACCTAAGCAATGGCATGAGAAGTTTGACAGAACTCTACTTTCTGTTGGCTTTGTCATTAATAATGTTGATAGGTGTGTTTACTATCGCCATGGTGGGGGCGTATATTATGTTTGTACGTGGATAACATTCTGATCTTTGGTACAAACATGAAAGTGATAAATAAAGTCAAGTCTTTCCTGTCAAAGAGTTTTGATATGAAAGATCTGGGAGAGGCTTATGTGATTCTGAACATCAAGCTTATTATAAACGAGAATGAGATTACTTTAACGCAATCTCATTATGTTGAGAAGTTCTTGAGCCGATTTGACTTTATTGATGGCAGGACTTCTACAACACCTTATGATCCCAGTTTGACATTACGAAAGAATAAGAAGGAACCAACAGATCAGCTGAAATATTCACAAGTTGTTGGTTCTTTCATGTACTTAGCAAGCACTATAAGACCTATTATCTCTTTTGTTGTGAGCAAGTTGAGTAGGTTTATGTCTAACCCGGGTATTGATCATTGGCATGCACTTGAAAGGGTTATGCGCTATCTATGTGGTATAATGAGCTATGGGATTCACTATTCAGGACACCCTGCTGCGCTTGAAGGATATAGTTGAAGGGTTTCGCGGCATAGTAAATCAAAATTTTCTATGGAGCGAACTGAGGGAAAGCCAAGATCTAATCTAGGAGATGCAAACAACGAGAGAGATTGGATTATTTCTTCATACCCTTGAAGATTCAAGCAGTGAACGTGCTCGGAACGTGGGTGATGTAGTCGTACTGCTTCTCCTCCTCGCGATCCGATCCGATCTAGCACCACAAGTGGCGGTGTCTCCGTGAGATGCACACGCAGCACCTCGGCGCCTCCTTCCTCGGACCAGCGAGTATGGTGGAGATATAGATTGGATCTACAACACGACGGCGGTGTGTATATGGTGGAGAATTTCACTGCAGGGCTTCGCCTACAAACCGGGAGGGAGAGAGGAAGGCAAGACAGCTAGGGCTTGGAGGAAGGTGTGTAGGGGGAGGCGCACCACCTCTATATATAGAGGGGCGCCAGCCCTGCCCCTCCTCCAAGCCTATCTCTAGTTTAAACAATTTAAACTCTCCTTATCTAGAAATCCTATCTCTAGATTTAAACGATTTAAACTTATCTAGGATCTGGGCCCTATGGTTTTGTGCCTGGCCCAATGCGGCCAGACACTCCCTCATAGGCCCATGCCCCTCCTGGAAGGTGGGGCCACGTTGGTCCCTTCCGGAAGGTTCTAGAAGCTTCGGTAATACCGATTAACCGAACAATTCGAACTCCAAAACTGCATCGCCTTATATGAATCTTATTCTCGGACCATTAGGAACCTCTCGTGATATCCGGATCCCATCCGAGACTCCAAACAAAATTCATAAACCAATGATCCAATCTATCCTAGCGCCGAGACACGTTAAGTGTGACCTGCGGGTTCGAGAATATGCGAGACATGATCTTCTATCAATAATCAACAAGTGCAGGCACCCATATTGACTCCCACACATTCATCGATGATCATATCGGATGAACCATGATGCCATGATTCAATCAATCCCATATATATATACCCTTCGTCTCGCGATATTTTACTTGCCCGAGATTCGATCGTCGGTATCGTCATACCTAGTTCAATCTCGTTCACAGCAAGTACTTTACTGCCCGTAATCCGATATCACTTTGTGATTAACTCCTTAACCACATGCTTGCAAGCGGTGTTGATATCGATTACCGAGTGGGCCCAAGTATATCTCTCCGACTTGGGAGGACAAATCCCATCTCGATACATACAACCCAGATACTTTCGATCACGAGAGACACCTTTATGATCACCCTCTCATAGGATGACGTTTGATGACCTCAAATCTTCCTTCCGATACCAGGGAGTTGTATTATCTCATGGTCTAAGGAATACAATATTTGACATAGGAAAAGCTTCGCAAAGACGAACACGATGACACGATCTAATTGCTCTGCTTTGTTTGGGTCTATCCACCATATCATTCTCCCAATGATATGATCTCATTATCAATTGACAACTCATGTCTATGGTTAGGAAACCTTAACCATCATTGATCAATGAGCTAGTCCATAGAGGCGTACTAGGGACACGGTGTTGTTCACAAACCACACAAGTATTAAAGTTTCTGCTTAATACAATTCTAGCATGGAATATAAACTTTATCATGAACAAGAATTATAATAATAACATCTTTATTATTGCCTCTAGGGGCATAATTCCAACAATAGTGATTCGAACTGGATCTCTGACGTTGATGAACTCTACGTCACGAGCGGGTATGTGTTTACCCTTGGAGGTGGTGCGGTTTCATGGAGATCCCGTAGACAGACCATATTGACGAGGTCAACTATGGAAGCAGAGCTTACTGCTTTAGACACAACCACTGTTGAGTCAGAATGGCTGCGTGAGCTCTTGATGGACTTGCTTGTGGTTGAGAAACCTGTGCCGATAATCCTTTTGAATTGTGACAACCAAACTTTTATTGTCAAAGTGAACAATTCTAAGGATAACGCGAAGTCATCAAGACACGTGAAGAGACGTTTAAAATCTGCCAGGAAATTGAAAAACTCCGGAGTAATAACTGTGATAGATGGTGCATCGAAATGTGATAGATGGTGCATCGAGGGAGATGGGGTCAAGACCCATGGATGTCACACCTAATGGTAACCCAACCTATGTGATCGAAGATCCCGTGAATTAGGACCTGGGAAGAACAAGCTAGTGGTTTGACTGAGAAGAGTAGTTGGTAACCCTCTCTAAGTGAAGATGCATAAATCTCATAATCTGTAAGGCAGGTTGGCAACATGTCTTAATGTGTTTCTGTTGGCTTTAACTAGCAAAGATGTTGTCGTACATGGCATTTTTAAAAGAACACACCTATATGAGCTCTACTGTAAACGTCATGGTCTATGAGACTTGGGTGATCTCTAATAAACTCATGAAGAGACCAGGGAGTATGACGCATATGCTCCAACCCGCGGGGTAGGCTACTGGCATCCAGGTACTAGTTATGATTTTGAGTGAAATCTATTGGCACCAAACTTGCAATTCAAGGTTTGTCCATTGTTCAAGTTGTTGATAGACGTAGTTCAAGATTCTAGGCGGAAGTTTAACTTAACAGTCTCTGCTAAAACACTGGTATATAAACAAGTAGCGAGGATTGGCAAATCTTCAAATGGGCATTTGAGATCTGGTGGGGAATTGTTAGAAATAATGAGCTAAATCATTAGACCCATGTGTGATTTCAGATTTTTCCTAAATCTCAAAACCCATGTATGTGGAAGCCCATATGTGATTTGGCCCAAGTTGGTGGCAGCTCACATGTGTGGCAAGAGATGTGGGAGCTAAAGTTTAGTCCCACATGGAAAGTTAAAGGAGAGTTGCGCCACCTTATAAGGTGAAGTGTTGCACAACTTTGTAAGTGAGTGACAATAAGAGAGCTATACGCGCGCTCCTCCTCCGACGCCGCTGTCGCTCGCACGCTTCGCCATGCGGGTTGCGGAAATCTCGCCGAGCCGAGCTTTATTTTGCTGATCGTGGGCTATCTGTAACCGACCCCTCTGTTTGCGCCGCCACCGTAGTCTACTCCATCCCGCTTGCCGGCGATCGGGAGAGCAGGTCTCCAGAACCACTCGCCTTTGTGATCCTATACAGGAGAGGGCAAATAAGGTTCATCACGACGCGTCTTCCCGGTCGTCAAGCCGGATCTCGAGCGCGTCGACTTCTTCGACATGCTACTGCACTAACGGCGACTATATCGACAACCGATCAATACGTACACCGTCAACAGATCTGTTGTTTTACTATGGTTGTTAGTACGTATAATCTGTTACTGTTTATCTTGATCAATACATCTACTATGTTAGAGGTTCACGTGATTGTAGCTGTTGTTGTCATAATTTATATTCTGGAATTAATCGTGACTAGTTGAATGCCCGTGCGTTGCTACAGCTTTACAATTAGTTTTGCTTATATATCAATAAAGTAAATGCTAAAATTCACACGTATAGGAAACAAGCTATAAGATATTCCAAACCCATAGTATTTTACATATTTGAAGTACACTTCGATAACCAATATAATTTGGTATCATTCAAATATGAAATAAACACTCAGACCAATTTATCTAATACAATAATATCTACTCCTCAATACTTATTAGATATTGTTATGCAATGTTAGAGATATTCTCTTCTACTTTGTTTGCACACTACTTGAGCAAATGCACCACTCAAAAACATTCTGCATAAATAATATGTGTCATTATCCTGAGTCATTTATGTGGAAAGTATAAATATATACAAGGTAGAACACCCACCATTCATATTGAATGAACCAATTCTCTATCATTCCATGATAGTATAATGTAAAAGATAAAATAACCAGACACATTGCCTCATTTTTATGTTATATTGAATAGTAAAATGCAAAGAAACACGTGAGCTTATTTCAAAAGATATTCACCCGTCTGTACTTTATGGAATACCAATTGGTGATCTATGTGGCCAAGAAAATATATCGCCATTCCAGTCTGGTTGTGCTAATCCAAGTGCTTCACTTAGGTAGATTCCAGCTCTTTGTAACTTTAATTACATGTTGTGTGGACGCATTTTGCTCTCTGGCGATAGCAATTCGGAGAGAGGATCAAAAACAGATACAGAAAAAGCATGTTTATCGATGGAGAACAAAGTAAAATATCCAGCGGATACATAAGGAAGCAAAACCTTCAAATGGACAATCATTAGAAACACATATAATTGAATAATGATGGACAAGTGAAACATCTTTCTCTTTACCAATTTGCGTGAAGAGATTTTGTACTCTGTCCCAGGCCAACTTTCTAGCAACGTTGCGAGAGACTGGATATTTAGCTTTTTGCGCCATTTGTGACCTCATGCGGAATTGACCATCGCAGTCTAGGAAAATATTTTAGAAACATAGAATGACTATAAAATTACAAGATCACAGTAACTTACACAAAAACGCAAATCCATATAGTGCACATCCGTCTCTATCATCTGTATGATCTCGCCGCATGCCACTATACGTATGGTCAAGTTGAAACATTCATTGTCATAGGATTGTCCATCCTACGTATGTCCTAAATTTTCTTAATACTCAAGCCTATTAGGCGCGGTTTGGAGCTCCGCACCCATTTTTGCCTATAAGAAAAATATTAATAATGATAAAATCGTAACAATGCGTATTATCAAAAAAAAATAACATGTTGCTTACTCCAAACGTTTGGCATCTTTAATGGACAAGATGTGTTTGCAAAGCTCTTCGACTAATTTGTGTGGGTTTGTGGGCGTGATGTGTACCAGAACAAGATATTTATTTTTAGCTACATTGGGTAAATCTAGTCGCTTTGGCCCCTCCATGATCATACAATCAAAATTAGATACATTGTTTTCATGGCTATGACGATAGTATATTGGTTTTCCTTTTATCTTATTCAATTCTGATTCTATCAATATAACGACTAATTTTCGACGAAACTCTTTCATATTCTCCTGCAAAATAGTATTTAAAAATATTTAAATAATCTGTAAGCGAATACTTATATTTTATCATGAACAAAAATGACATGCCTTGTTGACATGATCAGACGACACATCGTCAGTCCAATATTCCATATAATTCATCATGAACAACCCCACATGACACGCTACATGTTTACATGACACCAATTTAGTCTCGTATAGACAAATGAAAGTAAATAATGCAATTGATCTACTAAACCATTTATAGAAGTCAATAAGATTCAAATAAGTGTTCAAGATACCAATCAGTTTGCATTGGTTCTTGGAAATGTTCGACTATTGGCCATGTTGTAACATTGAGGTCATCCCAATTTTTGCTCTTGTCAAGGTTCTTCAAATTAGATGTGAACTTCAAGTGCTTCTCAAGTCCCTATAACTGATATATATGAGAAAATACTATTAGATACATAATGTCATGAGGAAATCAAAGTCAAAAGACACTTACCATAAGATTGAGATCACTTCGACTCATTCTAGGACCGAGCGAGTGCAATACTTGGATCAAACTTTTTCGCATTGATGACTGCTAAGTACCATTGGGTTTTACTAATGTTTATTGGTAGGAAGACCTGAAGTAAATATATTATGTTAAAAAATTAATATACACACATGTTCAAAACATATTAATGAGATACATACATAGTGAGTTAACTTGACCATATCATGCTTCAAATAAAGATGCAGCCGTTTTATGACGCGGTGATGTTGTGATTTGTCTTGTTTTAAGACCACAAAAACAAAAAATGTTGTATAGATAGACGTTTGGTCTATCCAACGGATGATTACATGCACTCATATAATATATAATATACGTATGCATTTAGCATCTACAATTATACCCATAAAATAAAGTTAAGTTCGCTATAATTTTTCATACGTTAATATGTAAGCAGTGGTCTTTTAGCTGTTGACTTACCTCATCCTGCAAGAATTCATCGTTACGCGTAAGACATGCCAAGTCATTATTAGACAGTTCCACGTGTCACCGATGTTCACAAACTTAGCTTTTCAGATGCGGACATGATTGATTCATTAGTAGTAATATCTCCAGTGATGCATACATAGTTTTTCAAGATATATAATTGTGCAAGATCAGTTAGGTAAAATATAATGCAGTAAAAAGAGAAAAGATAAACTGAGCGAAACTAATTACCTTCTGGATAACCTTTGTGTTTGCTCTCTTTGGTTTATTATGTCACACCTCAGAGCTCACGGTGGTGGTTTCTTTTAGAACTTTAAAAATATTGTCAACGCCCTACAGAAGTCGATACAGTGTGCTTTTTATATACTTAGGCATCTAGACACCCTGAACACAAAGTTCAGGATTGTTTCGTTCCTTAAAATAAAATGTTAATCATGAGTAAGGAAGAAATAAGAAATTGTGGTAAATTAGTCTTAAAGAAAAAACCACACAAACTTGTCACAAATCAAACCATTAATACATGGAAATGGAACCACGGTAATTAAAAAACAAAGGATCAATCACCTCCTTCGATTGTTCTTTCTCTTCCACAAACATCGGATCGTCACCTATGTCAGTGGGTTCTTTCTGAGCATATGCAATATTTATATCTGCTTCCGTCCTAGCCATGATCTTTAAATGTGGAACATATATCGAAGAAAAAATTAAGTATAAATTTGGAGGTATGTTATACGATAACATGCGTAGAAAAAAGACAATCACCTCCTTTAACTGTGTAAAACTCGTTGATTTTTCTATCTCTTCCACCAACATCGTGTCGTCGTCTATTTCGACGGGTTTATTCTTAGCGGCGGCAATACATGTATCCGTCCCATGCATGAGCTACAAACATGAAACATATATCAAATATAGAAATATAAATATCGTAATATAGATACAGTTAAATAAAGATTAAAAAGACTATTATCTCGTTTCACTTGAATCTTGTGTGTGTGTGTGTGTGTGTGTGTGGGGGGGGGGGGGGGGGGGGGGTTCACCTCTTTTGATTCCGTCAAACTCGCTGTTCTTTTGTTTTCTTCCAACATTGTCATGTCAGGGCCGATTATCTCCATGAGTTTACTTGATCTAAAAAAATAGATTATAAAATAAAATATGAAATTGAAAACGGATTTTTGATATAGTTGGAATAATTTCGTCTGGCCTTATGGCTAGGTTTCCAGTTCATGTTATGCCATCTCATTGTTCTTTCTAATCGAGATTTCTCCAACATCCACTAAGTAGCGACAACGAATCACTTATTTTTCATACTCTTCTTTAGCCATGGCAACTATTTCCCCCTATTATTTCTCATGTACTGATTTGATTCTCATAATTTCTGGGCTCGAGCAGATTTGGTATAGAATTCCCTCGTCTACTATTATTTTCCATCTACTAATTAGCAAAATCAACTAACCAAACGAGTTGTGAAGGCAAGACAAGCCCATCTAAACAAAACAGGGGCGTGTTTGGATCTCAGGCTAAACATGGCTAGCCAGGCAAGGAAATTGTAGCACGCTCGAGCTATAGCCTACATAGCCAATACTACTTATTTGGTTTACTTGCTTAGCCATCACTAAATCACGTCTCATGCACCGGTTACCTATTTTACAGACTTGCGTTCAGCTCTTACCGACGAAAGCTAGCCAAATTGGCTCTCCTGGCAAGACGATGATTTTCTTGCCCCTCCGGGCTAGCTAGCCAGGCGAAGCTAGATTTTTTATTCTCCACCAAACAACCATCCTGGCTGAGCTAGGCTAGGATTAGTCTTGCTCTAGATTCAAACGTACCCCAAATGCATGCACTCACATCAGAGCGGACCGGAAGTTCTAAAAAAATATCAGAGCAGACGGAAGCCCGACGTGAGTCGACCAGACCAAAATAACCTCACTACTTTTCTAAAAATAATCATCTCACTCTCTTTACCATCGTTCCCCATTCTTCTTCTCTCCACAGATGTCCGCCCGCTGTCGGTTGCTCCCCTCACCGTCCACGCCTCTCGCCCTGCCGCCTGCTCTCCTCGATGCCTGCTCTCCCCTCACGCTGCTCACCAGTCCCCTGTCTCCCATAGCCCGCCCCATCTCCTACGAACTTACTGCACAGAGCTGGCGCATTGCCGTCGAAGGACCGGGTGATGGTGCTCACTTGCAGTCACAACCGGCGTTGCGGCGCCCGCTCTTCCGCGAGGTCTTGGTTGCGGCCAGAACCGGCGCTGAGGCCCCCGCTCTCCCGCGCAGCCACAGTCCTCGGTGTGTCGCAGCCGCCGGTCCCCTGGTTCCCGAGCTTAATGCAAGCAACCTGTAATATAAATATGTATGAAAGTTGAATTCCTCATGCATGATTGATCAATGTTGATAATATGCAAGACTGATTCTATGAAAGTGCATGCAAGTTAGAGAACTGAATCAGAGCGGAGACCTATGGCACGGTCGACGGTAGCGGGTAGCTCGGTTACCAGGTGTAGACGAAGATACAGCGAGGACGGTAGGGAAACGTCTGGTGGCAGCAGTCGGCGCGGTCGACAGCAGCAGGAGGCGGAGCTGATCAAGGTTGGGGACGATGGTTGATTTTCTTGGCAGTAGTCGGTGGTTGTTTTCTAAAATGAGTGCTGACCGTGTTTGATTTCTTTTCCAACATTGATATCCGTTGTTTTATTTTGTAATTAATGGTGACCAAATTTGATGGTCCGTGGTTGATCTCCTTCCTTAGTACTATTCCTTTTTTAATATTGATGACCGTGGCTGATTTTATTCCCAGTATTGATAACTGGTATTGATGACCGAGATTTAAAATTCCTAATTTGATGTTAATGGTAAGTGTGTGGTCCAGATGTGCCTAAAGTTTGACGATTTGATTGGATGGCCCGGATGGTTCCAATGTTTGATGTCAAAGTGAGCCACCAACTCTCATTTAATAGTAAAGAAAATTATGCCTAATTTTCCAACAGATCTCACCAGGCAACCGTCTCACACCATTTCATATATGAGAATTACTATATGTGAGGACTTCAGAATCTGGTATACGTACAGTCATAAGCTGCGAAAAATTGCAAAAAACGGGAGCCGGTGCTACATATTTTCAAGCCCTACGCATTCCGGGGATCCCCAGTGCCCCCTCTTCAGGATCTTACCCTCGACAGCCCGTTTGCACAGCGTGCAGTAGCTTGTTCGGCACGCCCAGCAGAAGACATATTTGTCATCATCCTGGATGAGATAAAAAAATCAGTAGTCAGCGATGTTTAGATTGGTCAAATGGCACCATCCATGTGAAACAGAACCACATTCTGCCCCACTTGATACATGCTGATTCTGAAGATATGTGTTGTTACCTTGAAAGTTTTTTCCCGGCATCTCGGACACCTTATGCTGCCGCCCAATGGTAGCTTTTGAGCACGCTCCTGGATTCCACTCTGCATTTTCATCATTTGCGTGTCCCACGCCGTGGTATCTCTAGCTGCAAAGAGCCCACAGTCCCTGCAATGGACACATATTTGAGGCTATAGATTTTCAAATTGCACATGAAAATAAGTAAGGCGAATATTGCGAATGAAACTTCATCGCGACGGAGGTTTGGATATTGTAGAATTGCCTACTTGCTGAAGTGACTGTAGCCACTGATTGCCTTGCAGCAACGGAAGCAAAATAACTGACCGCAGCTAGTGCACATCATCTTGTTGCAGCCCGCGCTTCTGTTGATGGCCATTCGACAATTGGGACATAACCGGACATCCTTGTACAGTTCTCTGATGTTCAGCAGTTCCTGCGCCATCTCAGTCTCGGTCAACTTGCCTGACGCCTGAAAAATCGTAAATTAAAGACATCAAATGGTAAATAATGCTCAGTAAAACGTTGGCATTCACGGTCTGCTTGCAATACTAACACGAAAAATATTTTATTTGCATTTTTTAACCTTCTGGCGCTGGAGCTTCTGTTCTGGAGTTGGACACTGCTTCCCTGGATGCCATAGTTCCTTGCAAACGCCACAGAAGGTAAACGAACATTTTTCACACTGTGCATTGTTATCGTCATCTTGCAAGCAACCAATCTCACACTTTGGACAGTAAACCACGTCTGCCATAGAGTTCAATGCTTTCTCAAGAGCAAGCCTATCCCAACGTTCGAAATCTTCTACGCTCAGAAGCCTCTTCAACAAATTGTGTGGAATGGAAGTATTACACTTTCTGTCAGGGCACACCAACTGAAACAAAGTGCCTTCCTTCACATGCATCTTGCATAAGGTCTCCATGCACTTCACACAAAACAAGTGCTGGCACGGAAGCTTGATAAAGTTTGAGCCTATTTCATTCAAAAGTAGACTCAATTTACAAAGAGAACTACGTCCAGAGAACAGTTCAGAATGGAACAAAGTACAACTTGTGAAATCCGGCACCACATAAAAGTATGATTGGAAATGAGTAACACGTTTTCTCCTCGAGATATTTATTATATTGTAAATATGTTCACCCTTCTTTCTTTGGCAGAAAAAAGAGACTTAAGTTCACCCATTTCATAGTTAATATTTACCATGAAGAATGAAAAGTTCAACCGGGCATTAGTTACAAAACCACAATAGAATAGATGGTATTTTCCAGGAATGCCTTTAGAAATGCATGTGAAACCTAACATCTTAGTTTCATGCTATATGTTACTTCTGAATAAAGAAGATGGAAAAGATAAATTGATTTACCTTTGCTCTGATTAAGGCATATCATGCACAAATGGACCTCCTCAAGAAAAGCTTGGTGAAGTTTATTACTACTGTAGCTGAGCATCAAAGGGATCACAGACTCCAACGGGAGGCTTCTTGAGATTGCACGGATATCTCCTTTATTTGTTGGAGTGTCTTCATCTAACATTATTTTGCCATCAAACCAGAGATTCGACAAGGAAGAATTGCGTATCCACTCGACCCATTGGTAGACCACTTCCTGCCCTGGCAGCTCTGCCCAAATGGTATCAAGCATCGTACAGAGTTGAGAAACATTATGCCCATCCATCCATTTAGCAGTGACCGTGAAATATGGGGGGTCTTTGCTAGGGTAGGACTTTGGAAGTAAGCATGTCAATATCAATGGAGGCAGGTAGTCAAAGTTGCATTTGTAAAAGAATTCATCTTGTCCAGTGTCATGGTCCTCCGTATCATCATTAGGACATCCTCCATCTTTTCGGTTCCCATTGCCTGAAGAAATCTTAGCGCACACTTCAGCACCATCATTCAACTCGTAACGTATGTAAATCTGGAATTAGAGAGAGAAAAGAAAATCAAAACCAAGATTTTGCCATCCAATAACACTGATGGACATTATATGAACCTGAAAATAGCAGAGCCCTCCTTTGTTTTCTAGTACATCAAGATCGTCCCCATATATTGCTTCCAATGCCATCAGCTGCAGTAAAGATCAAACGAGGAAGCAAATGAGCCATGTTAAAATTGTAAAGCATCAGCAGTACAATGGAGCAACACGATTCACAAACTTAAAAGCAACACCAAGTCACCAACACATATCTACAAATCTTTTTTTGGAATTAAAATAGTATGAAAATATTGCAAGACTCTTTTACCCTGAAACTTAATCGCATTGCTCTGTAGTATTCAGAAGAACCCTCACGAAAACCCCCTAATAATCAGAAGCTAGCATCACGACCGTACGAATTGGGAAAATACATTGCAATTTTTCGCCACAGCTCAGATCAAGATCATAGACAAGATAAATTGATTTTCCAATTTGATATTCACTAGACCGACCTCGTCGTCCTGTCGCTGCTGGTCGTCTCGTATCTCATCCTCATCTGCCTCGTTCCAGGCCCGAAGGTGGAGTGCTGCAGCAGCTGCGTCCATGGCGGCCTCCTCCAGCCTCGATTCCGCCTCGGCCGTCGCGACCCATGGGGTGTCCAGGTCGAGCACGTCCTCCTCGGCGCCGCCATCACACGATATCGGTCTTGCCTCTGCATCAGCCGCGCGCGATGAGGACGCGGACGACGAGGAGGGGCCGTCGGATGAGGATTCGGGGGAGGACTGGCGGTGGGGTTCGAGCGCTCGCGATAACGTGGCGCCGACGGGAGCTGCTGCCATGGCGGCAGCTCGGAGTTGGTTGTGGGCTCGGTGTCAGTCCCTGATTCTGTGGGCGGGGTCGCGGGGCTGCTCGTTTTGTTTTGTTTTCTGAATTTGTATATCTCCAGGGAGCCCTGAATTTTGTCAAACTCGGCGAACAGATGCGAGCTGTCCGATCACAAATCGATGATCCTGCTTGTCCCGCTCCATAACCATAACCTGACCGCATTCGTCATGCAAAATCACAGAGATATGATGTGGGTTTGATGGTGGTTGTTTCTCTTTTTTTTTTTAAACGAGGCAAAATCTTTGCCTTTTATATTGACTAGCACAATACATGTGCGTTGCTACGGATACACTAATTGTTTGGCCAATATATTAGCAAAACAATCAGAGTTTGCTATTACTCCATGTAAATGATAAACCAAAACATGTCTTTTTTGTACATGACTTTTTTATAGATTTCTGATAGGCCACGGGTGAGCTCAGTTATCAGTTGTCCATAGAATTTGCCATGAGAAGGGAACAGGTTGATGACGTCAAGATAGAGCAACACATCGACCCGTTGAACTCACTGTAATTGTAGAACTCCAGCTCTGGTCTAAATCTTCACGAGATGATTCCATTGATCTGATCCATGTTTGTTGAGAATATGTTTTCTTGTCAACTAATGGCATCCAAATTGTCCTAGGTGGTCTGAGGCCCATTTGAGCCTAGGTGGCGCGGCCACCTATGCTCTTTCCCCCTCAAGCATCGAAAGTCGTCCATCTTGAGCCCTAGCTCGAAGTCTTGACCTAAATACGCCTATAAAAAGGTCCCTCGGGTGATATCGAAGGAGGCAAGGCGAAAAGATAGAAAAAAAGCTAGAACCGGCGAAGATTGGAGGGGGAAACGCCTTGGAGCCACCATCGGTTGGATCTCCATCGTCTCCAACGCCATTAACACCGTCTCCATGATGAAGAGGAATTAGTCCACCTCTTTACCATGGGTTTGTGGAAGTAGCTTGATCTACATCTCTATCATGCTATCATTGTTCTAGTATCATATGAGCCACCCAACATGATTATGGTCATCTATGTAATTTATGTGTGATGGATCTTTGTTTGTGTGATGTTATTTGAGATTGGAATTCTATCATGTGTAATATATATTGGTAGATGCATATTATATACCCTTTCCTTAAGTACTTGTTTTGATCATACTTGTATGCAGGAATAAGTGCGAGGAAACGTGTGTATTAGATGGAGTAACTGAAGGAGATATACCCTAAAGGAAAATAATAAATGGATTTTATTATTATATCTTAATTAGTTCATAATAGTTTTATATTATGTTATAAATGTATCAAGCGAAAATATTGATACATGTGTGTCAAACCAAGTCCCTAGTATCCTCTAGAAGACTGGTTCGTTGAAAAGTTGATGATCGAGGTTTTCCGATCATGGACTTACTTTAATGTCATCTGACAATGATGTCACTTCATTAATGAATGATGTGATGAACATTAACCAATATAAGTATTGCAACACGATCAAGTCACATAGTTCACCGTTGTAATAGTTAGAAGCGTAATTTTCTTTTCCTTTGACCGTGAGATCATATGAATCACTATCACTCGAGCCTGCTTTGACCGCATCAACCGTCATGTCTGTAATTGGGTGCCAATAATAACAGTGTATGTTGGGTATTCTATAGGGATATGTCGAGGCTTATGTATCAAGATCGGTTTTTGTTCACCCGCATGACGGGAAGATACACACGGCCGACTCGATGAGATTACATTCATAATGTTGCAACATGTGACTAGGTCACGGAGATGGAATATCACGGGAACGAGTAAATCAACACTTGTCGTTAACGAGATAGAACAATGTATATTGATACCGATGATCAGATCTCGGACAAGTCAGTATCAAAGTAACAGAGGGAATTGGACTCGGCGTTTCACGGTTCAAATGACATAAAACACCGTGGAATGCGCATGTGTCATTATGGGAATCCCTATCCCGCTATTGATCATTGATCCGAGAGAAGTCTCGATCATGTCTGTGATGTTATGAACCATTGGGGTAACACGTTTAAGGGTACGGTGATGCTTGGAGATCATTATGGAATTACCGGAATCACATGAATAAAGAGAAGAGAAAACCAGAAGTGTTCCGTGAGAGAACCGAAATAATTTCAGGAGAATGCGAAGTCGTTCAGAGTGAACCGAAAGGTGTTTCGGGTCAAATGGGATTTAATAATATGTATTCCATATTAATTAATGGTACTAATATTCAATATATATTTAAATTAAATTAAAATGGGCCAAGTTCCCAAAGGAACAAGTGTAGGGGTTCGTAGCATGGAAAACAAAAAAATTCTACCGCATACACACAAACAAGCCAAGATCTATCTACTAGATTGTAGCAACGAGTCGATAGAAGCACTCACCCTTAAAGATTCCAAAGCAGTTAACGAGAGAAGATTCTTGTGGGTGATGTAGTCGTACACTTGCCGATCTCAAGATCGCGTAGACGATCCTTCCCAAGACTGTGTTCAAGCTAGCTCATGATCGGTCACACGCTCGGGTACTGATAAAGACCTTCATCTCCTTGTTCCAAAGAAGCGAGGTTGTAGTTCTCCTCGCGATTACGGCAAAGACGACGGCGTGTTCTGAAGTAGAGGAAGATCCCGCAGGATTCGCCTTGGATGCCGAGTTATGGTGGATTAGGGTTTCATAAATCTAGGGTTTAGAGATCCGGAGGAGGAGAAGGTGTCGGCGTCGGCTAGCGGCGGTGACGGGCAAGGGCGACGGGCGGCAGTCGGCCATGGCGGCTCGTGGAGAGGGGCAAGGGCTTGTGTTGTTTGGGGCAGCCCTCCTCCTCTATTTATGAGAGGGAGGGGCAGCCTTGGGAGGGGTGGGTTTGAATCCAAACCCAAACCCAAGTTGGATTGAGAGAAGGACTTGTTTCTTCTCCCACTAGGAAACCATTGTTCCAGTTTGACTTTTTAAACTTCTCGTTTGACTTTCAATTTAGAGCTTTATTTCTCTCTTGCAAATGCCAACACCAAGTGACCTTGGATCTGATCCAATCATTCCACATACCCATGACACATTCATGGACCATTCTCCTTCCGGACCGGTGAACCTTCTAGACCCTTCTAGAACCTCTCCGATGAAAACATCGGAAACTTTCCTGAACTCCGAAATAGGACTTTCCTTATATGAATCTTATTCTCCGGACCATTCTGGATCTCCTCGTGATATCCCGGATCCCATCCGAGACTCCGAACAACATTCGGTGTCCCTAATAACATTCCATATCTACTAAACAACATCGAATCCTTAAGTGTGTCTCCCTACGGTTCGTGAATTACGCGGACATGACCGAGACACTTCTCCGATAAATAACCAATAGAGGAATCTATAAATTCATATGGTTCCCACATATTTCAACAATTACTTTGCGATCGAATGAACCACTTACATACGATACCAATTTCCTTTGTCTCATGATAGTTTACTTATCCGAGGTTTTGATCGTCGGTATCTCTGCATACCTAGTTCAACCTCGTTACTGATAAGTACTCTTTTCTTGTTCCCGTGATATGTGATCCCTTGTGAGCCAGTCACGTGCTTGCAAGCCAATTGGATGACATTCCACCGAGAGGGCCCAGAGTATATCTATCTGTCATATGGATGGACAAATCCCACTCTTGATTCATGTGCCTCGATCCATACTTTCCGAACACTCAATGCCACCTTTATAGCCACCCAGTTACGGTGTGGTGTTTGATGTCATCAAAGCATCCTTTCGGTGATGGTGATTAGCATGATCTCATGGTCGAAGGAATTAGGTTACTATGTATCAGAAAGCTTATAGCAAACGAACTATTAAAATGACTTGATCTTTATGCTACGCTTATCTATAGGAGTATGTCCATCATACCATTCTCCTAATGATATGATCTTGTTATTAACAACATCTCAATGTTCATGATCGAGAAACCACGATCATCTATTAATCAACAAGCTAGTATTATAAAGAGGCTTTACTCTAATTTAGTTTACAAATCACACAAGTATTAATGTTTCCTGTTAATACTATTATAGCATGAATGTAAACATTTATCATAAACACAAAGATATAATAATAACTGCTTTTATTATTGCCTCTAGGGCATATCTCCAACAACAAGGACCAAGAGGGCAAGCTGCCCTAGGGAAGGCCAAGCCGCCACCTAAGGGGGCCCATCTGGCCGGCGTGGAACCACGCGTGGGGGTTGGCCCCACCCCGGCCGGCTGGCCCACCTCCCCATGGTGCCTCCTCCCACCTCCTCCTTGAATAGTATCACCCCGGGACTTGGATGGTTGGGGGCACCCTCCCTTCCCCTATATAAAGAGGGGCATATGGAGAGGGAGAGACACACCAATATTGCTCTAAGGCATTTTCCTTAGAAAAATACCCCCTCTCTCTCTTTTCCTCACATGAGGTTCCCAAGTTTGGAACCGCACACGGGGATAGATCTCTTTCTCTCTCTCTCTCGTCCTTGTTGCGCTGGCATGGTTCCTCGAGGAATTGTACCCGCAAGAGACGACAACACCGCGACACAACATTATTGTGCTGCAGTCTAGCCAGAAGATCTACTTCCGTAGTCACGACAGGGATCAGAAACCCGGAAGTTGTCATCATACACAGTATGTGTGTGAAACCATGAGGGCTGCCATTAGTGGCACCCGGATTGTCGTGCAAGGACCAAGGGTAACTCGCGAGGAGCTTCACGAACTTGAGGTCGGCTACGAGTATGACTACATCATCCATGTTTCCCGCGGAATGTTAACCGCGTTTTGGTCTATAAGGGTATGTTACCGAAACACTCTCCATTACAACATTACTCCTAGATAGATCTTGGAAATTGGGTATGTTCTGCGGTAGGAATTTTTTTGCTTTCCATTGCGAACCCCTTCAGTTACATGATGGTGGAGATTGGGAAGTGACAAAAAACTCGAGATACATTATGGTTTTTACCTTTCTTTTATTATCTCACTAGGGATAAAGTGGATGCATGTGTTATTTACATCTTGTGACAACAAAGATGTTTTTGTTTGGTCAAGTTAGCATATTTGTTATTCAAACATCATGTCAAAGTACCTAAGACTATACTCTGTTGATTCTTAATTTTATATTGCATGGAGTTTTCCTTTTCTAGAGGAGTATAAATGAGATGTGTTGCATCATATTTATATTAGGACGTGATGTTTATATAAATGCTAATCAAATATATAATGAAGTTCCAAGTTATATTTCATCCATAAGCAGTTTTTATGTTCATTGCACCTTGTGAGCGAGTAGTCAAGTGAACCCATAAACTCTAGTCCACTTTTTTTATTATAAGAAACACCTTTATCATACTTTTGTTGCCTTTTATATTTTCAGCATTAATTAAATAAAAAAATACATTTATTACTTGCATAAACAAACAAACAACCAAAACGAACTTTACTTCATTGTTTGTACTTTCTTGCCTAATTATAGATTGTTTACTTTTATTTATTTAGAGTTTTATTTCAGTTTTATTAATAAGAAAATTTATGCTTGAATATCACATGGTGGATTTGGGGACACAAGGCAAATAATTTGTTTTGTAGGTAGCCTGAAGAAGACAAGAAAAGAAGTTCCTAAGGCAATTCCCCGAGAGTTTGATATAAACTCTCTAGTCATCCTTGTGGAGAAAATACACTTGATACAACACTTTGCACTTGAAGTCCAATCGAGTTGGTACAGAGTTGTTGCCATCCAGCACCGATCCTGCCTGCGGACAACGAGGACGGAGAGCGGCGATGACAGATAAGATAGGAGGTCGTCGAGAATGCCCCATGCTAGCGTCAGAAGTGCCTCGACATAGGACCCAAACCTGCCCCCGCCACCCCATGTCGTATCTCCGATCACCGCATCATCACCGCTGCGAGGCCACCGCCACGACGACCCACCGCCGCCGAGCTGAGAACCCACTGCATCAGCACAACGCTGCAGAACGGGAGACCCCGCACCTCCCTTCCCACGCACGGGTAGAAGTGGTCCCGCCGTCGTTGGCACCGCTCGGGCTTTGCCCAGAGGCTCTCATCGGCGGCGGTGGCAGGGGAGGAGGGGAAGAAGGGAGCTAGGACCGGCGGAACCTAGGGTTCGCCCCGTCGCTCGCGCGAAGCGAACAGGATGAAGCATTTTCCCCCTTATCTACACTCTGGCTAGCATTGCTCCTACCTATCTACCCTCGCTTGTTTTTATTGGAAGAGTTTTTGTATCGTTCAACATCAACCATACCCTTGCAAAAAAATGGCTTGTGTTATATGGTCAACCGTTAACCAGTTATGCATAATATTAGATAGTGTCTCTGCAAGCAAATGCAAGGTTGTGTGTAGTTCAGTAATTGCAAACTCGGCCTAAATTCCTAATTTGTAAAAGCTGTAGGAGTACAAATCCGATGACTAAGCAAGGCTCACGCAATCCGGTGACCCCCAGTGTCCCCTCTTCAGCCTCTTGTCCTCGACCGTTTGTTTGCATAGTGTGCAAATGCTTGCTCGACATGCCCAGCAGAAGACATATTTCTCATCGTCCTACACATATGACCATTAGTATCTGATTAATATTAATACAGCGGGGCGTAAAGCCTGTTTCGAAGAATATCCGGTTAGATGCATATAGATCAGGAAACCAGTGCTATATATTCATAACGATTATCACAAGGTGTTACCATATATTTACATGCAGTTTTGAAAGATCGAGTTTCCTTAATTACCTTGTGAGTCTTTTCGCGGCACCTTGGACATCTCACCATAGCGCCTAAGGGTTTCAGCTGATTTCGAATCTGGTTTCCAAATTGCAGTTGGTCCATCTCCCGCTCCCACTCTGCCATATCTCTCGGCTCAAAGAGTCGACAGTTCCTACAGTTAATGGACAATGTGTGCTATAGTTTGTCAAATGATACTATGGTGTGCCCTCTCCTTGCTCCAAGGAACCAGAAAGAACTTGAATGGTCTCTACCTGAAATGATCGTAGCCAGCGATTGCCTTGCCGCAACGGAAGCAAAAGAACTGACCACAGTTGCCACACACCATTTTATTGCAGCCTGCACTCTTGGTGATGGCGATTCTGCAGTTTGGACATAACCGAACATCCTTGTACAGCTCTTTGATGTTCAACAATTCCTCTGCCATCTCCCGCTCAGTCATCCTGCCAGACGCCTGAGATCATATCATAGAAGTAAATAACAAACGACATATGCTTAATAAAAATGACCATAATTTTTTTGCATTTTTACCTTGCGGCGCTGGATTTTTTGTTCTGGAGTTAGACACTGCTTCCCTGGGTGCCATAGTTCCTTGCAAAACCCACAGAAGGTAAATGAACATTTCGGACATTGCGCAGTGTTATCCTCATCTTCCACGCAACCGATCGCACACTTTGGGCAGTAAACCACGTCTGACATCGAGTCTAAAGCTTTCTCAAGAGCAAGCCTATCCCAGCGTTCAAATTCCTCTTCGCTAAGAAGCCTCTTCAACAGATAGTGCGGAATGGAGGCGTTACACTTGGTGTCGGGGCATACTAACTGAAACAATGTTCCTTCCTTCACATGCATCCTACATAACGTCTCCATGCACTTCATGCAAAACAAGTGGTGACATGGAAGCTTGATGAAGTTGGAACCTAAATGTTTCAAAATCATAGTTAGTTTATGGGGTGATGGACCTTGATTAAGGTAATTCAGCATCCCAAGAAACTTGAATGGAAAGAAAAGAATGTCACAGAAACAGCATATATATATATGAAACATATAACAGATTGGCTCCTTGCTATTAGTGCTGAATAAAGAAGAGGCCCCAAAAGGAAATTGTTTTACCTTTCGTCTGGTTAAGGCATATCATGCACGTATGGAGATCATCAAGAAAAGCTTGGTAGCGTTTCTTACTACTGTAACTGAGCATCAAAGGGATTGTAGACTCCAACAGGAGACTTCTTGAGATCGCACGTCTGTCTCCTGTATATGTTGGAACGTCTTGACCCAACATTATCTTGCCATCAAACCAGAGATGTAACAAAGAAGAATTGCGTATCCACTCAACCCATTGATACACCACTTCCTGCCCTGGCAGCTCTGCCCAGATGGTGTCAAGCATCTCACAGAGCTGGGACACATTTGACTCATCCATCCATTTAGCGGTGACCGTGAAATATGGTGCCTCTTTGCTAGGATATGATTTTGGAAGTAGGCATGTCAATATCAAAGGAGGCAAATACTCAAAGTTGCAGGTGTAAGAGAATTCATCTGATCCAACATCGGGTTCTTCATCATCATCAGGACATCCTCCAAATTTTGTTTTTTTGTTAGCTGAAGAAAGCCTAGCACACACTTCAGCGTCATCATGAAGATCATACCGTATGTAAATCTGCAATTCAAGTGGTAAAATTAGGTAGTAGCATCATTCTCGAAAAAATAGGTGGCATTAATATAAACCAAGATTTCCAGCATCCAAGAGTAGTTGAAATAGCACTGATGGACAACACAAGTAAAATTAACCTGGAAATAGCGGAGCCCTCCTTTGTTTTCAAATTCAACAAGATCATCTCCGAATATTGCTTCCAATGCCATCAGCTGCAGTGAATATCAAATTTGCAAACGGATGAGCCATGGTTCGAGCTAAGAAAATAATCCCAAGACTAGCTATCTTCCCGGGTTTGGCAGAACATCTCTCCTAAAATGCTAAAACCTTAACAAACAACGAAGGTCATAAGGTCACGATCCAGTGATGAACAGAAAAACTGCATTGCAAGTTCGCAACTATATATGCAATTATGCATCACAGCAAAGATAAAAAAATCAAGGTACGGAGTACAAAATTACTGAAAATTAATGTCAAATTTTGATCAGTATAGTAGACCTCGTCCTCCTGACGCTCCTGGTTGTTTCGTATCTCGTCTTCGTAGGCCGCGCCCTCAGCCTGAAGGCGCAGCCTCGTAGAAGCCGCGACCATGGAAGCTGCCTCCAGCCTCGACTCCGCCTCGGCCGCCGCGACCCACGGGGAGTCCACGTCGAGCACGTCCTCCTCGGCGCCGCCATCACACGACACCAGCCTACGTCCCGCCTCTGCGGCGCGCGATGAGGACGAGGAGGATGCCTCGGATGAGAATTCCGGGGAGGGGTCGCGCCGGGGTTTGAGCGCTCGCGATGTCGTGGCGCCGACGGAAGGTGTTGCCATGGCGGCAGCTCGGAGTTGTCGTTGCGTCCTGATCGTACGCGTTGCTCCCTTTTTTGTTGTCCCCACTGTGGGGTTTGTATAGTTTTTAGCAAGTGAAAAAAAAAGAACAAATCACGATGCGTGGGCTGGGCTAGGAAAATAATCTACCGCAAGAAGAGGAATTTCCATCTGAGGAGAACGTCGCGTCCGTTACGGACGCAATACTCATGCACTGCGCGCGATGGGCCAGCCCGACAATGTCAGTTTCCTTTTTTTCTTGTTTTCTTCTTCTTCTCGCTGTATTTTTTGTTCTATTTTTCCGTCCTAATTTTTTTGCTCTTTTTAATTATTTTGGACTGATTTCACTATTTTATTTTTATTACTTTATTTAAATATAATTTTACATTCTTTGTTTTTTGTTCCATTTTGATTTTGCCAAGTTTATGGTTTGTTTTGATTTTATTTAAGAATTAGTATACACAATTAATTTGCCTTTGTACAAATATATGAGAACATTTGAGCTGTTGGTCGTCAATTTCAACTATTTTTCTAACATTGCTTATTTTTTGGTTCTTATAACTGAGGCCATGCAAATCTCGTAGCATAAGACTCTCCATAACCCCACGTCCCCTCCCCAATTCCCCTCCTTTTGCCCACCACATAGTGCCTAATATATATCCCCCGTTTCTTCTGTTAGCCTGCTCCAAATTTCATATCCAACACTTGCGACTTTCATATGAGCCACAACCCATTTAACATTGAGTGTGAATCTTGTTTTTTTTTTGAAAATGGTTTTGTATTAATTAAGAAACAAAGTTTGGATTACAATCTTTCCAAGCCGATCTCGACACGCAGGACGGAACCGCACTTAGTAACAGACGAACACTCAACTCTATGGCTAAACTGACATAACTCATGAGCAACCTTGTTGCAGCTTCTATCAGTTTTTTACTAAGGAAATTTGGCGATCAGGAGGCTTCTTCGGTTTGAATTCTCTTCCAATTAGGCAAAGGTCAGATCTGTCCAAGCTATCCTTCTTGAAAACGTCCAGCATTGATATACAATCAGTTTGGTCTCCTTGCACATAATAGTAGCTAAGATTAAACAGAAGCATCCAAGTGAATTAAAACTTAATACTATACAACTTTAGTAACTATGTGATACCTCTATAATAGTATACTCTCTCCATTTTAAAATATAATATGTTTTAGGTTTATGAAAAAAAATGTATTTAGACTTATTTTAGTATGTAGTTTCACTATAAACATGAGTTAACATACATGTATTTAGACTTATTATCTGCCACCTCGTAGTAGGCATGTTGTTTCTCCGTAATCTATTCCCTCCTTTCGGAATTATGTGACTCGCATCTATCTAGATTTACATATTGAGACAAGTTTTAGTGTGTAGATATATACTTGTGAATCTAGACAAATGTAAGTTAGTTAATTCTGACGTAGAGAACGCTACTAATAAAAGAAAGCATGGACGTCTTGCTAGTACCCACAAAAGATGTGTTGTCACATAAAACAGATTGTGTCGTGCATGTTCCTGATGATGTTGTTTCGAGAAACATAAACTGTGACCGATGCGAGGCATACAACTCGCATCCACCACGTTAGCACTTGCACGCCGGCGCTCGACCACCGTGTTATATGGGTTATTAGATGGTTGCGTGGTCACATGAAACAGTTAGATCCCATGTTCCATCGACAACAAAGCAGCCAGTGTATATTTTATGGAAAAAGCCACTTGTCTGCCGGGCTGTAGCTACAGCCAGTTATAATGATCCGCCTGCACGTGTGATGCATATACTCTTTGACCATGTGGACCTCCTTCCCTCTATTCTATTCCTCTGTTGCATCTAAGAACATCTCCAACAATCTACCCATAGTTTGGTTAAACGCATTGGATTTGTGTAAAGGAGAGATAATGTTTGGGACTAGTCTATACTTTTCCAGCTTACCGTAATATGGTTTGGCAAAACTGGTTTGTACATGGGACTCATTTGTCAGTGGGTCCTATTTTTTTTTCTCTTCCTTATCTCATCTTCTTCCCCATCACACCTGTCCTCGTCACCCCCTTCCTGTAGCACCCTATACCTGCGCGTGGAGCCCGTGGTCGGCCGGGAAGGTGCGACCGAATTGACGCCGGAGGTCGTCAAGGAATGAGGTCAGGGCAGCTCAGGAGCTCATATGTGCGGGGCGCAAGAGGGGTGGCGGTGCTCGCCAGTGGGGGCGGGTGGCGGATCTTGTAGGTGAGGTGGTGGCGGAGTTGCGCGTGGGCCTAGCATGGCCGCCTCCAAGATGAATCCGAGCCGGCGACGTGCTAACATGGGCGGCCACTATGGCTCACTCATTCTCGATAGAGGGGTGTGCAGGGCGAAGGAGGCCGACTGGTGGATCGGACATGGAGGGGCATGGAGTGGCAGTGCCGCGGGATGGTCACCGGCAATCAAAGTGGTGGTGGCGAGCGACGTCAACGTCGGGTGTGAGGGGCGAAAAGTTCTGCCCATGGTGGTTGCCTTCTCCCGCATGGATTGGGTAGGGATGGTTCTTACCGAAAATTTATACTGTTCTACCCATATGCGGGTAGGAGGTGCCAAAATATAGTTGATCTCCCAAACAAATTTAGTGGGGGACACGTATGGAGTTGTTATTTTGCCTCTCTTACTCATGAAATCGTTTTTTTTTGCCTCTTACACATATATGGATAACCTATTGGGATTTCTCTAATTAGAGAAAAGCTCGTCTAGAGACCGACTAAAGCTCTGCGCGCATGTGAGTGTCCAATAATTTGTCGCCTACGCTACTGCTTCTCTGCACCATCTCCTCCGGTTGTCGTTACCATCGTCCATTCCCATGTCGGTGCCATTGATGGCTGGGTCATAGCTCCGCCTCCCCATGCAGCACCTAGTACCAGCCATCGAGATCGCTATGGAGGTCCATGGACGGTGAGGTGTTCGTCTCCAGACTTAGCTAACACAACACTCGCGAGTGGCTCCTGCAGGGTTCACAGTTCGAATCTTCCATGGTGGTGACTCCATGGTCGTCGACGGAGGTGTGTAACACCTTATGGTAAATTATTGCCGATGTTACATACAGTGTGATGATTTGCTAGTTGTATATGTATCGTTTTATTGTGTAAGCATGGGTAATGTGCTACAATGATCCATGTGTATATTCTGTAAAGAGAATTCTCTAATGTTACATACATGTTTCATTTATGTTAGATGAGTTAGTCATAAATGTTGGATGCATTGGTTTTTCCGTTGCAGACTGTGACATGACTTATATGTTTTGCTACAAACACATGGATATTTGTTAGATACAATATTTGTTTTGCTATATGGACATGCTTGGAATGTTGCAAAAGTCTTCACAAATTTACAAGAATAAATGAGTATTTTTTACAAGTTTTCACAAGTTTTAGATGGATTTGTTAAACACGATTTTTGTTTTTACTACATGTGCATGCATGCTAAAAGAGTTTTCACTACAGTGGCCCAGGAAAGATACTCCCTCCGGTTTAGTTTATTAGGCACGGATGTAGTTTACAAAAAATTAACCATCAATTTTGGCCAATAAAATATGCAATATATATCTAAACAAATATACCATTGAAAACTTCTTTTAAAAATGAATCCGATGGCGTGCCTAATAAACCAAACTGGTAGAAGTAATGTAATACGGGTAGAGCCGGGTGACGCCTGGCACTTGTCATATTTTATCCAGGACAACTAGTCATAACAGTATTTTAGTTATTTCTCAAAAAAAAAAAACAGTACTCTAGTTTAATTTCTTCCCTGCGCATGCCCTTCCAAGTCCAAGAGATACCTTTTCCCTGATCCTCCTAAACAGCGCGCGCTTCAACACAAGATGCTACTCGCCCGATTCTCTGGATCTCATGTTAGGTAACCTACCTCCATCTCATGATCGATGATGACGATGCCCTGCCCCAGTCGATCAATCATGCAATTTGCTCGCTCAAGGTACACGACACGACATCAAACATATACTAAAGCAAATAAATAAATGAAAAGGTAGTCGAGGAAGTAGAAAACATGAGCAGCGAATGAGGAAAGGTGAACGGGACAGCAGGCAGGCAGGCTAAATCAGATTGTCAAAAAAGCCCAAAGGGTAGCTAGCTAGCTGCATGCAGCACATACATACAAAGTCTAAGTTTCTAAAAGCCAGAATCCAGCCGATTGGCCTGGCGAAAATGGCAGGAGGAAAATTTCGATGATAACTCGCTCGCGTCACGGTGACGATCGGTACCCAAGTCTTTGTCGTATACCGATTTCAAAACAAAAAAAAAGTCTTTGTCGTATACCAGTCGGCAAACTGAAGCCAAGTTACATTCCACCGGAAATCTTGACTCCTTTCCTGCTTTGGGGGGTTTGCATTTGCACCACTTTGCTTGCGCTGCCCAGAGATTATTATTTTCAGCCTAGCCTAACTATATATCTCCTTTTTCGTATAGTCTTTGTTGTATGCTATACTGGGAGGGATCTGTATACTCCCCTTGCAGACGTACGATTGTACAGTTATACGTGTATTTGTACTAGTAGCATCAGTCGTAGCCGTTGGACTGCGTTGCTTGTTTTTCTATGCTAATAATGGTGATCGATCTCACAAGTCCATGTGGATATCTGTGAGAACGGTGGCCGAGGGTTCAGGTTCCAGGGACGACGGGGCCAGCAGCTTCGAAGTAGTACGACAATGGGTCGTCCACGCTGGTAGACGGCGGGTCCACGGGGCCGGACGGTGCTTGTGGGTCCGGTTGGTACTGGTAGTCCTCGATGGGCCCCCACAGGCCCAGCTCCCGCTCAAGGTCCTCCAACCACCACTCCTTCCCGTCGTCGGCCGTTGCGGCGGCCTCTGTCCCGTTCCCGTTGCACGGCGCCGCATTGCTCCACGGGGCTTGCTGAGCCGCGTCCGCGCACGCGCCGGGGATGCCGCCGTCGTCGTCGTCGATGATGTTCCATAGCTCCGGCACGATGTCGATCTCCGGCAGGTCGAGCATCAGCTCGTTGTGGTCGTCCACCACGCACGGCGGGGACGCGGACGAGCTCGGGGAGGTGGGCGCGCAGCGCGTCTCGGGCACGGTGTCCAGGAGCATGTCCAAGTCGTAGGCGAACTCGAGCATGGGGATCTCGATCTTGTCGAGCTCTGTTTCTTCGTCCTTGCTCGTGTTGCTCTGCTCCCCGGAGTCGGCGCTAGAGCTGTTCGTGGTCGTGGAGGAGGAAGGCGACGGCGAGGCTGTCTGCGCGTCGACGCAGACGGTCTTCTTCTTGCACTTGTTCTTCTTCTTCTCGCCGGCGCTCTCGGCGACCCGCTTCTTGAGGTGCGTGTTCCAGACGTTCTTGATCTCGTTGTCGGTCCTCCCCGGCAGGCACGCCGCGATCTTGGACCACCTAGATAGAAATCAACTGTTAGTCCACCGCGTGCGTGTGAGTGTTGAAAAAAACGGCCGGAAATTAAGCTGGTTCGAGATTGAGGCGACGAGCAAGTAAGTAATTGACGCACTTGTTGCCGAGCATGTTGTGCAGCTTGATGAGGGTCTCCTCCTCGTCGGGGGTGAAGTTGCCGCGCTTGAGGTCAGGGCGGAGGTAGTTGATCCACCGGAGCCGGCAGCTCTTCCCGCACCGGAGCAGACCTGTCCAGAACGTATTCACCGCATCAGCCGAGGAAGTTTTCTCAAAACAGAATTGGCAAGAACATGTATTACTGTTTGATCGATCGGCGGCGGGCAGGCCATTAATTACGTACCTGCTTGCTTTGGCAGGGCTCGCCAGTTTGCGTGGCCGTACTTCTGAATGTAGGCGATGAGGCGCATGTCCTCCTCCGGCGTCCAGGAGCCCTTGTTGAGCCCCACCTTGGCGCAGCACGGTGCCCGGCCTTTCCCCATCGACCGATCGACCGACCCCCAGCAGCACCAGCTCTCCCTGATCGATCAACAGCAGCTAGTAGCTGGGCTCGTCGCCGATGGTCTCTCGGCTGGCCGTGTGTGGTTGCTGTCGACAGACACCGTGCCCTCCCTGCTTCGCTCCCTTGTACCGGACGTGTGCAAGCTGCAACCGGGACACATCCAGGACCGGGCGTATATATAGTAGTACCACGCCAGCGCGGGGGCGGGGGCGGGGGCGGGCGCGCGGTGACGGTGAATCTCTGGGTGAGGAGGCTGGCTGGTAGGGAGGGACCCGTACGTCTCCCCCTGACACCGACGCGCGCGACGCCGACCGGGTGACACCGAAGCCAGTGTGCCACACAGGCGCGGTGTGTTTGTGTGTCGTCGCCCGGCCCCACCGCGCGGACTCCGCTCACCTAACCGCGCTCCCTCTCTACCACACTAGCGCACCTGAGCTGAGCGAGTTTACCCAACGACAAGGTGGCGTTGCGTGTGTGCCGGGCTAATTTCCCCTGGCCGACGTTGCGCCGGCGTGGGCCTCCGCGCGATCTGGGTGACGTCCTTTTGTGCCTAGTTTGGTTGTCCGAGTACGATGTCCGGCGTTCTCCGCCTGGGGGCCGGGGATCCCGTGGCCGCCCCCACGAACGGACGTGTGTCCTTCCTTGCCGCCGCCGGCGATCCGTGTCACGCCGACACGCCGGCACCGGACATGCCGTGGATCGCGTCCTCGACAACTCGTCTCATGGCCCCAAAACACACACACACAAACAAGTACTCCTCCGTAGTAGGTTAAACAAGACAGGGACGGCTAGCTAGCTAGTATGAAACTCATCTTCTTCTTCTTCTCCTTTGCCTCCGCCTCGTCCAAATCAACTTGAATGGCGAGGGAACAGTGGGCAAATAAAGCGCCTTGCTTCGAACCAAATTTATCGGTAAAAGACCGCAACAGTCCCGACTGTTGGGAGAGCTAGCCTTGATCGACGGGTGAATCAACACTGCTCCTCCCACCCTACCAAAATTAGACCCCCTGTCTAATTGATCCGCCATTTTCCTTTAATTATGACGGCCAGGGGAACAGGACGGTACTACTGGAGGATTGCAACCTCATAACAAACCATCGGCGCGCGCATAAATAATTGATGCATTGCTTGTTATTTCATTCAGAAAAAAAGTCCCAGCGTACGGACATGCCATGATTTAAACCAAGACATCGCTGAAGACTTCAATATCCGCCACGGTACGACTTACATGGAATTGGATCGATCGATTCATCGATCGGTGCGGGAAAAATGTGCGGAATTCCTACCGAGCGCTAGCCATATGCTGTCCTTTCTAGATATTCCATTTGCAGCAGTGGACGCATTAAAAGATAGTAGTAGAAGTTTTATGTGTTCCCAAAGCATACTTGAGAGAAAAGATGACTACTGCTCAGCATTTATTCCAACCGAGACATTTTGATCAACATTTGCCGCACGAGTTTTTTATACACCGCATTTCCTATTCCTCCTCTATCTATTTTTGTGGGTAAAATTTCAGTTCTTATCCCTGTTTCGTCATTTTTTAATGATAATTACTCCTATATATTTTACAAAACGAATTACCGCATCTAGTGGAATTTTTATAATTCTCACACCTTCTGAAGATTTCAAAGCGTTCTTGCCGAGGATTCAGGCCTTCTAGTACATGTGGCGTGCCACGTCGTCGTTTTTCATTGTCCCGGTCTCCACTATTGAACCAGTTTGGATGGCCGAGCTACACCCGAACTCGTAGAAAGCACGCATATTGTAGCCACGTGAAGCTCGAGCCACACAGCCGCACCACAATCTCACACACCCATATAGCCTAGCATGTGCCCTCGCTTGCGCGTACCTAGGGCCAAGGCTTCATAGGTAGAGGCGACGATGTTGCGGCGGTGGTGGTGTTGAATAAAGAGATTTTTGTTCCGTGGCTTCATAGGGGAGGATTGCCAGGACGAAGAGGACAACAAAGTTGGTTGTGAAGGTTAAAGGGCTTACGGGGGAGGATTGATGTCAGGACGAAGTGGACAACAAAGGTGGCGGCGAAATCCAAAGGGGGCGACACACCCATATAGCCCAGTATGTGCCCTCGCTTGTGCGTACCTAGGGTCAAGGCTTCATACGCAAAGGCCTCGATGTTGCGGCGGTGGCATGTGTTGAATCTGACTCAAAAAGGTTTTTGTTCCGTGGCTTCACAGGAGATGGTAGATCGTCAGAAGTGGACAACAAAGTTGGCGGCGAAGCCCAAAGGGCTCCACAGGGAGGATTGATGTTAGGAAGAAGTGGACAACAAAGTTGGCGGCAAAAGTCCAAAGGGGACGTCACTGATGATGGCCTCATTTTACTCCTAGGACGTGTTATTGTATCGGGAGGATCGGAACACATTCGGCGAATCCATCCAAATATTAAAATGGACAAAAGATTGGAAATATTTTATTAAATGAGGTAATTAGCGTAGAATGGTGAAGTAGGGGACAAAATTAAGTTCATTTTTTCTTTTTTGAGAAATTTCGCATGAGGACTCTACTTCGATTAACTTAAGTGCTAACTTCAGCTGGTCAGCTCAATCACCCACTACATATGCTGCTTTTTAAGTTTCCAACTAATCCACAACTGACGATAATCTACGTGCCTTTTGCCCGGATAATAATGTTTAAATTAGTGGAGGCCGGGCTGCATATTTCAACCTCACTTCATTATCCATGCAACCAAATATGACCGGAGACACGGCCATGCATGCATGCATGTGTCGAGCAAGCAATGCTTGGCGGATCATATCCAAGGAGGGATTGCCACCTCAGAGCCTCTGAGTCGTTACCCTCAACTCAACTCGCATACGTACGTTTTCGTGATAGCATGCAGCTGATTTCGCGCGCATAGACTAATTAATTCGGGGAGTTGTTCCCGATTTAGCAAGGGGCGTGCCTTGACCATCCAGCCGCGCTCGCGCTTTCCATTCCATTCCGTATGCGCGTAGATTATACACACATGCAATGCACACATGACCGGTGCCACGTCGCCTTTCTTATTCGGTTCAAATTGGAATAAGTACAACTATCTTGCTCATAAACAATCTCCATGTGATACATGGCTTCGCATTCCCAAATTGAAAGGAGCTCCATGTGTACTACTCCCTCCGTTCCAAAATAGATGTCTTAGATTTGTCAAAATTTAAATGAATCTAGACACTATTTAGTATATAGGTTCATCTAAATTTTGATAAATCTAAAACATCTATTTTAGGATGGAGGAGTATTTTTTTCTCCAGGGCGGATCAAGGGGGATCAAGTTTCGGTTTGAGAGCTTTGTCCTGTAGCATGTCCGACAACCGGAGACCAGCTTAATTATCTTGACACATATAAACATTAGAAAACATAGTAGTAGTACGGTAGGAGAGTAAACAGCTCAGGGTCCACTATTGCAAGACTGGCATTTGTTTAGCAGGATCTTCAGGCCTGAAACACCACAGAAATACAAACAGAAGAAACACATCAATACTAAGATTCACAGCAGTCGGTATGCATGGGAGCTGCAGCAGATCTTTCCCAGCTGCAAGCTGGGTAGCTTATAAGCTCCATCTTACGCCACCATGCACGCACCTCTGCATGATGATTGCACAAAATGTAGTACCAAACCGTGATGGTCTTCTTGGTGACGACTAAAACAGGGGCGCCCTCCAACAACCGAGTCGCTTTCTATCCGGAGACTGCAGCAGATGATTCTTCAGTGTCGTCTGTGTGCCCCAGCGCAGCGCCCGCGCGGCGCAAGTCTTCGGGTTAGGGTAACCAACATCCGTCGCCGTTTTACCTTCCCCCTGCACCTAACCCTTGACATGCTGATCGATCGTGGAAATCCATCACGCGACGAATTTCGGACGGCTCCATGGGTCGACCCTGCAGAAAGAAAGTATAAAAAAGACGGCCTTTTGTTAAAGCTTCTTGACCTGCCCCTCTCTGATGCCCTACCTAGATCTGATTGACATCCTAGCTAACCTCATCGATGACATGTTTCAAGGACGGGGTGGGGAGCCAATGGCATGAGAGAGAAATATGGGAAAGACATCATTCGTAAGCTAGCATCACCAATCTCTTGGGGGATTGCTACGTGCAGTTTTTATTTCAGCTCCGTTGCTGCCCTTACATGACTGAACTGGATGTGTTCAGTGAGATAGGGTAACTAATTACTAGTCCTCCAATAAACACCATCATTAGCTTGTAGACGATGGGTGATACTATTTTGAACACGTGGACAAGGTATTTATGTAACTACAGACGGTTACTTTTTCATACCAAAATTTTAGGACAACATTTTGAACTTGTGTTATAATTGAAGTACTCCATTAGCAATTCTTCAGGATTGTTCTGTAACTTAACCGCTTACGTTAACCATATACTCCTTTAACTTCTTCTCAAATTACACGACTAATATGCTTTGTTTTTGTTGCCTTTTGAACTCGGATTCACCCTTACCAATGTCAATGTAGATGGTCTAGCAAAATAATAACAAAATTTTCTAGATATGCCTAATGGGGTGTCTCTTTGTAGCTTTCATGCCATAGTTGGTACATGTGGGGCTTTTTCTTGCCTTTCAATATGATCCCTCTAGCCGTGGAGGTGCTGATGCTGATGACGACAAACTGTGGTTGGCATCTCCAACACTTGAGCACATAGGCTTCCACAGCGTTGGGCGATGCATCCGCATCCGAGGCGCAATCATGGTGGATCAAGAGAACTTGAAATTTCCTTGGGAAGCATGAGCAGACTAGGACCTTGTGGCATCAACCAAAAGGCGGCGCTACTAGACTCGGCATAGCCGTCGCAGCCACAACCGGAACCTCAAGGTTCACGGTAACCTTGAGGTTCGTTGCCTCCACTTACATGACTGAGCTGGATGTGTTCAACAAGATCAAATAGTTACCGGTCCTCATTGAACACCATCTTTAGCTTGCAGATGATGGGTGATATTTTAAATTTGGTCAAGGTCTCTCTATGTACTATTGACGGTTATTTTTTATACCAAAATTTTAGGACACAATTTTCAACTTGCGATACCATTGAAGTACTCCATTAGGATTGGACACTCAACTTAGATTCAGCTAATAACCGTGTTGGACCAATTACATATGACTTAGCCTCACGAGGCGGTCAACACTACTAGAAAAACGGCTATAGGTAATCAGCACATCCGTGGCTCACATGGTTGAAGTGCCCCACGGCTAAAACAGGCGTGGCTCACCTGTGGGCAGTGCCCTACTAATAACTAGAACATCCGTGGCGCACATGACCCTAGTGCGCCACAGATATGTGGGCAGGGCCACATGGCCCTACGCCAAACCATGGCGCACCATGCACCCGTGCGCCACGGTTGTTAGGGTCATCTGTGGCGCACGTGTGCATGGTGCGCTACGACTGAGCGCATGCCCACCTCTGCTCTGAGACGGCCACTAACTTCTGTGGCGCACTCCGCCTAGTGCGCCACAGGACTAAAACATCTGGCGCACTCGCCTAGTGCGCCACAGTTTGTACTCCCTGTGGCGCACTGTTGCCGTGTGCGCCACGGATGTGTCGATTTTTTTAAGACAGCACTTTATGTGCACATGTGTGACCACATCCACCACCCCACACTTCACTTTGCCCTTCTTCTTCCTCCTTAGATCTAGTCGGGATCTTCTCCTTCCCACCTCAATTTCTCCACACATTCACCATTTTTAGCATATAAAACTTGCTTTGGATGTTACATAAGTAATAGAGGAGGTCTCCGGTCTCTCATCTATCCGTCTCCGTCGACGCCACAAGACCTCTCCTTTCCATCTTTCTCGCGATCGGTCTCTCATCTCGTAAGTTGTCCATGTAAGGATGTGTTCATGTGTATATGGATGATGCATGTGCTCATATGTATGTAGATGATCGATGCTCATGTCATGATGTGTGTATGTGTGGAGCTAGGATCGATGGTCATATGTGTGTGTATATGGAGAGTATCGATGATGCTCATGCATGTGTGTATGGAGAGGATAATGATATGTTCATGTGTGTATGGATCGGTCTCTCTCTCTCTTGTGTTTGTATGTGAACAAGTTGCCATTGTTTTGCCAAAATGTTGATTCATTTCCATTTTGGCAAGACTTTAACATTCAAAGGTCCTAATTTTAGGATAGGTCATGCCGAAATTTTCTATCGACCATTGCATGCATGCATTCATTATGTGGTTCTAATAGACTTCAAAATTGTACCGTGTACATCGTGCAGGCAAAAATGGTCCGCATAATGAGCGAAGGCATTGTGGCTAGATTTTTGAAATGTGCGACGGCCGACATGATACGAAATAACAAGACAGATAAGATGTCCGTGCGAAGATGCAAACTCAATGGGTGATCGACCCATTCGGAATCTGCAGCGCACTCGCCCGCCATGGTTTCATGGATGGATACACTCGTTGGATAAGCGATGGCGTAGATGATGGAGACGGTGATCATCATCACGGCGAGAACGGGCGAGATGATGAAGAGGCTCGTGGAGATGGTGAAGGTACGGAAGCAGACCGGGATGATGATGATCTAGATGGCGGAGGAGCAGACGACGATGGAACAACGTCAGGCTGGGTGCGGGACCCTTATGTGCAAGAGCTGCTTCTCAAGCGCATTTAGTAACGCCAGGGCTGCCGCTAGAGAAAGCCAAGCTTGCGCAACTTGAGAAAGACGCGGTTACTCCATTGTATGAAGGATGCAGGCCCGATGATACCGGTTGAATGTAACGCCAAGGCTATGGAGATGAAGGCAAAGCACAAATTGAGCGACGCAAGCTTCGACGATATGATGGCATTCGCACGATCGCCTCCCGGAGAACACATGTCCAACTAGTATCGAGGATGCCAAGAAAATCGTCATCCTCTCGATCTACCGTGACGTTAGATATCACGTATGCATCAACGATTGCATCATTTATCGGGGCGAGGACGCGGAGAAAACCACATGTCCGGTGTGCGGCGTGAGTCGATACAAGAAAGGGAAGAAAGCACCTCGAAAAGTGGTATGGTACTTTCCTATCACCCCTCATCTGCAGCGCTATTTCGCGGACCCTAAGGAAGCGAAGCTCATGCGATGGCATGCGGAAAGGAAGAAGCCAGGAGATGATGATGACCCCGAAAAGGATGAGCTGCTGACGCACCCTTCAGATGCTAGCCAGTGGAAAGCATTGGACCTCGAATTCCCAGAATTCGGTGGAGATTCGAGGAACATCAGGCTTGGTGCGAGCACCGATGGACTCAATCCGTTCGGTAGCCAGAGCAGCACGCACAACACTTGGCCCGTGTTTGTATGGATGTACAACCTCCCTCCATGGTTGTGCATGAAGAAGAAGTACATACAAATGAGTATGCTAATTCAAGGGCCGAAACAACCTGGTACCGACATCAATCTGTATCTCGGGCTGTTGAAAGAGGAGCTAGCCACGTTATGGGAATCTGGAGCCAATACTTACGACGCCGTCGCACAAGATTATTTCACTATGAGAGCCGCGTTGGTCACTACTGCAAGACTATCCAGTTCGGGTATATCTCGGGGCAGGTTATCCAAGGATTCCACGCATGTGTTAGGTGCATGGATAACACAAGCTATCTCCAACTAGAGAAAGATCCAGGGTCATCGAAAACCGTGTTCATGGCGCCGGAGGTGGCTCAAGAATGATCCATGGAGAAAACGTGGAGACCTGTTCGATGGCAAATCGAGACCCGAGGAATCCTGAGCGAGGAGCGAAGAAGTGGAAGAGTTCCGAAAACTGGAAAGATTGTCCTAAGCTCGGAAAGAAGCGAAAGAGGCAGCAACAAGACAAGCGATGAAGGTATGGAAAACAAGGTCTGTTTTCGGGAGTTGCCATCTTGGAAGTTTCTCCGCGCCTCATAGCCTCGACATCATGCATATCACGAAAAACGTGTGCGAGTCTGGTCGCCACCATAATCAACATGCCGATAGGACGAAAGATGGTCAAAGCAAGGCACGACCGATATGCTTGGGTATCCGGAAGGAGCTTCACGGAGGACGACTACTCCCGATGATCGGAAGATGACGATGATCATGAGTCGGAGACGACACAAGGTCGTCGGAAGGGTAAAAGTTCAAGAAGAACGAATATTACGCCTCCTTCTTGCTTCACTCTAAGCCGTGGATGAGATCAAACAGTTTTCAAGTGCCTTCTAGGAGTCAAATTTCCTTACGGCGCCGGGCAAGATAAGCGATACCTAGACGAGGCGAAGCAGAGGTTCAATGGCATGAAGTCTCACGACATGCCGTGCTAATGACGCAGTACTTCGGTCGCACTAAGAGGGATAATGGACGAGCACGTCCGTGAAACGTTATTTGGCCTATGCAAGTTTTTTCGTCATCTCTAGGAAGTCGATTGGCTTGAATCAGCTCGAAGGCTACAGGAGGATATCGTGGTGATACTATGTGAGCTTGTGGTCTTCTTCCCACCCGCATTCTTCGACATTATGGTGCATCTGCTGGTCCATGTCGTGGAGGACATCGTACAACTCGGCCGATGTTTCTCCGCAGCATGATGGCGTTCAAAAGGATGAACGGACACATCAAAGGATACGTTCGCACAGGTCCCGGCCCAGATGGAAGCATAGCCAAGGGCTTTTCGGCGAAGTGCATCTCTTTCGCACGAATTATCTAGACATCGAGAACCTGTCGGTCTTCCCGTCAATGACACATTGGCAAGCTCGACGGATCTGGTCACCGAGAGGGTCGTCCGATCGCATGCGATTTCGATTTTCGACGCAGACTTTGATCGAGCAAACCTCGTCGCCACAGCATTTAGAACTGGTCGATCCTTGGTACGAAGCACAAAAGGTTAATCGAGAAGAAGTGCGATGACCGGGCATACAGAGGACGCAGAGGGAGAAATAATCAAAGAGCACAACTCATATTTCACGCGTTGGTTTAGGCAGACGCTCCTTGATAATCCCGCTCGCATTCTTCGACACGGAAAGATCATATTCACCTTGTCGCAGGACCGATGCAAAACCTGGTGACCTATCAGCGTATGATATCAACGGCTACACATTCTACACGGAGGAAAAGGACAACAAGTGTGATTATCGTAACTCGGTAACGCCGAATTCTACACCGATGACAACGTGAAGGAAAGATTCTACTAAGAATCGAGGAGATCCGGGAGCTCGACTCGTGGAGAAAAGGTGCCGATGTTCCGTGTCGGATGGGCAAAGAACGTCGAAGAAGACCGGTATTTCACAACCATGGTTATACCCGGCAGCCAAATCCAAGGTCACGGTGCAAACGTGGCTGAAAAATGAACCGTGGGTCGGCTACCAAAGTGGACCAATGTTTTTCATTACCGACCGACAAAGCCTAGCCGTGTTGTCGTGAGGAGAGGAAAAAGGAACATCATCGGAATGGATGGAGTCGCCAATGAGCAAGACTTGACCGATCTGGCGATCCAAAGATTGAAGATGACGACTACGATGCAAAGCAACATACATCACAAGAAGAAAAGGACAACCCTACCCAAAAAAGGTAGCCCGCTCGAAGAAGAAACATTAAAGTGCCGGGCTAAATTATTCAACCGCGACAAAGAAGGGAAAAAGATTGTAAAACGCTAGCTCAAAAATATTGTAAAACGCTAGCTCAAAAAATATTGTAAAACGCGTGGTCAAAAAAGATTGTAATATTTATGGACAAATTATTATGACATATTTGAAGCATATTTAATTTGTACCACTTTTATGACATATATTATCACTTTTGGGCATTTTTGGAATATATAAAAGTATTTTAAAAACAAAACAAAACTTTTGTAGCATATATCACCACTTTTGGGCATTTTTTGGAATATTTAAAAGTATTTTTAAAATAAAAATAAAAAATGTGAGCACCAGGATTCGAACCTGGGTGCTAACAGGTTTAGAATAGACCAGTGGGCGGAACCAGTGGGGTAAGGCAGTGCTAGTGTTAGCAAAGGGGGTGGCAGCCCTCTTATCTAAGTAGTCGTACCCACTTAGGCGTAGCGCACCCTGGGCAAGTGCGCTACGCCCAAGTGAGTATGACTAGCTAGTCAACAACTCCATCGTCCTTAGCCGCATATCCCATCCCCATCGTCCTCCGACACCGCGCATCGACGCCACCGCCGCATCTCTGACGACGCCACCGCCGCCGCATCCCAGCCACGCCAGGAGGAGGAGGAGGCCACCTTCCCGTGCGCTCGAGGAGGAGGCCGTGCGCTCGAGGAGGAGGATCCCGCGCGCCCGTCGCTCGAGGAGGAGGAGGGCCTGCTCGAGGAGGAGGAGGCCGTGGAGGAGACCGGCCGTCCTCATCTTAGAGGTGAGCCTCGCCCCTCCCTCTCTCTCGCCTCTCTGCATCCATTCCATCTTAGAGGTAACCGCCACGCCGCTTCGAGGTTAGGGTTCAGAGGATTAGGTTAGGGTTCACGATTAGAGGTTAGGGTTTAGAGGAGTTCTTGTTCAGATGGTCTGCAAGCAAAGGCATGGGTTTTGCTTAGTTTTTCGCCCTATTTTTGGATGGCGAATGTGAATGAGCAGGAATTTGATATTCATGGTTGTTTTCCTTTGTCAGTGACAAAATTCAGGTGACTTTTAGTGCATTCTCTGAGTCATGTTCAGTTAAATTACCAAGAGCACATCACTGGCCTTCAAAGTCTATGCAAGCTAGGTGTGCAAATATTCACTCGACCCTCTTCTGCCATTTATCTACTTGGTGGTGTTTCTACAAGTGTTTTGAAACTGTGGCATATTCCTTGGTTCGATTTCCTCTTACTTGGTCTGACTAGTGAAGATCCATATGGCTTGGCATTATTGTCTGGGTTATTGTCTGTACAACCTTAGTATATACAACTAGCCAGCACCAAGCAGCTAGCTAGTTCATTTTGTGTAGAGCAAAATAAAATGGAGACCAAATGCTCCTGGATATTCTTTAGAGCCAAGTACATAGCATAGATTATACAACAGCAATATTGTACCAGTGTCAAGCATAACTGTTGTGGTTTAAGTCAAAATCCTGCATCATTAATTGTGGTTTGGTGAAGCCCGGAAAATAACTGTTGCATGATCATTCTCATGGAAACTGATGTATGTTTCTTGGTGCTCTGTCACTGTGTGAAGAATAAGCAGCTCCTTCAGGTTACACAAGTGTACTGCTGTACCTTGATCACTCTAGTTTCTCTTTGAATAGTTTCCAGGTCTGTGAATACAGTGACAGGTTGCCTACTAAGAAGATGTCTGAAAGCACATCTAACAAGAGTGTTGTTTTTCTTATTGTTCTTAGTACTGAATATTGTTCACTCAACAATATTCACTAATTACTCTAAGCAATTACTCCATCAGCGTTCACTGCTACTGACATGAGTAATGTTCACTGAATGTTCATGGTAGATAAGCTTTCTTGTTTGATGATTTACTTTTTCTAGAATAATTCAAGGGCTTTCTTATTTGAGGATTTTCTTTACTACTCTGATTAAAATAATTCAATTTTATTGTTCAATTTCCACTCAAATGGAGAAGTATATAAGGAATGCTACTGTCAATATTCATTTAATCAGTTACTGCAGTTAGTGCAGTATATTGTGTGATTTTAATCAGGTTAGTTCTAGAGCATAACAAGGAGAAGGCTGACAAGCTGGTCAGAACTCTCGTCATATTATCTTTTGATTGAAATAGTATAGCATGTCTCCCACAGTCAGGAATAGAACGGTGCATGCTCATATTTGTTATATATTTTAGCTTGGTAAAGGAATATACTCCCACGCAAAACTGGTACTGTTGTGGGAGTATTATGCACCTACAGTAGTTGATTTTTCAGTCATTAACAACATGCAACCATAGCCTATTCACTCCCAAGAAAATTGAAGGTACTCCACACACACACAGAAAACAGTCAGCAAGTACAGGTTTCAGCAAGTTCTGTTGTTGAAAAGTGAATATGCACTAGAGTAGTGGTGCTACTTCTCTGAAATAAAGGTCAAGTTAACTAATTTTTTTTCTACTGAACAACAGTTCCCTTTTTTTATTGCTATATACTATTGTGCAAAGCTGCTGTCCATGCATATATATGCTTCTTGGGGTTACATCTGAGTGGCTGGAGCTAAGGATCACCTGGACCATGCTCCAGAAACTCCTCTCTCTGGGTGGGAACAGTTTTTGTCTTTGCATTTTTACACTGTTTATGCTTGCTGAAACCTGAAACTGCTAAGTCCAAACCTGAAACTGCTAAGTCCAAACCTAAAACCTGAAACTGCTAAGTCCAAACCTGAAACCTGGCCATTTATGCTTGATGTACTGTTTGTGTGTTGGCCATTTATTCTAGTTGCTCCATTTTTTCCTGAAACAGATTTATTGTGTGCTGGTTGTGCAGTTATGCTGGCTATACTGGGCCATTTATGTTGGTTGTGCTGGCTATGATGGCCATTTATTGTGTGCTAGCTATGCTGGCCATATATATGCAGGTTCTTGTATGAAACGAGTCCCGATTTTTGCCGGAATGTTGATTAACTTCCGTTTTGGCGTAAATCGGCACCCTAGTTTAAGAAAATTAGCAAAGGTCATGCCGGATTTTTCCGCATTTAACCAATTATTTGTTTTTATTAGTGCAAAGATGTGTGATAACGACAGGTGGATGTTCTAAGCGCATTAGCGCTGAAGGAGAACTCGCACTCAATAAACAATTGACATTCTCGAGGCGGCCCAGCGTCTAGAAGACGATGAAGAATACCATCCTTCGGAGAGCGAGGATGATGAGATGGAAGACGCGGAGGAAGAAGCCGAAGGAACGGCGGACGATGAAACCACTGATGGCGGCGAGGGCACAGGGAGTGGTAGCAACCCTCCTAAGAAGCCGAAGGACCGGCGCCCGAACACGGTCGGCACGGTCAGGGAGGAAATTACCGAAGTGAAATGTCGTGGCACAATATATATGTGAATGTGCTATGACGGGATTGTGAGCCTTGTGATATGCACAAGTTCAGGAATTGTGCATCCTACTTGGCTCACAGTCCCGTCATAAGCAATTCCTGTGTCCAACGACCTAGCTAGCTAGTTATATATGAGGCATGCTTTTCGAGTTATTTTTGTCTTTTTCGAGAATAAGCCGATGATTGAAATGTCGTGGCACAATATATATGTGAATGTGCTATGACGGGATTGTGAGCCTTGTGATATGCACAAGTCCAGGAATTGTGCATCCTACTTGGCTCACCCCGCCATAAGCAATTCCTCGTGTCCAACGAGCCTAGCTAGTTATATATGAGGCATGCTTTTCGAGTTATTTTGTCTTTTTCGAGAATATGCCGATGATTGAAATGTCGTGGCACAATATATATGTGAATGTGCTATGACGGGATTGTTAGCCTTGTGATATGCACAAGTCCAGAATTGTGCATCCTACTTGGCTAACATTCCCATAAGCAATCGTGTCCAACGACCTAGCTAGTTATATATGAGGCATGCTTTTCGAGTTATTTTTGTCTTTTCGAGAATATGCCGATGATTGAAATGTCGTGGCACAATATATATGTGAATGTGCTATGACGGATTGTTAGCCTTGTGATATGCACAAGTCCGTGAATTGTGCATCCTACTTGGCTCACAGTCCCGTCATAAGCAATTCCTGTGTCCAACGACCTAGTTAGCTAGTTATATATGAGGCATGCTTTTCGAGTTATTTTTGTCTTTTTCGAGAATATGCCGATGATTGAAATGTCGTGGCACAATATATATGTGAATGTGCTATGACGGATTGTTAGCCTTGTGATATGCACAAGTCCGTGAATTATGCATCCTACTTGGCTAACGGTCCCGTCATAAGCAATTCCTGTGTCCAACGACCTAGCTAGTTATATATGAGGCATGCTTTTGAGTTTGCTCTTTTGATTTAAGAGTACTTTCTATAAGTGTATCTTCATATGCGACTTTAATTATACATGTTTTTTCAATCACCGGTTAGTTATTATTATTGTCAACTTGTAGATGACGTGGTACGCCGGTACAAGGGACGGGTTCCCGAGTCTACGATGATTGGGAAGACTGCCGAGACAGTGCACCGTTCAGCGGTAATAGCTACAAAGGGTACAACACTATGGCGGAGGCGGAAGATAGATACACGCGCTATCTAGCGGGAGTTAGGACAAGGAACCGGATGAAGACCTACACCTTCGCCGCGGTGATCATGCTTATCTTCTTTGGGTATTTATCCGCATTTGTGTCTAGCTAGCTAGTTTAGATGTTCAGGCGAGCCCGAGCTCTAACTTGTTCGATCGACACATGTATTCGCATGTCACCAACTACTACTTTGTAACATGATCAAAACAATGTAACTTGGACTATGTATTCATGTATGAGACTTATCTATATGTATTTGTTTCAATCTTGTTTTTCATATCGGTATTTATATATATAATTGTATATCTTGTATCTGTGTGTATATCTGCTGTAATATTGTATATAATCTGTATTGCATATAATCTGGCATGGAAATTAAAAAAAAACAAAAATACATCTGGCGCACATGTTTACCTTACCGTGGCGCACTACCCTAAAGCGCACCATGGATGTTTAGTGGCGCATCGGGTAGTGCGCCACGTAAGATAAAAGGGTAGCGCACATGCCAAACTTCGTGGGCGATTAGTTGGCGCGCCACGCTTATCTCTACACAACCGTGCGATTAGGCAAAGGCGCCACGGCCGAGAGATAGTCAGAAGGCCGGTGTGGCGCACTACTGGTGCGCCACGGATGGGCCTTTCAGGTGCGCCACAAACGACCATTTTCCTAGTAGTGCAAGGCGGCGGCAGCAAAAACCTATCTATGGTTACGTCCCCTTCGCCGGTAACAGCGCCAGTCCGGTCTGCTCTAGTGGCCTTGGGGGCTTTGAGGTGTATCAAATCACGCCCCCTCGCCAGCGGGGTTTTCGTTTATAGTTTAGACTATTTTTTATGTCTTTTTAAGAATAGTGAGACGATAACTACATACTAAAGTCAGAATAAGGTCTTTCTCGCCCAATCCTCGCTCTGGTGGTGCGTCTAGCATCAACGGAGAATGCGTTGAGTCGTCTGTCCGGTGGATCTACTAGGATCTGATCGTTTTTGTGCATGTTGTTGTGTTTTCAGATTAGTCTCTTCTGATCTATGGAGGTCATCATTGAGGATGGTTGCTACTCTTGTTCTGTGGGGTCTCGACACAACGACTTCACGTCTATCTGCTACAACAAGTTCTAATATGACAACCTTTGCCGAACTCTAGTAATTGAGGGAAGAGGACGACGGTGCGTCTTCGGTAGTGTTTGATGTCGTCACTAGGTGGTTCATACATCTATTTGTAATTTTTATCACTTTTTGCCTATTTTGTACTGTTATTGATGATTATTAATATGTCGGTGGAATTTTCGCTAAAGAAAGCCCGTGTTGGACCAAAAATAGAAAGGGTCATGTCAATCATTATAATTCATACTGGTGCATGTGTGCGGAAATTTGAAGAGAAGATTAATTTTCTGTTGCACTTACGTACGCCGAGAGAAAGACTTGTAAACAAAAGACTAGACACACATAGCACACACGCTTTGCTTTTGTTGGTAAGCACACCCAATATACTGTTATCGATTTAGGCAACGTTATTTTCCTTGCGCCTATAGAAACAGTATTGTTTGCTTTATCGGTGGTGTACTTACTGTTTCATTAGCTGAAGACCAAAAAAAAAGACAGATAAAGACAAATAAAGAATATACTATCGGCGCATTGTTAAGCACGTTTGTTTTGTTCCATAACACAATATGACCAAGGCAGGGTACCAACTCGTGCACGCGACCGTACACAGTAGTACGCCGCTCCGTGTATGTCCCTGTTCGATAGAAAAACAGGGAGTCTCGGTGCAGGTAGGTGACGACTGTATCGATCATGTTTTGGCTCCAAATAAGTGTACTTCTAGTTTTTGTTTAAGTCAAACTTTCTCAAATTTGACCAATTTTATAGATAAATATAGTAATATATATATTACATCTAATTTATATATTATGCAACTAGATTTAAAAACATATCTAGTGGTACAAATTTAGTGTCATAATTATTACTATATTTTTTTTATAAAGTTAGTCAAACTTTACTAACTTTGACTTAAGACAAGGCTAGAAGTACACTTATTTATGGACGAAAGAAGTAATGGTCATGTTTGTTTGGTTATAGAACTGGACACTGAACTTAGATTCAGCTTTGTTCAAAAAAATAACTTAGATTCAGCTAATAACCGTTGGGCCAAAAAAAATGGACTTTTTAATTATTATAATTCATATTGGTGCATGCACGCAAATACCCGAATAGACGATTAGTTCCAGGAGAGAGAGTTGGTCATCTGCTCGGAGAGGGCAAGTGGATTCATGTGTTCTGTGGATCTTCTAGGATCTGATCGGTTTTAATTTTTATTGATGTAATTTTAGGTCAGTCTCTTCTAATCTACGGGCGACGGTTGATGCATTGATGCGCCGGTCTTTTGAACCTTATAAAGCGACTTCATGTATTTGCTGCTAGATGGCAAAATGACATTGTATTTTTTTTTTACTACTTTTGGTGTTTTTTTGTTTTGCTGTTGATGATCATTAGTAGATTGATGAAATTTTTGAAAAACATATTAATTTTCTTTTGCAGGTATATCCAGAGAAAGACTATACACACACATAGCACACACGGTTTGCTCTTCTTAGTAAGCACACCCAACATATTGTTATCCTCTAAAAAAAATTGTTATCGATTTAGGAAACGTCATATGTTCCTTGCGTCAATAAAGAACAGTATTATTTGCTTTATGAGTGGTGCTACTGTATCATATGCTGTAGACACCAAAGGACGGCATATAAAGACTCTGGTAGTACGATCGGTACTACTGTGCATTATATTAAGCACGTTTGCTTTCCTGTTCCATAATACAATATGACCGAGGCAGGGTACCAACAACTGAGTGCACTTGGCCGTACGGTAGTAGGACGCCGCTCCGTGTCCCGGCTCGGTTGAAAAACAGGGAGCGGGGGGCGAAAAGGAGGCTTGCGAATCTACTACGTACAGAGATCAGCGTCTCGGTGCAGGTAGGTGACGACTGTCCAGGCCAAGCGATCACACTACAAAAGTTGTTTTTCCTTCTGTCGAAAAAGGAGATGATACTACGAAAGTACTATACTCCAGGGCCTTGTGGCACGCGCGAGTACACGACATGACCGATTAATTAGACCGATCGAATAGCATATGGCACCAAAAGAGGCTTCAACGACGCCTCTCCTTTCGCGAGTCCTTTTGGATAGCAATGGTTATAGTAGTAGTACCGTATTTTCAACACATGTGGACTTGCTTGATGATGATGATGATGATGAGGCTTTCTGATGCCGGTCCAATTGATGGAGCACGCACGCAGAGGAACAAGATGGAGCCCGGCCGTAGGTGTTCGGGGACCCCGCCACGCGTGCCAAAGAAAACTCCGCGGGAAAGACAAGGCGTTGTTGCTCGTAGCTCGGTGCGGGCAGTGTGAATGCGCGGATACGCGCGCCGGCCGCGGTTCTTGCTGGGATCCGCGGCGGGTCTCCACATCATCATTCCTTTGACCGGCGCTCGATCGGGTGGGCACGGCACGGCGCAGGGCCGCCGGCCCGGCCGGGAGGCCCCAACGGGAATGTACGGATCAGGTACTCAGGTACAGCAGACACGTGCTGGGCGCTGTGGTACGGGCGGCGCCGAGACCTGTACTTTGGAGGCGAGCGTGCGTATATATGTTGCGGCCCCGCCGGCCGGCCGGGAGTTAAATGGGCGATCATCGATCGATGTCGTCTCGAGGTGGCGCGAGGATGGAGCCCATCCATATGGGATACTTGGGATGCCGGCAAGGTCTCGCAGGCAGCACCGTCGCCCGTTGGCTGCCGGACGTACATCCGTCCATCCGTCGCGTCCTCTCTGACCGTCTGCCTGACTAGCTAGCTACGTACGGGCTAGATTCAGATCATTCAGATAGGCTGGGCCGGGGTACATTACATGCTAATAAGTCTACCGTGGGCGTTGCGCCATACAGATCGTCGCCGATGTGTCGGGAAGGATCCATCGATATGCCAAAGTTGACGCCTGGCCCGTGTTAGGTTGACCTCTCCACGTATGAACCCAACGGTTCATACGAACCCTCGATTCGCGCCCTGATCGGGGGCGCCCAACCAAGTCAAGGTTGGTGGGCCCCTGTGGCAGCGCAATATAAAGAGAGGTGGGGACCGGGCATGATACGAGGTCGCTGTCCGCCGCCTCCCCACCACAATCCCTTCCGATCTAGGGTTTTGCGCAGCCACGGAAGCACCCCACCGCCTAGCCTAGCACCAGCTAGCCGTCGCCGTCGAACGTCATGGCCACATCGACCCCCTCCTCTAGCCAAGGAGAAGGTATGCCCCTCTCTCTCTCTCCGGATCTCCCTCTCACTCTCAGATTTCGACTAGACCTCTACAGACAAAGATCTACCGTAATCATCTAGACTAGAAGATCCAAAAGACGAAACTTAACATTGGTATCAGAGCGTGGTCCTTTTCTAGTCCTAGATTGTTCGGTAGAAAGAAATCAAAGCAAAAGGAAAACCCTAGATTCCCCCCCACAGTGCGCCTGCCCTACGGCCGCGCCGTCCCCCTCGATCCCTATGCGCATCGGCAAGCCGAGGCATAGGGAAGAAGGACATACCCCATCTGGGGCAAAGTAAAAGAAAAGCAAGATTCTGCCCCAGAATCCCAGATCTAACCCTAGATCGAAGCCCTGATTCAAAACAAAGCAAAACCCCAAAGCCCGATTCAAAAAAAAAAAGGATGGGGAAACCCACGCCGGCAAGGGGGCCAAGGGGGGCGCCGTGGCTCCGGCCGCCAACCTCCTCGGTTGATTTTGGTTGGTGGTTGGGGAAAGAAAGAAAGGGGAAAAGGGTGGCGGCGCTGTAGGAAGGAGGGGACCGTCGCCGGCACCGCTGCCGGACGGACGGCCGCCTCCCCTCTCCAACGCCGCCGGAGACGAGCCACCACACCGCCAATGTGTGCCGCCGACGCGGGGCAACCGCATGCAAGACGCGGCGCCCGGGCTTGAGCCATGGCGCCATGAGGACGCGAGGGAGGGAGGGCGCTGCCGCACCGCCGCCGCCGACCCACACGGTGAACCGAGCCGGAGGAGCGGAGGGCCTCGGCCACCTCGCCTCGGGCTCGCGACATGCCGGACGGAGCGAGGGAGGGGCCTCGGCCGCCTCGCCTCCACCTCACACGGCCCGACCAGCTGACGCGAGGCCGCCGCAGACGGCACGGGTCGACGCGGTGACCACGCTGGGCGGCCGCTGGGACGCGCGCCGGTATGCTGATACGCGGGTGAGAAATGTTTTAGGGTTAAGCGCGGCAGCCGGGGTTTTCTTTATACCTCCTAGACGCTACGGCCGTCCGCGACGAAGGGCGACACGGACGGCCGAGATCATGCGATCGCAGTGCTGGCGACGCGAGGGGCCAAGGCCACGCGGGCCACGCTTTACACAGGCGGCCAAAGCACGCTGGCCACGCGGCACACGCTGTCAAGGCAGCCCACGCTGCCACCGCATGAGCCGCACTGCCGTGCTGCGCATCAAGGCGCCGTTGCTGGCTGGCGCGTAAGCCGCTGAGCCGCAGGCGTGGCCACGCTGGCTGCAACAGCAGCTGGCCGGCGGTGGGCCACTGTATCAGCCCAAGAGGGCACTGCTTTTTCGCTTATTTTTTACTGAAGCTTGTTTTTATTGTTTTGCTTAGTTTTTAAGCCAATTTCAAATAGTTTTCTCTAGTCATTTTATTTTGACTAGAGAATGATATTAAAGCAGAATTTCTCTGTAAAGTTCAAAGGATTATGAAAGTCATCATAAATGTTTCCGCTGCAAATAGTAAAAAGGCAATTGCTTAAATGCAATAAAGTGATAATTAAATCTTCAAAAGATGTTATAAAATGATATTAAAATGTGATTATGATTATGTTATTATATAACCAACGTTGTTAATAGCATGATCATGATTTGTTATTTTATGTTAAAAGGTGCTTTTATCTATGTAAATAGTTAAAAGTGTTTATCAAAGTTTTAAAGAGAATTAAATTTCAAAAAGTGTGTTAAAATGATTATTGAAACAATTATGGTTCTGTTATTTTATGACCAACGTTATTAATAACATGATCATGTTTTGTTGCAATAATATATGTATTTATCTCTATTATCTGCCCAACGGTGATATAGATTTAATTGCATAAACAGTTGTATGTTTTTAATTTATACCAACGTTGAATTAATGCATGCAATTGTTGTTATGGTTACACATTGTGTTTTTTAAAGAAGAAAAGATGATGATATTGCATGGAAGGAAAAGGAAAAGGAAAAGAACCATGCTCTATCGGAGATGGCATATACCTTAGAGGACTAAACGATGTTTAGTGCCGACAAAAGTTGCATTATTTTTATAAAGAACACAATTGAGAACGCTAATGCGGGCTCAATTGCAAAGTATGCTTCCGCATGGGAGTTCATAGAAAAGACATACAACTATGGCCTTCATTACACAGAAACTTGATAAATGTATCCCGTGTGGACAAAGACATGGGAAGTGTGTCATATGGTTCAATAATTCTTATGTGGGTGATGTTTTGCTTCACAATGAGCCTTATTTTGTATCACTACATGAGAAAGTGTTTTCTGTGTGTGATGTGAATGGAAAAGTTCCCTTGTCGAACAAAGAACAAAAGAAAAGAAAACGAACTCTTGACTCCTCGAGACTATGGCACTGCAGACTAGGCCATATTTCGAGGGGAAGAATTGAAAACCTCGTTAAAAATGACATTCTTCATCCGTTAGAGTTCTCCGACATAGAACAATGCATAGATTGCATTAAAGGAAAGTATGTCAAACAGATTAAAAGGGTGCAAACCAAGCATAGCTACACTAGAAATAATCCACATGGATATTTGTGGACCGCTTCCGATGAAAAGAGTGGATGGCTATGATTCATTCATAACATTCACCGATGATCACTCCCGGTATGGTTATATTTATCCAATCAAAGAAAGATCCAAGCGTTGGATAAATTTAAAATTTTCAAAGTCAAGTAGAAAATCAGCACGATAAAAGAATCAAAATAGTTCGTCCGATCGTGGGGAGTACTACGGTCCAAGACACTCCATATGGTCAAGTACCAGGGCCCTTTGCACGGTTCTTGCAAGAAAATGGAATAGTCGCCCAAGATTCAATGGGCGAACCTCAAAGCAGATGGAAAGGCGCAACTGCACTTATGGATATGGTGCGTGAAGATGATGAGCTATTCCACCCTCCCATTGGGATTGTGGATGGAGGCGCTTAAAACCGCCATTCATATTCTCAACAGTACCAAGTAAGTCGCCCAAAACACCGTTAATTGTGGACAGCAGAGTCCCTCTCGCACCACTTGAGGGTCTGGGGAGCCCACCGAGGCAAAAGTTTTCAATCCAAACATTGCAAAGTTAGACCCCAAAACAAGATCTTGGCTATCCAGATAAGTCCAAAGGCTATCGCTTTCTACCGACAGATACACAAAGTTTGTAGAAACGAGACATGCGTCTTCTTGGAGGACGAATTAATGAGGGGAGCACGGTAGCTAGGAAAATTGATCTTGAGGAGAAGAGGGTGCATGCACCTAATCCGATGATTCAGAGCCATTTTCTCGCTACTGTCAGGCCACCATCTACAACCCCGAGGTTGTGGTGCAGACTGTTGTGACTCCACACGTGACAACAATGGGCGAAAGTTCGAACCTGTCCATCAGAGCCACCGAACCCACTGTTGAGCACGAAAGGGAGCCGTAACAGCCACCTAGTTAAAATGTGCTCGAACCCGAGGCAAGAAATGAGCAAGAGTCCGATGAACTCGACGGTCTAAAAGAACGAAGACCAGCCATTTCCAAAGAAATCTACAAAGTTTACAATGTAGTTCATATGGAGGGCGATCCTACCACATATGAAGAAGCCATGAGTAGCCCTCACTCACCAAGTGGGTGGAGGCAATGGAAGATGAAATGAAATCGATGAGTTCCAACAATGTTTGGGACTTAGAGGAAATTCCCAAAGGAGCCAAAACAGTAGGATGCAAGTGGGTCTACAAAACAAAGTATGACTCAATGGGAATGTAGAAAAGTACAAAGCTAGACTCGTGGCAAAAGGCTTTACGCAAAGAGAAGGTGTAGATTACAATGAGACTTTTTCTCCGGTCTCATGTAAGGACTCCTTCAGAATCATCATGGCACTAGTTGCACATTTTGATTTAGAGTTACATCAAATGGATGTCAAGACGGCATTTCTAAATGGAGATTTAGAAGAGAATGTTTACATGAAACAACCCAAGGGTTTTTTCATGGAGGGGAAGGAACATATGGGATGCCGCCTAAAGAAATCCATTTATGGGTTAAAGCAAGCCTCTAGGCAGTGGTATTTAAAGTTTAACGATACCATTAAAAGATTTGGATTCAAAGAAAATGTTGAGGACAATTGCATTTATGCAAAGTTCAAAAGTGGGAAATATATTTTCCTAATATGTGGATGACATTCTGCTTGCTAGCAGTGATGTTAGTCTACTACTAGAAACGAAGAAGTTCTTGTCATCGAACTTTGACATGAAAGACCTTGGTGAAGCATCTTATGTTTTGGGCATAGAAATTCACCGAGACAGAAGAATGGAGTGTTAGGACCGCAGAAAGCGACATTGTGAAAAGATTTTAAAGAAATACAATATGCATGCGAGTAATTCAACACCGCTCCCATAGTCAAGGGCAGTTTTGGGAAATCCCAATGTCCAAAGAATCAATATGAGATCGATCAAATGAAGTCAGTACCATATGCTTCTGTTGGAAGCTTACAAGATGCACAAGTGTGCACTGCCTACGACTTAGCATTTATCACCGGGTACTCGGTAGATATCAAGAGAATCCAGCATAGAGCAATCGGAAGATGGTAAAGAAAGCTTTGCGCTATGTGCAAGGCACAAAAGGCCTCATGCTAACATACGTAAGATCTAATTCCTAGAGATAAAAGGGTATTCGGATGCAGATTTTATGGAGATAAAGGCGACCGAAAGTCCACGACAGGTATGTTTTACTCGCAGGAGGTGCTATTTCGTGGAGAAGCGCCAAATGAGATAGTTGCATCATCTACGATGAATGCAGAATTTATAGCATGTTATGAGGCCATGGGACAAAGTTATGGTTAAAGAAATTCTTACCCGACTTGAAAGTGGTTGACCGCATCAAAGCCACTAAAGATGTCTTGTGACAACTAGCCCAGATTCTATGCTCACAACAACAAGTCGAGTAATGCTTCAAAGTCTATAGATATAAAGTATTATGTTGTGAAGGACAAAGTCCAGGATCAAACTATAAGTCTCGAGCATATAAGGACAAAGGATATGCTTGGATCCGCTTAACGAAGGTTTACACCCAATGTGTTCAAGGAACACATAGCCGGCATGGGTTTAACGGCAAGCCTATGATCCCTAGACCATAGAGGCCCAAAAGTAACAGAATTTGTTTCAGAACATGAAGGTGTATAGTGGCTGTCTGATTCTATCGGCAATTGAGCTGAGACGATGAAACATGCTCTATGTATCATTCTGTGATGGAATAAGTAAAGAACAAGGTTAAAAGTAAAGTCGAGATCAAGGGAGAGAATGTTAGGTTGACCTCTCCACGTATGAACCCAACGGTTCATACGGACCCTCGATTCGCGCCCTGATCGGGGGCGCCCAACCAAGTCAAGGTTGGTGGGCCTCTGTGGCAGCGCAATATAAAGAGGTGGGGACCGGGCAGACACGAGGTTCGTCCGCCCGCCTCCCACCACAATCCCTTTCGATCTAGGGTTTTGCGCTTAGCCACGGGAAGCACCCCACCGCCGCCTAGCCTAGCACCAGCTAGCCGTCGCCGTCGAACGTCATGGCCACATCGACCCCCTCCTCTAGCCAAGGAGAAGGTATGCCCCTCTCTCTCTCCGGATCTCCCTCTCACTCTCAGATTTCGACTAGACCTCTACAGACAAAGATCTACCGTAATCATCTAAACTAGAAGATCCAAAAGGCGAAACTTAACAGCCCGACCATGCAGCTAGCTGCTGTCACCGTCAAAGTTTCATTCTCTACGACCCCAGCTAGCTGATGGTTCCCCGACCCTACAGAAATAGGAGTGGCGCGCGGCACTGCTTTCGTCTAACCAGGGCAAAAAATAATGAAGGAATTTGATGGAACCGTATTATTGGACTCTGAGGGGGCCAGCCGCTCGCTTCATTGCGGATCGATCAAAAGACTCTCTGTGCACTGATGAAGCATGCAGCCCGTCTCGTCGCCGTCCACGTCCCAAATGTCAGGCCACGAGGTTGGTATCGGCCGTCCTTTTTCAAACGAATTTATGTGGTCCGGCCAAAATGCAATCAAAAGCACACTCTTTACAGCAAAGCTTCTATACTTTATAGTACATTACTAGTACTAGAAAATATTGCAAGCCTAACAAGATTGAATGCACTTTACTTCTATAGCTCAATGTACATTTACTTAATTTGTTACTTTTCCTCGGCTTGGAGATTATCATGTAGCATATGCCTCTTCATGTCTTTTACTACATGCTTGGTTTTTCCATAATATTTTGAAACTTATATATACTAGATATGGTTTGTTACTAATAAGTTAATATGTACTATGATCGTATGGCCCCCTCGTCCAGGAAGTTCCTATCGGAATGCGATTTCGGACATGTGTATTCATTAATCTATAGCTGATTTTAGTTACAATACCGCCTACAATTCAATCTTAGCAGGAGGAAAGAAGAGAAATTGCATGTATCTACATGGGGTATAGTTTACCTAAGCACATTAGACCGTGTGTCGCCTCTACTGATTATGACACTTGAGGCAACACCTTAGCCATTTCCACAACCAAAAATACTCCTTCTTTCATGCTACCACCGTCGTCGGCCTTGTCATGGCAGCCATGGGGCTCCATCCCGCTCATCCAACATCGAGTGCATGGAGGAGGAGGACTCCCTTGGACTATATATACACATCTCTACATGCCATGGCGGGTATCTCAATTCTCAATAAACATTTAACCCTTCAGGTGAAAGGAGATGGCCGATCAAAGGAAGCTAGGAGGGCCTCGATTCTGATAAAAATATTGGTTGATGACAGACTAGGTAGGCTTGGTAGTAATTGACCGATCGAGTGACGGCATTAGCGGTGGCATTTGCCTCATCGTCCGGGTGAGGCAGTGCTCCCTGCTTTATGGTGCTCTCGGGGTGGATCTAGGCTACACGTGCCTTGCATGTGAGGGCAAGCCCTTGCTATTCTTTGTCGTGTCGCGGAAATTAGGAATCCCAGTAGGCGACGGTGTGTTCACGACATCAAGTGATGTCGTGGTCAACATCCAAGAGGTATGGAGGACTCTCGAGTGGTGTTGAGGGTCTTGTTGCGCTCATGATGTGGCTACTCGACTACCAACAACATCAGTTTTCCTGGTTCTGACGGACTTTCTTGTTCGGACTCTATGATACACCCTAGAGACAATCATAGTTATGATTATGTTTCATTGTATCCGTTATTTATTGAGTGTGATTTGAATAATATTTTTATATTGATTTCTAAGTATGTGACTTGTTTGTGAAATTAATTTTGTACGTGTATGTGTATTCTTTTTTTGGCGGGTCTTGTAAGTGTATTCTAATGTAGTACCTTTTAGGAGGGGACACATATGAATATTATACTAGCACATGTATTGATTGATAACCATATTTTTCGCATATCATAGGCATGGAGATGTTGATTCAGTAATGTGAGGGCATGTTATGGAACATGGGTTCGTATGACCAACTTGAAACATAGTATCAATTCTTTTAGTTTTCTCTAAAAAATGTATATAATTTGTCCTTAGACCTAAGACGATGATCGTAGCATGTAACTGAGGTATGCAGTGACCCACTTAGGGGCTACTAAATGTTATACCGTAATTATAAATGTTGCTTTCTTATTTTTCTTCTTGAAGAATGCTACGAGGCATGGTCAATCGAGATGGAATTTTCCCCATCCACTCTACATGATAGGGATATTTCTGTGGCCCTCGACTGATCGAATCTCGAAATACATGGTTGTGGTACATAAGGTTAGAGTCAACATAGTAAGAGATTCCAAATCAAATGACTGAGAAAGAGTGATTTAGTTGGTGCTTGGCCAAATATTGTGCATCAAATGAAATATCATATACTATATAATATTCTGAAGGTTTGTCTGGTATGAACATTATGAGCATTTGGGAGTTCGCGCACCTTGCTAGGGAGCTCTATCAATTGGTGACCAAGTAGGGGTACTCGCGTCATGTATAAATGTGTGTAAAATTATAGGGTCACACACTTAAGGGGGTGAAGCCTGATTCGGATAAGGATCTAAATTATATTGGGCACTGAGTCCTGATGGGCCTCTACTATAGAAACCCATTATGAGACGTATTTTTAGGGTTTAAAAAAATGCTCAAGAAATCAAGCACCTATCCCCACAACCAAATTGTTAGTTCAGTTTGAGCAATCCAGCAAGTGAAGTTCCTCATCGAACGGTGGATACCTTGGAGGCATTGCGACTGTAACGCTAGAACAATGGTTGTTGGTCTTATCGTGTTACCATTGCACAATTTATCAAAGGGTTTAAATTAACTTTGTACAAGTCAATGCAAAGATTACTCCCTCCATTTCAAAATATAAGATGTTTTAGGTTTGGAAAGAAAATATATCTAGACTTATTTTAGTGTATAGATTCACTCCAAACATGAGTGAACCTACATACTAAAAAAAGTCTAAATGCATTTGCTTCACAAAGCTAAAACATCTTATATGTTGAAATGGAGGGAGTATGTACTAAACTATAAAAGTTTGATTTACAAGAAAAATCTTGTGAATAGTACCTAGATTACTCTTCACGGTATATTTTGAATTCTTCACTATTCATGACATATTTGTTCCTTGATGTATGTGTTTAGCTTAGATATATTTTTTCTATGACATATGCATATATATGATATGGAAGTTGTCAAATGTTACATATTTTTCTTGACTGCCAGTTCGGTCTTAGTAAATTTTGTGTTGATTTTTACACGTTCACTCAAAGCATATGATATGAATGTTGTTACTTTTTTATATGTTTTCTTGACTTATAGTTCAGTCTCTTAGTAGTAAACGGCATGCTCATCTAAAGAGGAGGGAAGCACCAGTTATATCCACACTATTTACCCGGTCGGTAAAGAAAATAGTTGCATGTGGGCCCTCTAAGAGGATTAGTAATGGAAGGCATAATGTGACACTGCAAACATATGACGACCTGACATGCCAATCATGTAGCACACGTCAGGGGTTAAATTATTTTTAATGTGATGAAGGTCAAATCTCTACCACCCAACAGTATCGTCAAATGTCTGGCCAAGTATCCAAATTCCATGACAGCCAAGTACTCCCTCTGTTCGGGTATAGAAGGCCGGAGGACAAAAGCTCGTGGATTAAGGCGCCTATAAATTCTCCCTCTCGTCTCCTATTTAATTGCTAGGATTTTAATTTTGCCGTGCATGTATTGGTTCGTTGGACTCTCACTCATTAATCAAGAATAACACACCGCAACTAGGGGGCGCATGCAGAGGCTGGGAGGGTATTAAGGAGGTTGCATGCACAGATATTTAGGAATAATTAAATCTCCGGACTAATAAACCCGAAAAATCTGAAAAAGCTCTCCGGACTAACAATCCTGAACAGAGGGAGTATGCAGTATGGAATTTGTAGAATTAAGCGACCGCTTCCATCTGAACGAGATATTTGAATGTACGTCATCGGTCCACATAAGAAAGTACTATCAAGTATGGTGATGCGGTACCGACTCTAAATTTTCTGCGCCACTAGCTTCAGTTTTGTAATCATGGACGCCACCTTTACCTAGTGGGAGTTGGCACCAAGGATAAGTCCTACTCTAGTTCACGTTCTGATCTGGTCAAGATGCATGTTGTGGAATTTTCTTTATTGCCCATAACTGAAGAACAATACATTTTTAGGCAATTGGATGACTACAAATGTTGTGGGTGTCAATAGAAAAACTGAAAGTGCACTGTAGATCGAGAAAGGACAATGTTTGTACAAACCATTTTCATTTTCCACACCTAGAAATATTGTAAGTTTTATGTGTGATGGTACATTGGTACATACAAACTAAATGCAACAACCGCTTCTGAGGTCGATCGATCATTTGTTTTTGTAAAAATAAATATCACATAATCTATTTATCCAATCGGTCGTATCCTATTAAATTTTTGTAATCCAAGACCATGTCGCACAGATATAGCAACATTTCACCACAATGTTTTTCTATGAAAATAATGCTGACCAATAGAGACGGTGGATGATGGCATTGGTGGATCTGACAACCAGTATGTGTCTTCTCTTTTATCCTTTATTTTGAACTTCTTTCTTTAGATGATACTTATGTGGTCTTGTTTGTTTCAGAATGTTCAGATCAAGTTTTGAGTTCAAACTTATGACATGATTGTTTGATATCGTATAGATGTCATATAAAAGTTTGAGGTTATTCATGAAAATTTACACCAAGATTTCAACATGGGATATCATGGTATTACCTAGGCAGTGAAATATATCATTTGATATTTTTCTCTTCAAAATTTGTGGTACGGTAGGTGCATATGATGTCGATTTTCTACTATTTACACAATTAATTGACTTTTAGTTTGATCAGATGGAAATTCGTGTTGTTTTACACGTTGGCTAAGAATATGGTATCAATTTGATTAGATATTTTGTTTGTTTGTTTGTTTGTTTATTTTGACATTTACTTGTGTCTCTCACTAGTAATATGAAAGCGAATGTACCTATCTAGCCGCCGCAGGTAAACGAGATAGATAGGTGCAGAAGAGGCGGAATGATGATCTGTCTGAGATGATTAGTTATGGTAACGGCTCCATGCCTTAATGCAAAGATATGACGAAGTTAGTTATGAATCGCGTGCACGCTATGTAGCGTGTATGTCTATACCATCTATTTTGACTATTTTTCATGCTTTCGGACTAGTGTTGTAAGTTTTGTCAAGTTTCATCTAGTTTTATATTCTGAAAACCGATTGGTACGCGAAAAAGCCTGTTGGATAGCGTGCACGGTAGAGTTGTCTTTCTGACGTCAGGAATTTCTTTAAATGCAATAAGGGTCAAATTTCCACCACGGTACTGCATCTACAATTCTCTGGCCAAGTCTCTAAATTTCCATGACAGGCAAGTGTGCAGTACGAAATTTATAGAATTTGGAGCAGCCGTTTCCATCTGAACAAGACGTTTCGTAGGGAGGCGAAGCTCATAGGTCACTCCACATAAGGAAGCAGTTTGATCTGAGTGGGTGCTAAATTTTCTGCAAAACTGGCCTCAGTTTTGTAATCATAAGGCCGGGCACCAACTTTAATTATAGTTGGAGTTGGCACCAATGATAGATAAGTCGCACTCTAGTTTACTTCCTGCATCTCCAGTCAAGATGCTTGGTTGTGGACTTCTCTTATTGCATATAACAAAAGTACAATAGACATTTCAGGCAGTTAATAAAAGAACTGAATAAGTACATACATCGTCGGTGCATGTTAATAAAAAAACTTGAAACAGAGTATAAATTGGTAAAAGGACAAGCGTTTGTAGAACGAATTTCGATTTTCTATGTCAGAGATCTTTGTAAGTGTTATATATAGCTTGATCTGAATTAGTAAAACCGTACTTATACAAACTAAATGGAGCAACTGGTCTACTCTATTCAACCAATCGGCTGTCACCCGTTAACTACTTGTAGTGGTCTCTAAGACCACGTCGCGCAGACACAGTAACGTTTCTCCACAAGCTTGTTGAAGCATTCATCCGTCCATTCACCGACTGATATATCACGCGAATGCCTTGAAAATGTATGCAGAATTCGACACCCCCTGCAAGGTTCAGAGAGCCAATTGCCACGGACGCTGCAACCAGAATTCAGAGGGAATGTTGCAGGATCCATCGATGGAGTGTGAAAAATGGCCGTGGGCTTCCCGGCTCCGGACGGCGGACGTGACGAGGCGTCGGAGAGAGAGATCCCCCGCGGTAGCCATCGATCTCTGTCGGAGCGCGTACGTTGACGCGCTGGCATCGCAGCCGCGCGCGGATCGCCTCGCCTCCCTCCGACGTCACACGTACGATCGAGATCCGCCACTTTGCGACTTACGCAAAATAACGTCTCGGTAGCTAGCCATCTACCTCGGCGACCAGCAGAACGTACCATCTCCATCTCCTCTTAATCACCTCCACGTATTCTTTTGTACTACGGCGGCGGACGGTACGTGTCGTGTACCGCGGCGTCACATTGTGTCGCAAGATTCCCGCCGACTATACCCGCCGGGGCGATCGATCCCGTCTCGGCGGCGAGGTATGAACGGAACGGTGATGTTTTTTTTGCTGTACTACCGGTAGCCATCAGAGACTTGCCTGCCTAGTGGCTGTTGTGGGTAAAGATGCTGTCCATGAAGCGACAGGTGAAGAACACCTCGGTCGTCAGATCACGTTTCTTTCAGGCGAAACAAAAGGGCAGCAGGCAGTAGTAGCATCTGCTTGGAGTTGGGCAGTAGTTTAACGCGATCACGCAACGCCTAGCTGGCTACTGGCTAGCTATAGCTAGTTCGTGCCGACGCCCGTCCGACCGACAGTACCAGCAGCCAGGGTTCATCCAGTAGTAGAAGAAAGTTTCAGAGCAAGCACGCTCGATCCCTGTCAGGACAGCTAATCCGTGGTTCAGAAAGCGCCTCCGGTCACTAACAGACAGTCCAGAGGTTTCATCGCAGGCAAATTAAAACAACGCGGTAATAATGATACTAGAATCAACACGGTAACATTGCGGTGTCAAAAGAGTCGCTAGCTATGATCAGGTGACATAGGCTGCTGAGGTAGCTCGTCGCTAGCTCAGCAAATGATGATCGGTGAACTCCCAAGCGAACTGCCTTTGACGAACGGGGCCGTATGAATGTCTCGTCGCCCTCGGGTTTTCAACCGGATAGCCGGGCAGGAGTTGTAGACTTACCAGTAGCACAGTGGTTTTCAGTTGGGATTAGGTAGCTCGGCTCGGTTCACAAATAAACTAGTAGTAGTCCAAAGGACAGAGGTGGCTTTCGTCGCGAGAGGGAATTTGGTGAGATTTTGTGTCCTTTGCCCATCGACCGAGTTTGTTGGGGATGGGGTCGGGTGCGAGTGTGAAATGACATGCTGCTGCTGTAACCCTGGCGTAAACTTGGTGTCACGCTGGGTTCAGGCTTCACCAGGCCACTACTGGGGCAGTGTGAGGGAGACCTTGTCTGAAAGACTTAAATTGTTTTATGAAAAAGACTTTATTAGAGGGGAAAAGGATGGGTCGTTTTCGCGAGAGGAGATCACGCCACATCTGTTGCTGTGTCTGTGTGAGGGTGAGGGAGATGGATCGATTGGGTGGAGATAAATGGAAGCCTGAGCTTTTTGCCTTTTCGAGGCACGGAGGTGGGGACTTTTCAAGCCGCATTCGTTGGGCCACAGTTTCGGCCCGACTAGAGGAAACATGGGGCAGTTATATGAGCGAAGCGGCCGCCGCCTGCAGAGGCCCAAACTCGTAGTGAGACCGTGTCTCATATGTCTGGCCCTGATATTTCCACAGTACCCCATGCCTGTCGCCTGAGAGGCTGAGACAAATCTGGAGGGTGCCCATCACTCGGAGAGAAAAAACCAAGAACTTTGAGCACCGCCACCAAGGATTTTCAAAGCAGCACGTGGCCGAAATCAACATTGCATACGCAGCCAAAACAGTCGCCGTCGAGCAGGACACAACTGCGCCCAACCTGCCCCCTCCGTTGCTGGCTGCAGTTTATGAAGCCGCGACTTCTGAACCCGATCGAGGCGCTGGCAAGTGGCCAACGGGACAGGAAGGATTCATCATTCAGGCACGGTCACACTGCAGCTCCAGGTTCAGGCTCAAGACACGCTGCTAGCTTGCACGTCGCTGTGATCCGCGGGCAGACTTGCCCACTGGTTGTGCGCAACGACAGCTACTATGTTGCACGCTGCATCTGGCCTGGCTGCGTGCTTGCTGCATGTAGTCAGCGCGCAGGTGTCCTGAACAAGTTAGCTCGAGCCTCCTTTGTTGCCCCTTTGCTTCAGAAGGTGAAAAAGGCCACCTGTCCGTACAAAACGCCCGTCCCTACTACTACACTCAAAGCGACGAACTGTTGTCAGCGCTAAGCAATCGCATGCAGAGCCAACGCGTGAGATTCAGAGAAGCGTAAAAAAAAAGTGTTAAACAGTACTACAATTTCGGCAACCATAAGAAGTTCAGAAAGCCAGCAGGTATCAGCGTACGCTTCCACATCACCGGTCACGGCTGCAGTATATACATTTTCGTCCTGTGGTCCAGAGAGAGGATGCAGAGGCAGCTGAGCACGCCGGAGATGCCCATTTTCCCGCGGGAGGAGGACGAGGAGGCCGACGACCTGGAGGCCAAGCCGGAGAGACCTCCGCCGGTCCGGTCGTCGTCGTCGTCGGCGGAGCGGTACATCCACCTCATCCCGGTGCTCACCGTGCTCTGCTTCCTCATCCTCTTCATCTGCTCCCACGCCCCCTCTTCTTCTGGTACGTGTACGTGGTACAGTGGCGTTTCTGTATGTTTGGGTTCTGCATTTTGATGCGATTTTGGTCTGCAGATATGGCGAGCTTCGGAGGGAAGGCTGTTGCAGGGAGCGGGAAGCCCAAGTAGCTCTGACGCGGGCCAAGGAGGAGTCAGATCGTCGTGAGAAAAGCCGACCAAGTGACATGCCAAATAATGTGAACCACTTCTGTTTTCATTCTTTGATCTCAAACGTGATCGTGAAGTATAGACAAGCTGTATGGAACTCCTTGCAGCCACAAAGAGCATATAAAGCGCAAATGTAATTTCAAATTGGCAATACTGTCTCATGGTCTCATCGCTTCTGTTTAGTGCCATCCTGGGCATCCATAATCGTATAACTGACATAACATACGATCATTTCTTCGTTTTAGGTGTACAAATATGTACTGTAGAGTAACTGCGGCGTACAAAATCATCTTCGCCAAACAACGGTGTCTGATGCTTCCACAATCCCATCTGATGTGCAAAGCAGCACTGAAATATACAAGATGAATGGAAAAAAAATCAGCAAAAGAATGAAGTGAACAGTTATGCCAAGCAAACGAAATATATAAGCAGCACAGTACCAGAGCATTAGGCACACTACCATGGTATCAGGTTTCAGAGAATCAAGAAACGAAGGAGGCTTCTTGCAGCCAGCAGGGAAACAAACATGGTCTTCGAGTTTCACCATTTCATTGATGATAAGATTCTGGCTCATTTTTTTTTTATTCATATACTCCAATATAAGTCCTCATATCAGCGGCAAAACTATAGACTCGGAATTTAGGCCACGAGAAAGATTGCCCACTTATTCAACCAAATGAGCATCAAGGACAAAGATAACATGGTACACATTGTGAGATAAATACATACTAACAAATGAGCATCAAGTATATTTTCTCAGGACGGGGATAACAGAAAACCATACCAGAGAACAAGAGAAGCAAAGATCCAACGGAAACACTATCTCTGAGTCAAATAATTTCACACTGCGAGTGCATGATAGTGGTGTTCGATTAATTAAAACAGCTGCTACAAATTGCAAACTCTTTAGGTCCAATAACAGTCAAACAGGTGAATTAGAATATAGCAACCACAACACTACAGCCTGAATTCAACAACAATTTCATGTCTATTTACAACCATGTATCAACCAGATCATAGTATCAAGCCCTGGGCAGGTTCAGGCTTTTTAGGAGCAGCAGCAGCAGCAGTAACAGCAGGTGGAGACGCAGTTGCAGCTGTAGATATAGGGAAATCTTCAAGGGTTTCAGAGGCATGTATCTTTCTGAATTCATGGTCCAAATCTTTGTGCTCTGCAGTGCCATCGGACATGTTAACTTGCATGGACTCGTCCACAACAGCCTTACCATCCTGTTCGGCGGCTATTTTCTCCTTTGCCTTTGCCCCAACATCATTTGCGGTATTCGCAACCTTACTGAAGGCACCAGATACCCATGCTGCTCCAATAAGGGCATACCTGTTCTTCATGATGGCAGATCCAGCAGTACTGACACCCTGTTCAGCAGCGGCAAGTGCTGACCTTGTCTTCTCAGAGACTAGATATTTCTGATCCAAGTCCTTTACTTTGTCATTTACAACTGAGGTGCCGACGCTGATCTTCTCGCTTAAACCGATTCTCTTGTCAAAGGAAGATACTCTAGCAGTTGCAGTGGATGTGAGTTGATGCTTCTCATCCAAAGCTTTTGCTTTATCGAGTGCATCCCTACCAAGAATGAACCCCTTGGCCAGCATGGTTCCAACAATGTCCTCTGCCTTCTCAAGAGCAGAAGGCTTCGTATCCTTGGGCTGTGGATGCACAACAATGCAACAATTTCCATTAACACCGGAAACATACCTTACTACACTACAGACATGCATATTACACATTACTTATCATACCTCTAGCTCAGCTAAAACATAAGCTGGTAGTTCATAATCAGTGGCTGGTGTTACAATGACAGCCATGTCGACTATTGTGGCACCCTGGACAGCAATGAAACCGTGTGTCACATATTCATCATAATGGCAGTTCCAGCAAGTAAAAAGTAATTCTACAATCTAATTAGCAGACCAAGACACAATTCTGTGACTAGCTACGCGTGTGCAAACGGAAGTTCTTTTCTATCCAAACATATTGGGTTCGTGTTGAAATATCAGTTGGTAAATGGATTGGTAAACCTCCAGCATTAAAATAAGCAAGCATGGACAAGTTATTTTGCTTAAAACATTCAATGGGACTAAGGAAGATTATTTCTAATATTTGCAACTAGGAGCCGAGATCATGGCAACAATTTACAGAACAAGGTTACAGATCACTGGTATTTATGTTTGTTAATGAAATCTCCATACATTACAAAATATAGGACTTACTATGTCTTACCCATAGACCAAGCAAACAATATAAGTGACTAAAGTCTAAAGTGCTGTATTAGCTGCATGGCTGTAGAGCATACAAAGTAAAACAAGTCATTAGGAATATAGAAGGAATAATACACTCTTTGACATTTTGTATTTTACAACAGATGGGAGTATATCGGTGTATGCAATCAAATCAACCAGAGTTGCATCACCATTGCATGATGTAGCCAGTCAGTCAACCAATCATCTATTATTGGCGAAAAACAGAAGACTTATAAAGAGATGAGAGGTAAAGAAGGTACCGTAAGAAGCATAGCTGTCTCAGCTCCTTGCTTGTCTTTAAAAGTAATGTAGGCTACTTGAGACAGCTCGTCGTCGCTGCAAAGCATTCAAATAGGTTAATGCAATTCATAGTATATGGTGTATAACAAACATAATGAAGATGATAGTACTAACCTTCGCATTTCAACATGCACAAGATCACCAGAAAAGGAGAAGAATTCCTTTACATCTCTTTGTGCTGCTTTCAGTGACAAATTGCTCACCATGACTGTGCTGAGCGTGGTTGTCTTGAAACAACAAATGGTATAAAAGCAATAGTTAGTATGCCATCTGACGGACAATATGTCATTCTACTATATTCAGCATAGCTAACATATCAGATTAAATAGAAGGAAGAGCTCAATTCTAAACAGGTGTCATTGGTGTTCATTTGTTAATTCTGCTCACACGACAGTACCAATTTCACAAAAACAGTGGAAAAAGGAGGCTCATTAGTCTGATTGTTACATAACATTCTTAGTGCCTACCATGCAATGAAGAGAAGTAATAAGAACTTTTTCCCCTCGATTTCTTCAGAGCAAGCAAGAAGGCATCAACACAGAATAGGGCCAAGGTATCAGCTAGGGACAAAACAGACTAGCTAACTCAGGCACTGAGGCACGCTGACATCACTGCTGCAATGACTGGACAGCAGATTAGCTCCCCTGGCCATTGCACATTCAGATCAGAGATACAATACCGACCAAAATGGGACGAGATTTCACTAGGAAAAATTGGCAACAAATTACTGGCGGACTGCCTCAGACACACCGTTGCACATTTGATTCTAAGGAACAAAGGTTGCTGGAACCCCAAGTCTCTACCTTTCCCAACTTTTGCATGACAGCTTGAATACAGAAGAATTTATCAGGGCGGTGTATTGACCGTAAATCTGAAATCTAGAACCCCCAGACCTAAACCCCTGTTTCTAAGTTCTAACTCACAAACCAAATCAAGAGAACCAAATATGTATACTCGGATCGGAAATGGCACAGCCCATGGCCTCAAAAGCTATTTGCGAACAAGTGAGGAAAGGGGGCAAACGTGAGCTCACCACCATGGCCGCGACGCGATGCGATGCCGAGATCTCCGAACCCTAACCGCTGACTTGAATCGGGAAACGGGAAGAAGAGGGGAGAAAAGTATTGGTGAAATGGATCCGCCGTGTCCGGCGGGCGGGATTTATAGAGGGGGACGAGACGACGGAGTGGAGCACGCGGCGGTTCCTGCCGTCTGACTCCAACAGTAGACGTGGAAGTGGTGATGTGGCGACGTGTGGGGCGTGCCGTCTGGGACCCACTTGCTTTGGGCTACTTTGGGTTCGGCTGGGTCCAGTCCAGAGGAATAGCGGATGCGATCTGGCCCGAGGCGGCCACGGCAACTGCCAGCATCTCTGACCCATCTTCTCTCAACCGTAGGAGGATTTTCTTTTCTATATCTATATCTATATATATATAACCCTAATAGTAAAGGAAGGAACATTTTTTGTAGTAGGCACACATTTTTAGACTGCTTTACCCTTTAAGCAAAATACCTCTAATCTAATAATAAAGAAAAGAACGTTTCTTCTGGTACCTACACTTTTTTGGACGGTACCTTTTTGAGCAAAAGGAATAAGTGTTTCTCAGAAGACTACACTTTTTTAATGTTTTCATGCAAAATACTCCTAATAATAAAAAGAAGGAGCTTGTAGAAGATCTATACTTTTTGACGGCTTCTCTTTGAAAGAAAAATAAATTACCCACCAATACCACCGGTAAGTGAAAAAGAAAAAATAAAGAAAGAGTGTTTCATGTCGTTGGAGTTATTACATCCTATGCCACCGGTTAAATGAAACTGTCAGCCGCTTGGAAATATTCAGCTCTCCGGTGTGGACTCTGTTTCTGAACGTCTCCTGGCCACGGATTTGACCTTCAATCGAGGTGCCATGGCGTACGTCACGTCGTTTCTTTGTGTAGATTGAGCGATATAGACCTGAAAAAGAGTGTTGGACAGGAAGAGATCTACACGTTGATCCTTAGTACATACCACAATTTATCGGTAGCTTTGTCATCAAATCCGTAACGATATGGGGTTAATCTGTAGTTCAGATGCCGGCTTCTCGGTAAGTTCATGCATCATGTGCATGTCATGTGGGTCAACTATAAATTCTCTCTGACTCATTTCTTATATTCCACGGTGGTCGGCAGTCTTGGAAATTGGAATGTTGCGATGGAGGCACAGAGCAAGACATCTGAAAATATGGCTGAAATTTTTTAGTTTGTTGTTGAGAGTTACCGTAATAGCCAACTGGTCCATCGGTATATTTCCTAGCTGTGGGTCTAGGTAAAGTATTAATGAGTTCCTTCGCAATTAGCTGTGGGCATATTACCCTCATGATAATCACAAATCTCATTTAGTTATTCTAGCAAGTTCAATAAAAAATAAAATTTGCCTGCTCTTATACGTATACTAATCTACCTTTCAAAACTACACAAGTATATATCTAGTCAAGAATGGACATTTATCCCGGTGCAACGCACGGGCACTTTTGCTAGTCTTATCTAACGGTTGGAATACTTTATAATTGAAGCCGTAATCGGTTTATCTAGTTTCCTAGGGTTTCCGACTTCCTCTCGTGGTGACCACGTGAGTCCCCTCTTTTTCTAGATTCTACCATCGTGATCGACGTGTTTTCCATAAGGATTTCTCCCTTCTGATCTCGGAAGGATTGTACATCCCGCCTCTACAGAAAGAGACGACGGCGTTGTCGGATGCTTCGCCATTGCTGCCAGATCGGATGCGATCTAAACCTGGGACTGACGGTCCATGTGATCATGGGTGGAGATCGGAAGCTGTTGAGTTGGAGAAAGATTTGGAGGATCGTTTTGAAGGCCTTAACCTATGTGGGGAAGAGGAGGTTGATCTAGTTTTCTCGGGTGATATTGATGAACTGCTTGGTGAGGTGCGTTGGCCGGCGTTATTTAGGGTTCATACCGCAAAACCGTTCAGCCATGCGACAATGTTTAAGCAGATGAGGAACACATGGGCAGCAGCGAATGATGTTACTTTCAAGACTATGGGAGTAAACTTGTTCCTTGTACAATTCTAGTGTTTAGGCGATTGTAATAGGGTGATGGAAAGGGGGCCATGGCTCTTTCGGGATGTCCCTGTCGTTCTTGTTGAGTATGATGGCTTTTCTAATGTACATGATTATAAATTGGACAAGATCCCGGTATGGGCGAGAATTCAAGGGTTGCCAGAGGGACTGATGAAAAAGAAAGAGCTAGCAGAGAAGGTTGCAAAAAAGATCGGTGAACCGCCAGTTACTATTATTGTTAATGAAGGGATGATAAATCCGTCAAAATACCTTTGAGCTATGGTGTACCTTGATCTCGACAAACCACTTGTTCGGTTTGTTCCGATTAATTTGAAGGAAAGGAAAAGTATCTGGTGCAATATGAAAAACTACCAGACTTTTCTTACTTTTGTGGGATGATGGGTCATGTTGTGACGGAATGCGGAGATGGGATTCATGATGAGAGTAGCTGTCAGTGGGGCGCTCGGCTCCAAGTTAAATTCGAACCAAATATCAACTTAGGTGGGGTTCGAGGACGTGGAGGAAGAGGAGGCTTTGGAGGCCGTGGACGTGGCAGGACGCCAGGTGCTCCAAATGAGTTTGAATCAGATGATATGGAGTTAGGTTTTGATGGCTTACATATGGGGTCGCGAAATCCAAAAAGAAACATGCGGGGTAGGGATGAAAACACCAATGCTGAAAAGGATAGTGAAAAAGCTACGGGTAGTGTGGCAGACAAAATTCTTATGGTTGAGAATGGTGCGACTAGCAAGGATATTCCTATAAGCACTCCGTAGAAGGTTCAACAAATCAAGAGAGACAAAGAAGGGTTGGGGATGGTGCTTTGGAGATTGATGAAGATATGATATCGTGATCTCCTTTGAGGAGGATCGTCGGAAGCAATGAAACTGTGTGGACTGAACTGCGGGCTTCAGAATCGCCGAAAGCAGTCGTGGCGCTTCGGAGTTAATCCGGATGTGTTTTTCTGTCTCAAACACACTTAGAAAAAGCTAAGGCAGAAATACTAAGAAGGAAGATGGGTTTTGATCATATGAGCATTTTGAGAGTGATTGTCGAGTGGTGGTTTGATATTGATGTGGAGAAGTGACTTGAAAGTAGTTGAGAAGAATGTTACAAAAAATTCATTGATGTTGTTATTGAGGGAGATATTTCATGAAGGCTTACTGGTATTTATGGTGAGCCCAACTAGGGTCAGAAACATATAACATGGGATATTCTTCATGATCTCCATGGTCGCATGACTATGCCATGGCTAGTGTTCGGTGATTTCAATGAGATATTGTTTAATTATGAAAAGGAAGGAGGAAGGCCGAGATCCCAACAAGCAATGCAGGCTTTCCATGATGCACTAGGTGACTGTGATTTAGAAGATATGGGTTATGCGGGTGATTTGTTCACATGGAGAAGAGAAAAGCTACGAGAAAGATTGGATATAGGAGTAGTAAATGATCAATGAAATAACGTGTTCCCGTATGCAAGTTTAATTGATAGTAAAACTACACGGTGTGATCATAGGCCTATATTGGTTGATATAGATTATTTGTCGTCGTCTCATGCAAACCGAAGTAATTTAAAAAGATTTGAGGCGAGATGGCTACATGAGGATTTTGTTGAGGATATGGTCAGAGCATCTTGGGAAAGAGCAAAACAAAGAGGTAAGGAAGTCCGGTTGATGCAAAAAGTCGATGAAGTACACTCTGAATTGCATAAGTGGGACAAAGAGACGCTAAAAGGGCCAGCTAGAAGAGTCAAGGATCTTAAAGGTGATTTAGAACATTTGAGAAGGGGCCCGATGACGGATGCCGTTCTTGCGGCACAAAAAGAAATTCAATTGCAAATTGAGCTAACGTTGGAGAAGGAAGAGATTTTTTTGGGTTCAAAGAGCCAGAGCAAATTGGCTCAAACATGGGGATAGAAATACAATTTTTCCACAACCATGCAACAAAGAGGAAAAACAAAACACCGTCAAAAGTTTAGTGGATGATAACAAAGTGAGACATGAAGATCGAGTTGCTATGCGTGATGTAGTTCACCATTATTTTCAGGAGCTATTTACCTCTAAGGTCCAAGAGCCGGATGATGAGGTCTTGGTTGATGTACAATGCCTTGTGACGAAAGATATGAATAGGGGGTTATTGGCTCCGTTCACGGCGGAGGAGGTGAAGAAGGCGTTGTTTAGCATTGGTGATCTAAAGGCCCCAGGACCGGATGGGCTACATGCGGTTTTTTATAAACGGTTCTAGGATATGCTTGGAGATGACATTACTAAAGAAGTTCTGAACGCAGTTAACAGTATCCAAGTGCCAGGAGGTTGGAATAACACAACGATAGTGATGATTCCAAAGGTGGAAAATCCAGAAAAGGTATCTCAATTTAGGACAATTAGTTTATGCAATGTTGTTTACAAGAACATTTCAAAAATGTTGGCTAATAGGCTAAAGAGATATCTTCCAGATATTATTAGTGATCATCAAAGTGCTTTTGTCCCGGGGAGGTTGATCTCGGACAACATCTTATTAGCTTATGAAATTATACATGCTATAAAAGGAAGAAAGGTCTTTGCGTAGTCAAACTCGATATGCATAAGGCATATGATCGAGTGGAATGGGCGTATCTAGAAAAAATCATGTTGAAGCTGGGTTTTGAGAGAAGATGGATAAATATGATTATGGATTGTGTCTCCTCGGTAAATTACAATGTTCGATTTAATTCTATGGAAACTGATGAGATTAAGCCGACTAGGGGCTTAAGATAGGGGACCCATTGTCCCCTTATTTGTTTCTGATTGTGGTGGAAGGTTTATCTAGCGTGATCATAGGAGCTGAAGGGAGAGGTGAATTAATGGGAGTAAGTCTATCGAGATGCACCTATGGTGTCCCATCTATTATTTGCTGATGACTCTTTAATTCTGATGCATGCCGATGTAAGGAATGCAAGGAAGTTAAAAGAGATTTTGGATAGCTACTGTGCAAGCTCGGGGCAGAAGATTAGTGAGGCTAAATCAAGTATCTTTTTCAGCCCAAATACGAGAGTGGAGGAAAAAGTGGAGGTGTGACAAATTCTAAACATTGTGACGGAATATCTAAGTGACAAATATTTATGATTGCCGTCTATGATAAGGACGGATAGGAGTGATTGTTTTAGACATTTGATTGATAGATTTATTGCAAGAATAAGGGGCTGGAAGGAGAAGTTGCTGAGTCTGGGAGGAAAAGATATTTTAACAAAGGATATTGCTCAAGCTATACCGGTGTTTGCTATGATGGTGTTCAAGATTCCAAAAAAAACATATGCAAAGGAATAATGGTGCCATCTTTCAATTCTGGTAGGGTGATGAGGAAGAGCAGAAACATATGCATTGGAAAGCATGGTGGAAATTATGTATACCAAAAGATAAGGTGGAATGAGTTTTAGATATTTACACAGCTTCAATTTGGCGATGCTAGAAAAGAAGGTGCGGAGATTGTTGAGTGAATCAGACTCGTTATGTGCAATGGTCCGATGTGCTAAGTATTATCCTGATGGTCGTTCCTAGATGCAAAGTTGAAGAGCGGGAGTTCTTTTACTTGGCAGAGCATTCTGGCGGGGCGGGATTGTTTCAAGAAAGGGTGCATTTGGAGAGTTGGAGACGGTACACAAATCAATATTTGGAAGGATAACTAGATTCCATCCAGTCATAATCTAAAGATCATGACGCCAAGGAGATCAATTTTATACAATCATGCAAGTGATCTTATCAATCCCGTTGATGGTAATTGGGATGTTGAGTTACTAGAAGGTTTATTCTGGCCTATAGACGTTTATCGGATACTCCAAATTCCTTTGACGCCGGGTAGGGAGGACTTTGTTGCTTGGCACCATACAAAAACATGGATTTTTACTATAAGATCTGCTTACAAGCTGGGAAGCATGAAAGGAATGCAGATATTGGAGAAAGATCAAACAACCCAATTTGGAAAAAGTTGTGAAACTTGGAGATCCCTAGTAAAATTAAAATCTTTGGGTGGAGAGCTCTTCATGGTATGATTCCATGTCGGGGGATTTTAGCTAATAAGCATATTGGTAACCAAGGTGGCTGTCCTGTTTGTTCGGCGGGGTGTGAGGATATGAAACATATGTTGTTCACATGTGATAGGGCAAAGGAGGTTTGGTGTTGCCTTGGTTTACAAAACTCTTTAGAGGAAGTGCTGCACATGGATCGATCGGGATCAGTCCTTATGGAGGAAATGATTTTGATAGTAAACCGAATACCTGCACTTGATAATGCTGGTTTTGCTGAAATCGTTTTGACTGTAGGTTGGTACATCTAGTGGGAGCGGAGACACTTAGTGCATGGGAAGACAGTTCAGGCCCCTTTTCGATCGTCCATGTCTATAACTGCTTTGTCAAAGAATTATATGATTGCAGCTAAGAAACCTGTAGCAAAACAAACAGGAGGGTGGAAGAAGCCAATGGAAAGGAAACCAATGATTAATGTTGAAGCAGCTTTAGATGTGGAAATAGAAAGAGAAAGAGGTGCCACTTGTATAGTCATTAGAGACTATATGGGAAACTGTATTGCTGCGACGCAGAAGTTTCTTCCTTATGTGATGGATGCCCCAATGGCAGAGGCTTATGCTCTAGGAGATGATCTAAACCTTGCACAGTATATCGAAAGTAATAACTTTATTCTACAAAATGATTGTGTGCATGTAGTGGACACTGTAGGGGTTCGTAGCATGGAAAACAAAAATTTTCTATCGCATACAAACAAACAAGCCAAGATCTATCTACTAGATTGTAGCAACGAGTCGATGGAATAACTTACCCTCGAAGATTTCAAAGTGTTTAACGAGAGCGGATTCTCGTGGGTGATGTAGTCATTCTTCCGATCTCAAGATCGTGGACGATCCTTCCGGCCTGCTCAAAGCAGCGCTTCCATGATCGGTCACACGCGTTGGTATTTCGACGAAGACCTTCCTCTCCTTGTTCCAAAGAAAATGGAGGTTGTAGCACTCTCCTCGCGATTCCAAGCAAAGACAACGGGAAGTAGAGGGGAGATCCCGCAGGGCTTCGCCTTAAGCCGGAGCGAGTATGGTGGATTATGAGAGAGGGCTATTAGTGGTCTAGAGATTAGACACACCAATTAGAAGGCTCTAAACCGTAGGCTAAAGCAATTAGAAGCTCTAAACCAAACGGCTCTAAACCTGAGATTAGAGGTGGAAACTTGTGTGTCTCAAGGAGGAGCCCTGCCCCTCCTTATATAGGTGGAGGGGCCTTGGCCAGAGAGGAGGAGGAGTCCTCCCCAACTCGCCTAGGGCTGGGCGCCGCCTGGAGGAGTCCAACCTCCTCCAAGTTGGTTCCAACTCCTCTTGCTTGTTTCCCACAGTTTCTTTTCCCACAGCTTTCTGCTTTTAGCCGTTTGACTTTCAAACCGCAATTTGACTTTCATGTTTTTGGAACAGAAGAACACTTAGTACATGATGCAATCATTCAATGACACACTCATGTACCCTCCCCGAGTGCCGGACAATCCGAACCTTCTAGAACATTCCCGATGAAAACATCGAATCATTCCCGAACTCAAACGGGACTTTCCTTATATGAATCTTATTCTCCGGACCATTCGGATCACCTCGTGATATCCGGATCCCAGCCGATACTCAACAACATTAGGTCTCTTTCTCATAATACCATAACTACTCAAAACAACGTCGAATCCTTAAGTGTGTCTCCACGGTTCGTGAATTATGCGACATGATCGAGACACTTCTAACAATAACCAATAGAGGAATCTGGAAATTCATATGGCTCCCACATATTTCTACGATTACTTTGCGATCGAATGAACCACTTACATACGATACCAATTTCCCTTTGTCTCACGATAGTTTACTTATCCGAGGTTATGATCGTCGGTATCTCTGCATACCTAGTTCAACCTTGTTACCGATAAGTACTCTTTTCTCGTTCCCGTGATATGTGATCCCTTGTGACCAAGTCATATGCTTGCAAGCCAATTGGATGACATTCCACCGAGAGGGCCCAGAGTATATCTATCCGTCATGTGGATGGACAAATCCCACTCTTGATCCATGTGTTTCAACCAATACTTTCCGAACACTTAATGCCACCTTTATAGCCACCCGCCACGGTGGTGTTTGATGTCATCAAAGCATCCATCCGGTAAAGGTGATATGCATGATCTCATGGTCGAAGGAATTAGGTTACTATGTATCAGAAAGCATATAGCAATTGAACTATTGAAATGACTTGATCTTTATGATACGCTTTATCAATAGGAGTATGTCCACCATATCATTATCCTAACGATATGATCTTGTTGTTGATAACATCTCAATGTTCATGATATGGAAACCATAATCATTTAATCAACCAACAAGCTAGTGAAGTATAGAGGCTATACTAGGGACTTCAATTTAAGTTTACAATTCACACAAGTATTAATGTTTCCTTGTTAATACTATTATAGCATGAATATAAACATTTATCATAAACACAAAGATATAATAATAACTATATTTATTATTGCCTCTAGGGCATATCTCCAACAGTCTCCCACTTGCACTAGAGTCATCTAATCTAGATTACATGGTAATATACCGAACACCCATGGCAGTTTGGTGTTGGTCATGTTTTGCCCTCGGGAGAGGTTTAGTCAACGGATCCGCCACATTCAGATGCATGTACTTTGCAAATATTTATATCCCCATCCCGGATATGTTCTCGAATAGCGTGAAAACGCAGCTTGATATGCTTCCTTCTTGTGTGACCTTGGTTCTTGCGATTGGCTATGGCGCCCATGTTATCACAAGTAGATAGACATTGGGTCCAGTAGCACTTGGAACCACACCCACTGTAATGAAATCTTTCATCTATATCGCTTGTGAAGCCTCCGAAGCGACCATGTATTCCGATTCAGTTGAAGATCTCGCCACAACGCTTTGCTTTGCACTCCTCCGCTAATCACTGCACCATTCAAAATAAATACATACCCATTGTGATTTAGAATCATACGGATCGGTGTTCCAACTAGCATCGGTGTAACCATTAACAACGAGCTGTTCATCACCTCCATAAGAAAGAACCATATCCTTAGTTCTTCTCAAGTACTTAAGGATGTTTTTGATCATTGTCCAATGATCCACTCTGGATCACTTTGATATCTGCTAGTTAAACTAACAAGATATGCAATGTCGGGTCTAGTACATAGCATGGCATACATTAGAGATCCTATGGTGAGGCATAGGAGTCTTACTCATCCTTTCTCTATCTTCGCCGATGTTGGACTTTGAGTTTTACTCAAGGTCGATTAGCAACATGGCAAGAACCCTTTTGCTTTCTTCCATTCCAAACTTCTTTAGAACTTTGTCCAAATATGTACTCTGTGACAATGATATTTGCTTCGATCTATCTCTATAAATCTTTATGCCTAATATGTAAGCTGCTTCGCCAAGATCCTTCATTGAAAAACTATTATTCAAATATTCCTTGACACTATTAAGAAGGTCTACATCATTCCCAATCAACAATATGTCATCCACATATAGTATTAAGAATGCTCTGAGCTCCCACTCACTTTCTTGTAAATACAAGCTTCTCCATAAGTTTGTATAAAACCAAAGTTTTGATTACCTTATCAAAACGTTGATTCCAACTTCGGATGCTTGCTTCAATCCATAGATGGACCGTTGAAGTTTGCATACCTTGTTAGCATCTTTAGGATCGACAAAACCTTTGGGTTGCATCATATACAACTCTTCATCAATATCTCCATTGAGGAATGCTGTTTTGACATCCATCCGCCATATCTCATAATCATAATATGCACGATTGCTAACATAATCCTCACAGACTTTAGCTTCGCTACCGTGAGAAAGTCTCATCGTAGTCAACTCCTTGAATTTGTCGAAACCCTTTTGCGACAAGTCGAGCTTTATAGATGTGAACATTACCATCAAGATCTGCTTTCTTCTTGAAAATCCATTTGTTCTCGACAGCCTTCCGCCATCCGGTAAGTCCACCAAAGTCCATACTTGGTTTTCGTACATGGATCCAATCTCGATTTCATGGCTTCTTGCCATTTATTGAATCTGGCTCATCATCGCTTCCTCATATGTCTCGGGGTCATCGGTGTTGTCCACCAACATGACACTCATAACGGAATCATACCAACTGGAGTGGTACGAGTTCTCGTTGACCTCCGAGGCTCAGAGCAACTTCAACCAAGTTTCATGATCATCATCATTAGCTTCCTCTCTAATTGGTGCAGGCACCACAGAACTTCTTCGGTGCTGCGCTACTCGCAATTTCGAGAGAAGGTTCGACAACCTCGTCGAGTTCTACTCTCCTTCATCCACTTCTTTCGAGAGAAATTCCTTCTCTAGAAAGGATCCATTTTAGCAACGAAGATTTTGCCTTCGATCTATGATAGAAGGTATACCCAATAGTTTTCTTCGGGTATCCTATGAAGACGCATTTTCCGCTTTGGGTTCAATCTTGTCCTACTGTAACTTCTTTACATAGGCTTCAGATCCCCAAACTTTAAGGAACGACAATTTAGGTTTCTTCCCAAACCATAATTCATACGGTGTCGTTTCAACGGATTTAGACGGTGCCCTATTTAAAGTGAATGCGTTGTTTCTAATGCATAACCCCAAAATGATAGCGGTAAATCTGTAAGTGACATAATAGAACGAACCATATCTAAGAGAGTTCGATTACGATGTTCGGACACACCATTACGCTGTGGTGTTCCCGGCGGTGTCAATTGTGAAAGTATTCCGCACTTCTTTAAATGCTCGCCAAACTCGTAACTTAGATATTCACCTCCACGATCAGAACGTAGAAATTTAATCTTCTTGTTACGTTGATTCTCTACCTCACTTTGAAACTCCTTAAACTTCTCGAAAGTTTCGGACTTATGTTTCATGAAATAGATATACCTATATCTACTCAAGTCATCTGTGAAGGTAAGAACATAACGATAACCATCACATGATGCTACACTCATTGGACCACACACATCGGTATGTATGATTTCCAATAAGTCCGTAGCTCGCTCCATCATACCAGAAAATGGAGTCTTAGTCATTTTTCCCATCAGACATGCTTCGCATCTTTCAAGTGATTCAAAATCAAGTGATTCAAGAAGTCCATCGGAATGGAGTTTCTTCATACGCTTCACCCAATGTGACCAAGACGCAAAGTGCCACATATAGGTCGAATTATCGCTGATTTCAAACGTTTAGCTTCAATATTGTTGATATGTGTATTTCCACTATCGAGATTCAATAAGAATAGACCATCTATTAAAGGTGCATGTGCGTAAAACATATTACTCATATAAATCGAACAACCATTATTCTCGACTTAAACAAGTAACCGTCTCGCAATAAACAAGATCACGATATAATGTTCATGCTCAACGCAGCTCTAAATAACAATTATTTAAGTATAAAACTAATCCCGATGGTAGATGAAGAGGTAGCGTCCGACCGCGATCACATCAACCTTTGATCCGCTTTCCCACGCCGCATCGTCACCTCGTTCTTCGCTAGCTTCCGTTTATTCAGTAGCACCTGTTTGAGTTACAAATATGAGCAACCGAACCAAGATCAAATACCTGTGCACTACTACAGTACTAGTGAGATACACATCAATAACATGTATATCGATATACCTTTCTTCTTGATGTTGCCGTTCTTCATATCCGCCAAGTACTTTGGGCAATTCCGCCCAAAGGACCTTCTCCCTTGCAAGAAAGCACTCGGTTTAGGCTTTGGTCCAGCCTTGGTTTTCTTCGTCGGCAGGTAACTTTCTTACCACCCTTCTTGAAGTGTCCCTTTGCTTAGACTTGCCTTTCTTTAGTTTGGTGGTCTTATTGACCATCAACACTTGGTGCTCTTTCTTGATCTCCACTTCGCAGACTTTAACATAGCAAACAGTTCGAAACTCTTTGTTCATGTTACGCATGTTGTAGTTCATCACAAAGTTCCTGTAACTTGGTGGCGGGATGGAGGACGGTAAATCCCCAAAGCATTAGGAATCACTATACCCAAGCTTTGAAGTTTGTTTATGCGTGCCCGGACATCTTAAGCACATGCTCACCGACGAGCTGCCTCTTCCATCTTGCGCTTAAAGAACTTTTCGAAGCCTCATAGCTTTCAATTGCCGCATGAGTCTCAAAATCAATTTGAGATCCTCGACAATATCATATGGGTCCGACTCTTCAAACCTTTTCTCAAGCTCCGATTCTAAACCATACAAGATAGCACATCGAACTATGGAGTACCGATTCTTCCGAGCGAGGTAAACATTCTTTACTTCATCGGAAGCATTGGCTGCAGTGGGTCACCCAATGTGCATCCAAAGACATAGGTCAAATTACCAAATGTGAGGACAATCCTCAAATTGCGGAACCAATCCGAAGTTGCTTCCATTGTTTTTCAACTTTTCTTTCTCTAGGAACGCATTAAAATTGATGGTAGGGCTGCCATTGATCTACAACATATTTGCAATAGTTTAGACTAAGTTTATGACAAATTGAGTTCAAATTAATTAATGAAATTAAACTAGGTGAACTCCCACTCAAAACAACATCCCTCACATTGTTTTAGTGATCACGAACCAAATCCACTACATCAACACCGATCATCACGAGAGTTGATATAGTTTCAATGGCGAACAATCATCATGTTCATCATATCTACTATACGATTCATGCTTTACCTTCGTAATCCGTGTTACGAGACCATGTCCGTACATGCTAGGCTCGTCAAGATCAAACCTTAGTTTCGCATGAGCAAATCGCTTGCTCACGTTGTATACACTTGCGTAATCTAACACACCGATCATCACGTGGTGCTTCAAACAACAAGCTTTAGCAACGGTGCTAACTAAGGGTGAACACTTTATGATTTGAAATTCATGTGCATGAGGGATCATCTTATAATGCTACCGCTACTACTAAGCAATACAAGATGCATAAAGGATTAACATCACATGCAATTCATAATATGTGATATGATATGGCCTTTCTTCTTTGTGCTTCCGATCTCCATCTTCAAACACGAACATGATCTCCATCATCACCGGCATTGCATCAAGGTCAATGACGCTCACCATGGTTGTCGTCCACGGCTTCAACTATTACAACTACTTTGAATAGACATGCGGGTCTTAACATAAATTAAAGACAACCATATGGCTCTCGCTGCCAACTTACAATAAGGAACATTGCATACATCAAATATAATCACAATCATGGCCATATCACATCACTGCACACCCCTGCAAAACAAAGTTATACGCCTCTACTTTCTTTGCATATTTTACATGGTTTGGGGCTTTCAATAAGTGTCGTTCTAACTTACGAACAAGAACCACAACATTGGTACTAGCATTGTTGATTACCCGTTGTAAATTGGATCTTAACTATGCTAGGAGAAACAGGCACCCGCAAAGCCACTTATGCAATACAAGTTGCATGTCAAGCGTGGAGCAAGTCTCATGAACATGTAAGGTTAGCCCGGGCCGCTTCATCCCAACATACCGCAAGATGCAAAGTACACAAAAAGCAATCTACAATAAAAGCATCAACGCCCACAATGACCATTGTGTTCTACTCATGCAACAGATCTACATATAGACACGGCTCTGATACCACTGTAGGGGTTCGTAGCATGGAAAACAAAAATTTTCTATCGCATACAAACAAACAAGCCAAGATCTATCTACTAGATTGTAGCAACGAGTCGATGGAATAACTTACCCTCGAAGATTTCAAAGTGTTTAACGAGAGCGGATTCTCGTGGGTGATGTAGTCGTACTCTTTCCGATCTCAAGATCGTGGACGATCCTTCCCAAGGCTCCGTTAGCGCTCGCAATCGGTCACATCGCGTTAGACTGACGAAGACCTTCATCTCCTTGTTCCAAGAAAATGGAGGTTGTAGCACTCTCCTCGCGATTCCTAAGAAGACAACGGCGTGGTACCGGAAGTAGAGGGGAGATCCCGCAGGGCTTCGCCTTAAGCCGGAGCGAGTATGGTGGATTATGAGAGAGGGCTATTAGTGGTCTAGAGATTAGACACACCAATTAGAAGGCTCTAAACCGCAGGCTAAAGCAATTAGAAGCTCTAAACCAAACGGCTCTAAACCTGAGATTAGAGGTGGAAACTTGTGTGTCTCAAGGAGGAGCCCTGCCCCTCCTTATATAGGTGGAGGGGCCTTGGCGCGCCAGGGGAGGGAGGGAGTCCCTCCCCAACTCGGCCTAGGGCTGGGCGCCGGCCTGGAGGAGTTGGACTCCTCCTCCAAGTTGGTTCCAACTCCTCAAGCGATCGAATGAACCACTTACATACGATACCAATTTCCCTTTGTCTCACGATAGTTTACTTATCCGAGGTCGTGATCGTCGGTATCTTTGCATACCTAGTTCAACCTCGTTACCGATAAGTACTCTTTTCTCGTTCCCGTGATATGTGATCCCTTGTTACCAAGTCACATGCTTGCAAGCCAATTGGATGACATTCCACCGAGAGGGCCCAGAGTATATCTATCCGTCATGTGGATGGACAAATCCCACTCTTGATCCATGTGTTTCAACCAATACTTTCCGAACACTTAATGCCACCTTTATAGCCACCCGCCACGGTGTGGTGTTTGATGTCATCAAAGCATCCATCCGGTAAAGGTGATATGCATGATCTCATGGTCGAAGGAATTAGGTTACTATGTATCAGAAAGCATATAGCAATTGAACTATTGAAATGACTTGATCTTTATGCTACGCTTTATCAATAGGAGTATGTCCACCATATCATTCTCCTAACGATATGATCTTGTTGTTGATAACATCTCAATGTTCATGATATGGAAACCATAATCATTTAATCAACCAACAAGCTAGTGAAGTATAGAGGCTATACTAGGGACTTCAATTTAAGTTTACAATTCACACAAGTATTAATGTTTCCTTGTTAGTACTATTATAGCATGAATATAAACATTTATCATAAACACAAAGATATAATAATAACTATATTTATTATTGCCTCTAGGGCATATCTCCAACAGACACTATGAACAATGGTTTTTTTTTGCTACCTCATCAGCGGCTATCTATGATTACTGATACGTCGGAAACATATCTATAATTTTTTATGCTTCATGCTTGTTTACTATCTACTTGCTTTGCGTTTTATACACTTTGAGGTATTTTTATATATTTTATAAAACTAACCTATTAACAAGTTGCCACAGTGCCAGTTGCCTGTTTTCTTATGTTTTTGGTTCCAGAAAGGCAGAAAATCAATATTCTCGGAATTGGACGGGACAAAAGCCAAAGTCAATATTTTTACTATGGGCGACACGAAGTCCAGAGGAGAGACGGAGAGGCGAGCCAGGGCCGCCACACCCCCTTAGGCGCGGGTGAGCCCACCCCACGCCTGGGAAGGGTGTGGGCCCTCTGGCCGCCTCCCAGGCCCCGGCCTCGCCTCTTCGCCTATAAGAAGCCCCCGATGCAGAAACCCTAGGCACCCGATAAAAACTCCACGAAACCTTCTGTAGCCGCCGCCACCATCGTCCCTAGATCGAGGGGATCTGAATCTCTTCCTGACACCCTGCCGGAGGGGAGATCATCCCGGAGGCCTTCTTCTCCGGTATGAAGCGTGAGTAGTTCCACCTTGGACTACGGGTCCATTTAGTTGCTAGATGGTTGTATCTCCTCCTTGTGCTTTCATGTATAGATCTTGTAAGCTCCATTCATGATCAAGATCTAATCTATTTGTAATCATGCATGTTGTGTTTGTGGGGATACGATGGATATTGATATTACTATGTCAGATTGATTAATGGTTTTATCTATTTGATACTATCATGTCTGTGTTGTTTGTGATCTTGCATGCTATCCGTTGTTAGTAGCTATCTTGGCCAAGTAGTTGCTAGTGACTCCAAGAGGGGGTATTTATGCTCGATAGTGGGTTCATGCCTCTAGTTTCCAAGGGAAGTGACAAAAATCTCTTCGGTTGTAGATGTGTTGTTTCCACTAGGGAGAAAGCAACGGTCTCTTGTTAATGGAACAAGTGGATTGTTTATCTTACACACTTTTCTTAAAGCAGTTGTCTGTTGCTTGCAACTTAATACTGGAGGGGGTTCGGATGATAACCTGAAGGTGGACTTATAGTCATAGATGCAGTTGGATGGCGGTCTATATATATTGTTGTATTGCCCAATCGAATCTCATAGGATCTTTTTGTCTGGTATTGCATTGTTATGCCTTGCTCAGTTCCTGTCAATTGTCCTATTGTAATTTATTTACCCTTCATGCCATGTTGTTTATCTAAGGAGAGCACCTCTAGTGAACTATGGACCTCAGTCCAATCTTTACCATTAATACATCCTCCACTATTACCTGTTTACTTATTATAAACTATTACCTTCCACACCATACGTTTAATCCTTTGTTACGACAACTAAATTTGAGAATGGTTTGAGTTTAACCGGGTTAGATGGTTCAGTTTCTCATCATGGGTTTGATTAATTCGGGTGGGAACGGGCCTATTCTATCGGCAGTTCAGTTCAGTTTTGGTTTTTGAGAAGAACAGTTGGGTACGGTTGGTTATGGGTCCAAACAGTTCCGGGTGGAACTGATTCAAAATTTTGTTTTAAGACCCAGTTATTCGGACGGGTTTGGGCAGTTTCCGTTAATAGATTAGCGCACGAAAGGGGCCGATGGCTGACCGTGCTGCATGCTTGCTCACGGATCTACTATTACACGTGCGTTCTTCAGCTGCCTCACCCACGTCTGCCAATGGTTACTACCCAAAACAACGAAATGGGTCAGACCCATAGACATGTAAGCAGTTTGGTTTTGGTTTGGGTGGACAAAGCGTGCAGTTTGGTTTAGGTTTAGTTGTGGGGTCTGCCCCATGGTGTAGTTTAGTTATGGTTCTGACCTCAAGCTGATTGGGTATGGTCTAGGTTTGGTTTAGTTCTAGCACCATTGCCAGGCTTAATAGCAACCAGTGAGATTGACAACCTCACTGTTCGTTGGGGAAAAGTCTTGAGTTTGTGTTGTGTAGGTTTCTACGTTGCTTGCAACACCTTTGAGACATTTCGTTCCTCCTACTGGTTCGATAACCTTGGTTTCTTACTGAGGGAAAACTTGTTGTTGTGCTGCTTCACACCTTGCTCTTGGGGTTTCCCGATGAAGTGCTCAACATCAACACAACACCATCAAGCTTTTCTGGCGCCGTTGCCGGGGAGGCTAAGGACTTCTTCACAAGGGGAGTCCTCCTCAACCTTTCTATTTACTTTGTTTTTAGTTTGCTTAGTTTCTTTTGCTTGGTTTTGTTTGCCTATTTTTATCAAAAACTACAAAAAATAGTTTAGTTTGCTTTGCTTTCTCTTATCAAAAACACAAAAAATTAGTTCCTACCCTTGTTGCTACCATGTCTGGTTTTGGTCCTATCTCTCTAACACATATGGAAGAGATCTTTGCTTTCAAAAAAAATGTGAAGAGAGTTTTAAAGAAGCTTGGTCCTCTGCTTTGCAAAGGGAAACTAAGCCTAAGATGAGTGTTAGCTTGGTTATCAATAGTTTCTACCGCGCTATTGCTCTTTGTTATAGATAGGCTTTAGATGTTGTGGCTGGGAAAGATATTTTTCAATGTACTGAGGATGAATCTTTTTATGACATAAAGAAATTGATTATAATTTATAATACACCTAGCAAGTCTGATTCCTCTTTCATAAATATTTTTGCTAGGTTGAACACTCTTGAGTCCAGTACTGCTGCTTTGAATAGTTGCTATCACACACTTAGGGAGTACCATAATTATGTTCCAATGAATTTTGAACCTTCAAAGTGGTTTCCCACAATCAAAGTCACTATAAATAGTGCGACTTTTGATGCTCGTTGTGATATCATGTCTGAAAATTGCCTTATGCCTAAAGATATTTATGAGTCTTTGAGCCTTTCGGGGCTATATAAAGGAGGAGAGGAAATCTCTCTTAATAATAATTCCACCTTATTACCTATTGGAATAGCTGAAGGTGTGTTTACAAAAATCTTAGGTAAAATGGTGTCTACTGATTATCTTGTTATTAAATGTGTAGGCAAAGGACAGATCACACTTGGAAGATCCCTACTGAAACACCTTGGAGTAATAATAGATGTGGGAAAAGGCATTATGCATTTTGCTCCTCCAGTAAGCAATCATATCTTCCATAAAGAGAAGAATAAAGGTAAGAAAGGAAAGAACAAGAGAGTTGCTTCCTCATTTGAAAATACTTGATTTCTTGCTTCTTGTGCCTAACTTAAAGGCGTTAAAGAAAAGTACTAGTTGGGAGATAACCCAAGAGTTTCCTTGAGTCTTGGAAGTTATTACTTCAGTAATGACCTCTCCTTATCCTTTTTGTTTGATTTTTGTGCCAAAAAATGACCTCTAATGAGAGAGAAGTAAGATTTGGGGAGTTGCTGTCCCAAAACAGATTTCTGTCCTCCATCATAAAAATTCTTGAGGAGTCTCTATAAGTTGGATTGAGCTGAAAATTTACAAAAAAATCCCCCAGTATGTTAGCTAACTTTAGTTAGTTCAACACTTTTTGATTTGAGCAACATAAGATTTTCGAAAAAATAGGTTTCTACCTTTTGGTCTGTTTTGGTAGATTTTTGTCATTATTCGCATTTGCTTCTTATTGATTCCTTTTTGAGTTCTCTTTTGGGAAATTGAGCTTTTTAAAGGAGATTCTACCATATCATGTGTTTTTAGTAAAAAGTTTTGCTGTTCCAAAGCTAGGCCCAAAGGTCTATTATCTTTTGAATACACTAATGTTGCTAATGAAGATTGTGTGAAGTTTTGTATGAAGAAAAAATTTCAGGTGTAAAGAGAGAATGATGTAATGAGATGAAGAATGGAAAAAAGATCAAGCTTGGGGAGGCCACCCCGGTTTCACCCCAAGAAATATCCAAGAGGTACAAGCGTCAAAGCTTGGGGATGCCCAAGGCATTCCCTTCTTCATCAATAAAAAGCATAGATCTGTCTAGACATTTCGTTTTTATTGTTTCATGCATTGTTGTGTTGTTCTTGGAGCGTCTTAGTTTTTGTTTGATTTGTTTGGTTTGTTTAGTTTGCTTGAATAATGTAGTTTGGACCCCCGTTCTCGCTGTGTTGTTTTAAATAAGTTGCTTGGTGTTGGAAAGGAGTAGGAAGTTCATGCTTGAAAGTGCAAGAGGAGTTTGCATTGACTGTGACTTAGACTTTAGCATGACATGCTAGGTATTGTTTTGACCTTATGCTTAGTGATTATTGCTGTAGAAATACTTGTTCCAAACAATTGGGATTGTTTAGTGTGCCTTGAAAGAATCATGCGTTGTTTTAGCATACAAAAGCATAGTATTGTGGTATTCTCCTTTGATCCTTTGTTTGGGTTGACTTGGAACATGCTCACACCATGTTATGACTATGAACAAGTCACCATAGCCTCTTTGATCATCTAGTCCTTGACTTGTAGTACCACTCTATGTTTTGATTAGTAATGTTTTATCGCTCTGCATGATTATGGCCATTATTGCTCTCTTAGTTGGTTACTCACAGTACTTTGCTAGCCTCCACTTGTATGAGTAAGCTCTACTCATGCTTCCAACTCCCAAGAAACCAAGTTATTCCAAAGTTTCCACTATAAACTCCTATGTATGGTGTGTTACACCATTCCAAGTATATTATTGTTTTCACTATCTTCCAATTAAAAATATTTTGTTATGTGAAAACTTAGTGATTAAAGCCCTCACAAACTTGATGGCGCACTTTATATTCTTTGCCCCTAATAAACTTGAACCATTGTGTCATCTATTTTGTATATGCATGCACTTATACGCCGGAATTAGCAGAACCGTGGTGTCATGAGGAACGTTTTCAACATTGCACTTATACTTTGTACACAATTGATATCATGCTCTTTTGTCTATGGATGTCACCGATGTGAAATAAAGAGGGAGCTTATAAGTCCATGGAGTTATGTATTTTGTGTTAGAGAAACGCCTGGGCCGCTAGCCTAAGCCATGCCTAATCATGGTGGAAACTTGCAACATCACCATAATGAGATATCTGTGAAGCATCCTCAATAAAAAGCTATGCACATACTAAATAAAAAGATCGCTGAGATGCTCATTGTCTGCCTGCCTTGTCTTTTTGGTTATGGGATAACTCCTGTACCATGTGCAAGGGGTACCCCGTTGGCGGTTCTATATGATACGCATCTACTTACTATGACAAGAACTTACAGGTGACTGAAGTTGAGTAGCATGAGGTGTGGCCCTCGTATTCAAGGGACTTGAGATTGCCAAATTATACTTTGTCAAGCATATACTCCATATTTGTTCACTTTAACCTTAATCACTTTAAGATGCTTATGATAGGGGCAATGAGGGCTAAAAGTAACAAGTACCATAATTGCTACTCTATGAGGGACAAGCTGAATGCCACTATGCCATGTTTTCTGTATGTGAAACAAACAAACGTTTTTCAATGCATGTTATTCATGATCTTTGTTTGTAGCCTTTTATGTTTGATACGTCCAAAACGTATCTACTTTCTCAAACACCTTGCTATTGTTTCTTCTTGAAACTTGTGTGATTTGGATACAACTAACACGGGCTGACGCTGTTTTCAGCAGAATTACCTTAGTGTCTTGTTTTTGTGCAGAAAATCAACTATCAGAAAAAATCCTGGAAAATATGCCAAAAATTATATTTTACCAGAAGATCCACGGAGCCAGAAGACGAGACAGAGAGGAGGCATGGGAGGCCCACACCCATGCCAGGCGCGGGCCCACCACTGGCCGCGCCTGGGGGGTGCAGCCACCCTAGGCACCCCCTCGGCCTTCCTCTGCGCCTATAAGTTGCCTTTCGACCTAAAAACCGAGGGGGGGTCGATAGTTTTCCAGACAGAGTTCCACTCTGCCACCGCCACCAGAAACCAAGATTCGGATCCAGAAACTCCGTTCTGGCGCCCTGCCGGGACGGGGGATTTGGAGAGGATCATCGCCATCGTCATCACCAACACCTCTCCATCAACCATCAATGTTTATCTCATCCATGAGTGAGTAATCCCCCGATGTAGGCTTAGGTATGGTAGGTATTGGATGAGTTCTATCATGTAATCGAATAAGATCTGTTAGGGCATAGTGCCTAGTATCTCTATTAGTGCTATTTGACTTTGTTGCAACTTGTTGTGCTTAATGCTTGTCACTAGGGCCCAAGTGCCATGATCTCAGATCTGAACTTATTATTGAATCATTATGATAGTATTGTTTGTGATCTTATCTGCAAGTTGTGTACACATATAATTGTCCGGATCCAAATGCCCCAAAGTGACAATAATTGGGAAAACCGGAGGGGATGGATGTGGTGTGAGGATCACATGTGTTCAATGAGTGTTAATGTTTTGCTCTGGTGCTCTATTAAAAGGAGCACCTTAATTGTCAGTAGTTCCCTAGAGGCCTCGCTGCCACGGGCTGGCTGGACAGAATATGTTGTGCAAGTTCTCATTGCGAGCACGTATGACTATATTTGGAACACATGCCTAGGATTGTTTAGTACTTGGATGCTTGTTGTTATTTATCTGCAATGCCCTAGATCTTGAAGTTACATATTTAGACTCATCCATGCAACGCCCATCCATCCATCCATATGCCTATCGTGACGAATCCCATGATATGCCATCACATTATTACTATTGCTTCACTGTTGTTGTTGCTTTACTGTTGCTACTACCAAACTGTTGCTACTGATAAACTTTTGTGAGCAAGAACTATTTCCAGGTGCAGCTGAACTGACAACTCAGCTGCTAAGGATTACAAGTATTCTTTGGCTCCTCTTGTGTCGAATCAATAAATTGGGTAATACTATCTGCGAAGACTGTTGCGATCCCCTACACTTGTGGGTCATCAATGTTGCATGCATAGTTACTATGTCCTATTGTTAGAACTCCATATTTCATGCACATGTTTAGAGTTCTTTGTTCCTAGCTTTCAATGCTTGCAAATGGTTTGATCTTGGTTTTGATGGTGCATGTCACCTAAAAAATTATTCTTTTTATCACTTACCTACTCGAGGACGAGCAGGAGTTAAGCTTGGGGATGCTTGATACGTCGAAAACGTATCTATAATTTTTGATGCTCCATGCTTATTTAGTATTTATTTTACTTTGCTTTGTCTACACTTTGAGGGTTTTTATATGTTTTCTAGAACTAACCTATTAACAAGTTGCCACAGTGCCAGTTGCCTGTTTTCTTCTGTTTTTGGTTCTAGAAAGGCAGAAAATCAATATTCTCAGAATTGGACGGGACAAAAGCCAAAGTCAATATTTTACCGTGGCGACACAAGTCTGAGGAGAGAGAGAGGCGAGCCACCACCACCCCTAGGCGGGTGGTCCCACCCGCACCTGGCAGGTGTGTGGGCCTCCGCCTCCCACCTCGCCTCTTCGCCTATAAAGCCCCGATGCGTAAAAACCCTAGGCACCCGATAAAACTCCACGAAACCTTATGTAGCCGCCACCATCGCCCCTAGATCGGGGATCTCAAGCTCTTATAGACACACCTGGGAGGGGAGATCATCCCAGAGGCCTTCTTCTCCGTATGAAGCGTGAGTAGTTCCACCTTGGACCATGGTCCATATAGTAGCTAGATGGTTGTATCTCCTCCTTGTACTTTCATGTATAGATCTTGTGTGCTCTGTTCATGATCAAGATCTAATCTATTTGTAATCATGCATGTTGTGTTTGCGGGGTTCCAATTGATATTGAGATTACTATGTCAGATTGATTAATGGTTTTGTCTATTTGATACTATCATGTATGTGTTGTTTGTGATCTTTTGTGCTCTCCGTTTTTAGTAGCTATCTTGGCCAAGTAGTTGCTAGTGACTCCAAGAGGGGGTATTTATGCTCGATAGTGGGTTCATGCCTCTAGTTTCCAAGGGAAGTGACATAAATCTCTTCGGTTGTAGATGTGATGTTGCCACTAGGGAGAAAACAACGGTCTCTTGTTCATGGAACAAGTGGATTGTTTACCTTATACACTTTGCTTAAATCAGTTGTCTGTTGCTTGCAACTTAATACTGGAGGGGATTCGGATGATAACCTGAAGGTGGACTTATAGTCATAGATGCAGTTGGATGGCGGTCTATGTATATTGTTGTATTGCCCAATCAAATCTCATAGGATCTTTTTGTCTGGTATTGCATTGTTATGCCTTGCTCAGTTCCTATCAATTGCCCTGTTGTAATTTGTTTATCCTTCATGCCATGTTATTTATCTAAGGAGAGCACCTCTAGTGAACTATGGACTCCGGTCCAATCTTTACCATCGATACATCCTCCACTGTTACCTGTTTACTTGTTGCAAACCATTACCTTCAACACCATACGTTTAATCCTTTGTTACAGCAATCAGTGAGATTGACAACCTCACTGTTCGTTGGGGGCAAAGTCTTGAGTTTGTGTTATGCGGGTTTCCACGTTGCTTGCAACACCTTTGAGACGTTTCCTTCCTCCTACTGGTTCGATAAACTTGGTTTCTTACTGATGGAAAACTTATTGTTGTGCTGCTTCACACCTTGCTCTTGGAGTTTCCCGACGAAGTGCTCAACATCAAGACAACACCATCAATATCTGCAACATTCTATGGTCAGGGTTTGCTAATGTTTCTATTGGTCATTGTAATAGGGAAGCAAATTAGATAGCTCATGAGCTTGCTAGGGTTTCTTTTAGTTCAGGAAATTCTTGTACCTAGGTCGATGACCCCCTCTCTTTATCCTTAGCAAGCTTGCGAACGATGTAACTACTTTGATTTAGAGGCTGCAGGTTCCAGACGCACTCTTTTTCCTTACTAGGGTACCTAAGGGGACTGGAAGGTTTTAATGAGACAGCCGGTATGCTTAATAAATAATGGTTTTAAAAAAGCCGTAATCGGTTTAGGAAGAATTGTTTTAGGAATCGGCTTCGGTGACTCCAAAATATACGAGCTACATGCCTCGATGCGCATAATTATGGTCCTCCATGTTGTTGTCGTTGCCTCGACGCTCCATCGCACCATTCTTCCTAGCGTTGCCGCTGCTGGCCACCGGGACCCTTCGCCGATAGCTCGAAACATCTCCGCCCTGTTTCCCTCTATGCCCTAGTCGTCGGTGTCAGCTATCGCCGAAATCGTGCCCTAGAGCCGTTGTATCGAGCTCGATCCCGCCTCCGGTCGGAAACGATAAAAAGTTCGTTTGTGGCATCGACGAAGTCGATTTTGTTCGAAAAAAAGCATCGGAGGATATGGAGGTGGTGTAGATCGACCACAACCGACCATACTCTGCCGTGCACAAGGTATTCGACTGAATTTGCATACAAATTTTTTGTTTGTGTTTTTCTCCTTTGTTCGTGGCCTAGCTTCATTGAGAGAACCTTCGACTATAGATGAAGACGCTGAGAGAGATGATTTTTGACGATTCTTCATCCAAGAAGGAAGATGAGGAAGACGATTTATTACATTCATTTTGGTATTGAACAATTTGATTTATTACAATTATTTGGGTTTGTAATAATGAATAATTTGATTTATTACACTTAATTTGGTTTGTAATGTTCATACTTTGGTTCAAAAGTTTTGATTTGCAAAAAACAAAATTTTAGTACTCTAAGTTATTAGGATCGATTCCGCGACACTAAGTTTAGAGGAGCAAATATAAGGAGTTAAGTTTACTTCGGTCTTTTAGTCTAAAGAATAGATGTTATAAAACTTAAAAGACATATAATAAATGTTATAAAACTTAAAAATACTGATTAAAATTTATTCAAACACAAAAAAACAAATCCAAAATTGTAGAAATTTGAAAAATATGAAATATGAAAAATGTTTAGATTTAAAATTTATTCAAATTTGAAAAATGGTCAAATCTAAAAAATGCACAAACTTGGAAAAGTTAAAAAAATAAAATATAAGATTTTAAAATTGTTCAAATTCAAAAAAAAATTCTAGTGCAAAAAACATCAAACTTGAAAAATTAAAAATGAAAAAATGTCTAAAATTTAAGAAATGTTCATTAAACCGACTAATAAAAATAGAAGAATAGGAGGTAAAAAACACCAAAACCAGAGAAAAATTGAAAGAAAAAATCTAAAGAAAAACCAATGAAAAACCTGTACCCTAACTAAGGGGCCCGACCTAGAACTCCGGCTCCTGTGCGGAACGTGAGTTAATTGAATAAAACTACCACAATTCAGACAGTGAATATGATCCAGTACCAACATTGATAATTTTAACGAGTCAGTACCAATTTTTGGATCTCAGCATTGCTGATCGCAGTAATTCATAATTAAGAGCATTTTGGCAGCTTCATTGGCAGTTGGGGTTCACTTCAAAGAGTTGACTGGTCAACGAATCAGTCAAAGAATAGAGATATGTTAGAGAGTTATAAAATCTGGACCTTTCTGTAAATTTTTGATACACATTAAAAAAACATCTGCCTCTGTGTCCATCATGCTTGGCCAGTCCAGGATGAGCGTGAAGGAAATATGCCCTAGAGGCAATCATAGAGATGATTATATTTCATGTGTATCCATGAGTTATTGTAATGTTCCTTTGATATTCATATATCAGGCAACTTGTATTGATTGGTAATTATGTGAATTGTTTATAAAACTCTTTACTTGTATAGTTATCTAATAATTGTTCCTAGTCAGAGTTTATGTGAGGACACACGTGAATATTAGACTAGCACATCGATTGGTTGATGACTATGTTTCGTAATTCATAGACTTGGAGATGTCAAACCAATAATGTGGACACATGTTATAAACATGGGGTTAGATTGAACCAGCTTGAGACTGGTAATTATACTTGCGGTTCTCTCTATACATCGTGTATGTTTTATCCTTAGACATGATATTGTCGCATGTATTTGAAATATGGATCGACCTATTTTGGGGCTATCAATCACTGCTCCGTAACTGGATAGTTATAAAAATAGCTTCCGGGTTTGTCCCGAGACATGCTGCAAGGCATTGGTCAATCAAGATGGGATTTTCCCTTCTCTACTTGAGAGAGATATCTCTAGACAACTTGAGTGATCGGATCTATAAATGCATGATCGTGCTATATACGGTTAAGAGTTAACCTAGTAAATGGATTCCGAATCGCAGTATCGAGAAAGAGAGGTCAGCTTGGAGCTAGATCAAATATCGTGAGGTAAAGGGAAAGACATGTATTAATCTTGTGATGGTTCGTCCGAATGATCTTTATATGCATTTAGGAGTTGACACGTTTTGCTAGAGGCCGCTACCAACTATTGACGGAGTAAATATACTCGTGTCATGTCTATACGTCTATGAACTTATAGGGTCACACACTTAAGGGGGCTGGAAGCCTAATAAGGATTGTACCTGAATTAGACTAGGCTTGGGCTGCTAATGGGCTGCTAATGTAGAAGCCCACCAGGAACGCCTATATAAGAGAGGTTGAGGCGTGCTGACTAGAGTCGAGCATTCCACCTAGCCGCCGCTCCTCTCACGCCTGTGTTACACGCGTGAACCTAGCAGTCCGGCGTCTGACGCTTTCACCCTAGACGTGTAGATACCTCGAAGGTGCTACAACTATAGCAATTGAACAAGCCGCGCAAGGGGGAGCTGCTCGTGGGACGAGGACGAGGAAAAGACGTGCTTCATCGAGTTTCACAACTAAGCGGTTAGTGGTAATCCCGAAATCTATAACAACAGTATTTCTGGTTTACACGATAGAATTTTTTTATTTTTCGCTAGTATAACCTACACCTATCCTTACGGAGCGCCGCCTGTTTCCTTAGTGGCGCCGTCGATGGTGTCAGATCGAGCGCACACTCACGCACAGTATCGCCGTCGTGCACTCAGTAAAAAAGAATCAAAGGATAGGGATATATTCGGGCCAGATCGAGCGCACACTCCAGCACGAACCTGCGCCTGGCGGAGCCGGCCAGCCTGAGGCCGCACGTGTCGTCAGATGCATCTGCTAGTAGGTGACGGTGTCGTTGTGAAGAACAACATGCTGATCAATTAACGCCACCTCATGTAATCAAATTTGTAAATTCCACAGTAAAACAATAACAAGACGACTGTAGATGCTTTTGCTTGATATGCATGACTCAGATTGAAGGTTATTGCGAACGAACAACGGTTTTGACAGCCAATTATCGGCACATGAACTCGCGGGCTGGTATGTAAAGCTCGTCGGCACCATATCACATCGCAGCGCCGTGCGCACATGCAGTGGTCCTGACCTCTTGGAAGCACCGGAGCAACTGCGCCCACCACCAGAGAGCACCGAGTGCCCCAACACCAGCTCCGTCAAGGACCAATCAAGAGGAAAAACCTACCATTGAATCAGTGGCATTTATCCGATGGTTGTTTGGGATGCGCGCGTGCAGGTGTCTCGCGGCGGCGGCGGCGGCGGTACAATGTGCGCTCGACACCCGCGAGGCCCTGCGTACCCCTGACGCGCGCTTGACCGTCCTTCGCTAGGCGTCCTTGTTCGGGAGCACGCCCACGAGATCGCCGTTGGGACGCTCGTGAGCCTGGCATCCCAAAAATTACAAAAAAGTCCAAAGTCAAAATTCATTGACTAGTCAACTCCTAACTGCCGGTGCTGCTCTTAAAATGCTCTTAATTGTGAATTAGTGTGATCTGCAACGTTATGATCTAAAAGTTGGTACTGATTCGTCAAAATTATCAATGTTGATACTGACTCACTCATAGTCAAAGCTCGAATTGTAGTAGTTTTATCCAATTAACTTGCGGAACGCGCGCCGTGGACGGTCAATAGGATTTGCCATGAAATGACTACGGTAATCTCATATGATATAATTTTTTAATCCAATGAGCAAATGGTAGTGTATTTGATCTCCGACTATAATATAACTTAAACTTCAGTTTATAACATATCATTACATCGGTTCTTAATCTATATACCAACATTTTCTTGTTGAGGATAAATTTCTCTGTACCGCGTGTCCATAAGATGTAATTGTACATTGGGTAGCAGTGGCGTCTATTTTGGTCTTCAATCACGTATATATATTCCTGTACATGTCCATTTCCGAGTCAGCTCTATTTCCTACCAAGCTTTATACTCAATTTTTTATTGGATACGGTTTGAGGTCTATCCGACCAATCCATACTTGGGGTTTCACCTTTAAACACACAGCTTATGACTATGACCATGGTGGTAGTTCTTTTTCAAAAGAGAGGTGACACTGGTGGAAAAAGGTCTCTAGTTTCGGCCGTAACTGGCTCTAGTCCCGGTTTTGGGCCCGGGACTGCGAAAATGGGACTAGAGCGCGCCCCGCCTCTATTCCCGCTCGCTATGGGTCATGATCGATAACAGCCACGTGTTTCATATGGGCGGGCGGAAACCCTCTAGTCCCGGGCCGTAATACCACCTGGGACTATAAGATTTCCTGCCGCGACAGAGATTGTGTATTTTTTTTGCCATTTCGTTTCTTTTTCGTTTTGTGTTTCACTACAATTCAAACATATATTTCAGTATACATATTATACGCTACTACATACACACTACACGTCGATGCATTTATATAATTAATCGATCCCTTGCAAGCATACATATAATCAATCATATCAAAAGGAAGAAATGTTTTGAAATTACATGGTCATTGATGAATATATATATCATATCAGCTACATGGAGATGACTAAGACAAATCGAGTTCCACGTCATCCGCATAATGCTCTCCATGTACATCAAGGACTTCCTTCATTATAAATCCCGTCAGCTCCTCTTGAATTGCTCTTATGCGTTGGTCTGGCTCTAGTTCCCCCCCCTCAAATCATAAATATAATGTGAGTCAACTTTCCGCTCACTGGTTAACTCATGGATGTACTCGCAGACGTAGTATCCACATAAATGAGTTCCTGGTGGCTGATGTTAACTCTTCGACATTTTATAAGTTAGCTCCTCTTTGAATGGACCTGGTATTTTCTGTCTGAACCGTGTCCAACACCTGCTCGGCAAAAAAAATAAACAAAGGAGTTATTAGTTACTTGATATCAGGAAATGAATGAAAGAGGACGATATAATGCGATAATGATTGAAATTACTTATGGAGCATTGTTTTCATGTCGCTCCGTTCCAACTTAATGAGTCGTGGACTTCAACTAGGGACTTGTCAACTTGAACGTTTAGCAAGATCCAGTGGAATCTGCAGACATTTACATAAGCATATATGCATAGCTCATCCAGTAAGCAAAAATAAAATATGTACAAGATATAAACACTCACTTGAAGTTGTAAGGAAATAGTATTTCCTTAACAAAATTATTCTCGGTTAAGAACCTGCACAGGTCTTTCTTCACGTCCTTGGGGTGATTCTTTAACGTATACTAGATTTAAGGGTGTGCCTCGGCGCACGGTCCCGTGGAAATACGTATGAAAAATCAAAAACAATAATATCAAATACCAAACCAACAAACAACAATACCTAAGATAATACAGTAGAGAAATCCCCAATAGCGGCATATTACTATGTACTAAACCTTTCTCCCTAAGCAACTCAATGTCAATATGCTATAATATAAGAAAGACGATTGCTGCATTCTAACTTAGCTCAATTTCACAAGCAGTTTAAAATGTATGTCTTACATGTACGAAGGTAAAGATTGATACTCAATGAATGATACATGAGCTCGCTACATTCATCTGGTTTAGTGAAGCTTACTATTTAAATTTCAGTTAAATAAAGAAGCATGTATGCAACGCACACAATGTTTACGAAAGAAATATATGTTGTCATAACGTGGGATAACACATAGCCAGTCCAAGGTGATTATCTTATACATTACAGAAAGACAAAAAAGAGCAGATTAGGAACATGGTATTTGTCTAAACTACGGCACTAAGCGGACGGTAAAACAAGTTGCCTACACTTGAGGAATAAGCGAACACCTAGCATAGTAATCATCCACGGTCAGATCAAACTTGTACTGCATGTCCTAAATCAGCAACTACCCTTCAAACAGAGCAATTGCTTCATTTATAGCTTCAGCTAATACATCGCCTTGGCCTAGAGGATGGTTATTGCACATGATGTTGTAGATCTTGTTGTAAAATTCAATCATCATCGATGCTGCAAAACACAAACCGCCGTGCAAGTTCATTTTATCTTTCTGCATAGCTTTCTTCAGAAGATCTTTTCTGACTTCCTCCACATACTTCAGTTAAATGTAATGTATGTCTTCAATATCCATGTTGTCCCGTGTTTTCACGAACCTGGCAGCCTCCACATACTTCGGTGAACAAAAAACACAAGTAAAATGTGCCGAACATACATGTAATTACCTCTTCTGATTCAACCTGAGGAGGTAACTCTTGGAGAAGAGCTCTATGCACGGATTTTATTACACCAATCGCGGCATCTGTTGCAGACTCATCTCAGCAGTGACATGTTTGTAATACAATGTAAATAACTCATTTTAGCAAACACCTTGTCTGCACAAAGGTTGGCAATACCTGATAGTTTGTGGGTGGTTTACTACTTCTGTACAAAATACCTACATCAAGATAAATAAAATAATTGGTACATAATAAGTTAGATTGTGTCAATCTGGCTCTTAGAAGCACCAAAGTAATAGAAATGAGACACAAAAGAAAAGGATCAATAGATTTCTTTGCAAGTGTAGATGGCTCTATCGACATATGGTTTCTGTCCAAGGAGTCTTGATGCATGTCATCATTATAGATGTATAGGCCTGCTGAAAAAGACTGAAGAATGAAGGATTACCTGGGACTCTAGGCAGCAAGGCCGAACACATCCAGGAAACTAAGTGCATGTTACACGATTCATGGAGAAAATTAGAGTTGGTCAAGCATTCCAAGCCAGTCATTCACAAGTTCACCGGTCAACCAAAACAACTGAGAAATTACAACAGGGGTCTGGAAATACAAAAGGTACCTATATATATCCCACAATATGGTATCATATTTCTAATGCACAATACTGTATAAAATCCGAGGTATGGTAGTGTTAAAAGTAACTAATATTTCTAATGCATAATAATGTTTTTCCACTAAGGATAGCAGCTGCTTAGAGCCACCGGGTAAAACATGCTGGATCATAAATACATGTACCACTGTAATTATAAATAAGTTTGATTTTAGCCCACCAATCTATATATGTGAGCACCCGGCATGGCAGGCTAGGTGGAAACAAACAGATGTGTTGTTTTTGTATCCCACGGAAATCATTGGAAGGCAAGATCATTAAGCAAATCTTTCAGAAACCTACCACTTATTCATGAGTGGATATAGACAAATTATTCAGTTAAAGTCCGATGACATCAATGGCAGTAAAAAATTCTCCTCTGGCAACAACTGCCCCTGAAAAACATGATACGGGAGCTGGCCCTGTAGCCAAAATATACATGAGAATTACTCTATTCTGAAAATTAGTGATAATCTGGAGCAATAATACTGGAATAACATGATTTTGTTTCTCAAAATGATTACTTCGCCACACCAAACTAATAGCTTCCATTATCCATAACAAAACGACTAAAAAGGTACTTCAATATTCCGAATAAGGTGTCATGTAGACAATAAACATCTAGGCTTGAATATATCAAGAACAATGTATTTGAGTTAGAAAGGGATGCAACTTTAGATTTTATTCCAAAGGATGCACAGGTTAAGAACAGAGTTGTGAACTGCTGAATTTGCTTTGTAGGTGTTGTTCTTGTATCCGTGGGTCTCCTCCCCCCCCTTCACTATCTCTTCATCCCCATTACAAAATATTTTATCAAGGTTTAATTTGTTCTCAAACAAAAGAAATAGCCTGAAATTCATATTGTTACATACACCATGGACAAGAAATCTACAACACGAGAACGGTAGACTGCACGAAACAAGTAATATAAATAGGACAACCTGTAAATCTAGCCTGAAGTCCATATGAAAAATGATTTCTGATCCAACATGACATTCATATATATCATTTATTCTTTTGAAGGGAACAATATCCAGTTAAATTTTTAATGTTCATTTAGTGAAACCTGTATGGTGATTTTAACCAAAGAAACAATTTACATATCTGCACAGTACATGCAAGAAAAAAGGGGTAAAACACCGGGTGGAGAGTAAATTAAATCAGGTATGAATCATACAAATTGGAAGCAAATTTTTATAGAATATCAAGGCACTGGGCAAGAACAAACTGTAGGCACAATATTGAGAGAGAGATCACTAACGGGAATCAGACCAGCGGGTCATATAATTGGAAGCAAGTATAGGGAAATGCAGTACCGATAGAACATAGTTTGAAGGAAATTAGGTAATGCAACGATGGTTAATAAAACATAGTGTGATTGTTTCTCCAGTATTTGATGCTTAACTTCTTTGTACATAAGAGTAAGTATGGCTAAAAAACAGTAGTTCAGTTCACGTGCTTTTGTACAAAGATAGTAAATCCATATGCAGAAGTTCCACCAGATTAGTATTAGTATTAGTCGCAAGTTGACGGATTGAGGTATATTTAGAGATAGGTGCACGGCGACTGATCAGAACATACCTGACGGTCAGTAAATAGAAGCCCCAGTTCGTACATTTTTCACTCTTTGTTCCTATTTAGTAGCTGCAGATATCCGATGAAAGATATGTCTAGTTAAATATAAAAGAAAATAAGAATGCAGATGAAGAAAATATTTTACAAATTTTGGAAATAATTTGCGAAACGGAAACTATACTATCAATACAGTGGGAAGAGAATCACGTTAAATCATTATATATATATATATATACATATTTTACAAAGATATATATATATATATATATATATTTTACAAAGATATATATTTATATATATATATATATATATATATATACAAAGAAGGAACATGAGTAGAACAAAGCCACTGTAGTTGGTAAAGAGTGATGAGAATTATCTTCTATTTGAGGCTCTATATACTACTTGGACAACTAAACAGACAAATCTAGTGCAAACCAAGCAGACTGTTTTCTATCAAAGATGAGGGCATTGTTTTTCTTATATAAATGAGGACACTTCACAGGTAAGCAAAAATGATTCCAGGGCACTGTAAAGGTCCAAAGCAGTGTATCTTTATGAGATAAGGCCAGATATTTAGAATTCTCCAGATCCATTTATCAAAATCAGTGGATGCATAGGAGGTAAACTATGCATTAAAGGCAAAATTCTATTTATATACTCCATCCATCCGGAAATAAATGACTCATGTGCTCATCCGTCCAGATATATTTTATATACTCCATCCGGTACGGATATTGTCTCTATACAAAATCCATATGGAGAACAGATACTTCCATTTGAATTCACCATCATTCACAATATACAATCATACAACTCATGTGTTCCCTAAATCCCAATGAAAATTGAGGCCTGTAAGCACTAACTACAATGCATATGATAGATCAGAGTAGGTGAGAATTAGATCAACTTGTTGATACGTTGTTAACGCTGAGTGGTATCCGGGTTAAAATTTGGATTAAACTACAAGGAGTAATTGACTTACTGTAAAATTTTACAGGGTAGTTGCAGCTTCAAGGATACATATTGTCCGGTTCATATCACACTCAGAAAAGAGTCACCAAAGCACCACATCGCTTAGTTTGCTGAATATAGCAGCGAGCTTCTTGGAATTTTCTAGTTGGATCCAAATCTGCGGCAATAAATACACCACTGAAATTGGTAAAACGTGTCATATGTAAATGTGTTGAAAATCCTTGAGGCGTGCAAAAATTAAGCTACCATTTGGCATGAAAAACTAAGATAAATTTCAGGGGGATTATATAGACAAAAATATGAGAGAGAGAGAGACTGTCTATCTCACCATTGCCCATTGCAGCTTTGAGTGCTTACTGCAGCATAATCTAGCCTATTACCTTCGCGACGCAATGGAGCAAAAATAAGTAGCTCGCCCTGGCCTCGGCAGGAACTCGTAGCCTGCAACATATCCAAAGAGAAATATATTAGCCCATGTGGACAATTCATCGAACACCTGGCAAGCACAAACATTATGAAGTCAAAGAAAGCACATCCAAAGCAAATTAGATCAATCAACAATGGCAAAACAGATCAAGCACTAAGGATTGGATGGGGCTGAAGATAAAATGGTGAGGGGAAGGGGAGGGGGAGAGGGGGAGGGAGAGGAAGAGGGAGAGGACAAGCTAGAAGCACCTGATCTGTCCTGGGGAGTGAGGATGGACGTGCCGGCGAGGTGGCCCGGCTGTGCATCGACCTCTACGCGTTCGTCCTGCTGGTGACGGGCGGCAAGACCGTTCTGAGGCGGAGTGCTGGGTCGTGGAGGTTGAATGGCGGCGAGGTTGTGCTTTACCTGCAGCTTGTCCTTCACTCCAATCTGGTCAGGACAACGCCATTGTTGGGGCAGAAGCGGGAGGAGGAGAGACTGGGCCTAGGAGGAGGAGGAGGAGGAGGAGGGTGGGAGGAGGAGAGACTGAGGAGGAGGAAGGGTGGCGGCTAGGACGGCGCCGCCAGATGCGGGAGAAGAAGCGTGGGGATTGGGGGCCGGCGAATAGGGTTCCACTTGCCTTTGCACTGCCTTTTTATATGACCGAGCACCACGCGAGGCGAGTGTGACTAGGAAGATCTGGATGGTTGTTTTCGAATCGAATGGCCCATCAATTCTGATTTTTGGTGAGCATCTTACTACCCCTCCAATTATTGGTTTAATTCATTACTGATATATGGGTCAATGAACCCAACGACGTATCTTCTAGCTCTTTTGCATTCAAGAATCTTCATTCTGCAGAATATAATATCATCATACAAAAGAATATATAGTTAGGATAATATATTAAATGCAATAAACGAGCTAAGCTACAAACTTAATTATAGAAATAAATAACTTACAGATAGTAGCAAACGATGATAGATTTGTCAAGGGCGTGCTGGTTGTATAACTGAAACAGTTCGGTCATTTGAACCTGTATCGAGTATGGTTTGAAGTGATGCTCCATTCTAACGTCCACCGGAAACCAATCTTTCTGATGCTTTTTTCTGCTTGCGACATGTACCATTCGTACAGATTTCGCATATGTGTGGATAGACGCGCGAGCTCCTCATTACTGACTAGATGCTCCCCTTGGACATACCGTCGTACTATCTGACCCACTGGCGTATCTTCATAGCCTAAATATTTACCAAGAGACATATTTGCTTCGTTAGCAAGTGCTTTGGCCTGTGATACAGTGATTCCCATAAGTGCAGCATTATTACGGGCTCTAGGGTCCATTATTTGCATGTCCATATCCATTTCAGCTCTGAAGGTCTTGTCGAGGTCTGAAATGACTTTGAGCGGGGCGACCGATTGATTCTTCTGTGCTCCGAGCTGGGCAACTTGCTTCCCGCTTTTTGCACTTGTGATTTTTTTCTTGTGTGCTTGCTTAATAATCTCCCGGTCATAGTCTGATTCCAGATTTATCGATATCTGGGATGGTTGCTCAAGAAAGGACTTAGCCCACTTTTTGGTTTTTTCATTATATACCGGCTTTGGTTTAGGCTTTTTGGGTGCAAAATGCGCCTTAACTTGGGCAGCCACATCCGCGTTAGTTTCCTCATTGGTCTTGTCATAAGGTCTCTTTGGAAGAGCCGACGGGATATCGACTATCTTCGGCGTTTGACCTTTCTTCGATGTGGGGCGCGGGGGACTGTCGAACTTCCGTTTCTTCGACGAGGTAGTATTGCAGGCGGCGGAGATCAGTATTCTTGGAAGGCGGAGATCGAGTTGATGTACTCCTGCTGCGGCGATCGTCAGCGGGGCAGGGTGGACTTGGAGGTTGGCGATAATCGGGTTGGGGTGGACTTGGAGGTTGACGATATTCGATGCGGGGTGGACTTGGATTCCTCGGAGTCAGTGGCCTTGGCGCCGAGCCTGGAAACTTGATGTACTTCTTATTCCATAGAATGATGTTGCGCTTGACATCTCCTAGTTTCGTAAGGCCTTCAGGCGTAGCGATTTTAATCTCTAGGTCTGCAAAATCCTCCACTATTTCATCCACCGTGACACAAGCATAGCCTGGTGGAATCGGAAGTGAATGGTGGAGTGCTCCAGGTAGACAAGGTAAAGCAGTGCCGATCGCCACCTTGAAGGACAGGTTGTTCATTGGCTGATGTAGCTCACATTGTGCCATCACTCGACATCATCCACGGGGTAGTGAGGAGTGCATCATCCGGTGCTTGATCATCGCCCGGGACCTCCGTGTGGAAGCCACCGCTTCTCCGTGGCTAAGATCCAATGCAGGATCATCGCCAGCGGGTGAGTTGACGACGGAGGCCTTTGGCTAATTTCATGCATGAGGTTCTTCAGATCAACTAGGTCCTGCTCTACCCTGGAGATCTGGTCTGCCTCCCGGTCCTTCTTTCTCTGACGGCTTCTATAATTGGCATCGTCTTGAAACCCTTTCTTCCACGAGACACGCGCCTTTGCCTCGTGTTCGTCCTCCTTTCGGATTCCCTAGGGCGCGTGTCAAATGTCGTTCTCTCTCGGGGACGGAAAAATCTCAATTGAGCATCGTTCATTGCTTTAATAAGGTCTTGGGAGGGTTTTAGAATTTTCTCATGAAATAATGTCTTCCTGCTTCGGGTCCAAGGATCCCCGTGTCTGCATACCACTAGTGCTTTGACCTCTCGGGCCATCCATCTATACCAGGAGTGACGCCTCTGGCCCTCATTTCCATCTCCATAGTTTCCCACTTAGGGACGACACTCTTGTAGCCACCTGTCCCCATTTTATGATGGTATTTATTGTTGGCAGCATTTAACGCGTTCTTTCCTGACTTTGCCTTTGCTTTATCAGATTGCTTGTACTGTACAAAATCGGGCCACTGTTCTCTCCACTTATCGTTTACTCCTTTGAAGTCTGGAGTTTTCTTTTTCGCGACATATTTCACGTATAAACTTTTCTTGTGGTTCTGGTACAGTTCATCCATCTTGCTCAGTGCCCACTCCTTGACTTTTGCTCTATTTTCAAGCCCACCCGGCCTTGGGGTAATACCATCTACCTCAAATTCCTCATACTATGGAGGTAGTATGAAATGCGCTATGAGCTTCTGCCAAAGGTCATCTTTGGCATCGGTGACATAGCTATTGGATTGTTCACCGGGTTTCTTTGACTTATTCCATTCTTGGATGGTGATCGGCAGGTTGTCCCTAACAAGCACCCCGCATTGATTTATAAACATCCTCCGGTGCTTCTCTAGAGCAATCGGTTCACCATCATCATCTATTTCTTCGATGGTGAACCTCTGATTACCATCCAACTTTTTGTTCGACCCTCGTTTCGTTCGAGCTGTCGATTGCTTCGATCCGGTGGGCTAAAAGAAGAAGAGAGAGTGATTAATATATATCTAGATCAGTTAATGAATAGAGGTAACACGAGACTTTATATATATATACCTCGCCGGATCCTGTCGAGGGGCCATCATTATTGTTGTTATTTGTTTGCCCTTCGTCCATCTGGTCTTCCCCTTGGTACATTAGGTTTTCCTCTAGTCCATCACCAGATGGATTCAGATATGAGGATATCTCTTCCTCAAGCAAAATATCTTTGCCGGTAGTAATATTGAGAGGAATTTCACCTCTTATCACGCCCTGAAGAAAACCTTCACCAATGCGACCATGATCTTCGGATGGATCCATGACTTAATTATCTATAACAAAAAGAGAGTTAAACAGGTTAGAAAAAACAATAATCCTAATACCTAAAACAATATAATCCTAATTATAATAATCCTAATATTATTTGTGCTAAAACAATAATCATAATAACTAAAACAAAAAAATAACCCTAATAAAACAATAAATAAAACAAGAAATAAAACAATATAATCCTAATAAATAAAACAAAAAAATAACTAAAACAATAATCCTAATCCTAATTCTAATATTTTATTTAAAACAATAATCCTAATACTAAAACAAAAAAAACCTAATATAAAAAAACTATAGAAAAAACTATAACAAAAAACCCTAATAAACCTAATTATAATAATCCTAATTATAATAATCCTAATAACTAATCCTAAAAACTATAGAAAAAATATAACAAGAAACTATAAAAAAACTATAAAAAGTACTAACATTTCCTAATAATATAATAATAATATAAATACTAACATTTCCTAACATTTATACAAAACCTAAATATTACTAATAATAATAATAATAAATATTACTACAAAAACCTAAATATACTACTAATTAATACTAGACTAATTATATACAAAAACCTAACTATATAATTAAATAACCACCTCCCATGAGGTGGGCTAGGAGGAACAACGACGCTGACGGCAAGACCTGAAGGCGACATGGCGGGGAGGCGGCAGCGTGACACGTCTGATGGTGCTGAGTCTCGGCGTAAGGCGGGCGGCTCAGCATATGGAGGCGAGGGAGGCGAGGCGTGAATCGAATCCATGCGGCACCTCCCGTTCTGCGTCGATGGCGCCTCGTCTTCACAGTTAAGTGCTAGCTCGGCGTAGCGAGCTTATGATATAAAGGGTCAACCATTTAGTCCCGGGCTAAGCCACGGGACGGGACTAAAGAGTCTTTAGTCCCGGGCCGTGGCTTAACCCGCGACTAAAGACTCCCCTTTAGTCGCGGGTTAAGCCACGACCCGGGACTAAAGGGGTTTTCGGACGCTTCGTTTTCGCGCGCGCACGCACCCTTTAGTCCGGGTCCAGCCACGACCTGTGACTAATTTTTTTTTGTAAATTTTCTTTTTTTAATTCAAAACTAATATAAATACTTTGGAAAATCATATCTTTTATTGTAATAATCCAAATAAAACAAATAATATGTCTATTATTATCAGAAAAATATAAAGAATATTAATATAATATCCATTTATCTGTTTGCATCATTTATAAATTATTTCATTTGTAAATTTTATTTTTTTAATTCAAAAAAATATAAAAACTTTGGAAAATCATATATTTTATTGTAATAATCCAAATAAAACAAATAATATGTCTATTATTATCATAAAAATATAAAGAATCTTAATATAATATCCATTTATCTGTTTGCATCATTTGTAAATTATTTCATTTGTAAATTTTCTTTTTTAATTCAAATCAAATATAAAAACTTTGGAAAATCATATCTTTTATTGTAATAATCCAAATAAAACAAATAATATGTCTATTATTATCAGAAAAATATAAAGAATTTTAATATAATATCCATTTATCCGTTTGCATCATTTATAAATTATTTCATTTGTAAATTTTCTTTTTTAATTCAAATCAAATATAAAAACTTTGGAAAATCATATCTTTTATTGTAATAATCCAAATAAAACAAATAATATGTCTATTATTATCATAAAAATATAAATAATCTTAAAATAATATCCATTTAGTCCCAATTGTAGTCACAAACTAGGACTAAAGATATTTCCCGCCATTTCCCACCACTTCCCGCCAAGATTTCCCGCCCTTTCCTTTCTACGAGAGCTTTTAGTCCTGGATGTAGTCACTAACCGAGACTAAAGATATTTTCTGCCATTTCCCAAAGATTCACGCCAAGTTTTCCCGCCATTTCCCTCTATATTTAGGGCGATCGCGCCATGGCTATCCACACATCCACACCTTCCTCTCTTAGAACAATGGACAACCCATCTTGGGCCATTCGACCCTCGAGGAGACCGAGGCCATGCACCTCCAACTACCCTTGTCCCGCAGACTCTGAGCCACCCGGCCGGATCTTTGGCTGGAGGGTTCTCGCCCTCAAGGTTCTGCATGCCAGGCGGCCATCACAAACCACTTCTATCACGAGCTCACACCGGAGCAGCGGATGGATCCCTAGTGGGATCCCGACAACTATGACACCTGGAATGCCTTCTTCGCTAATAGGCGGGAAAGGGAGCTCGCCAGGTACGAGGGTGATGGCCCGCCCCCGGTGAACCACAACGAAGCCGGCCGTAAATGCATGGTGGGCGAACCGTACTATCATCGGAGTGATGCGCTACATCTCCGGGGGAGACCATCCTCGCCTGCGGTGCCCACGAGTCCACCCGCCACAGAGCCACAAAAAGGCCCCACACCGGCCTGACGGTAGCGTCATCGTCTTCTAGGAGACCCCTCCCCCGCCAGCCGTGAATCCGAGGCTGGAATGGCCCCTGGTATATGCCATGGATGGGATGAGGATCCCCGGAGTGGCAAGTGACGATGACGAAGAAGACCCTGAAGCTGCGTACTATAGGACTAGGCATGATTATGACTAAAGGGGCGGCTTTAGTCCTGAGTGTTAGCTAGTCCCAGTTTGTCCCGATTTTTAATATTAATAAATGTCTTGAGTGTTACCTAATAAATAGAGGGAAATGCCTATAAAGAGACGGTTCATCTTTAGTCCCGGTTGGAGAAACCAACCGTGACTGAAGGGATTGCGGCAGACTGGGCCAGGCAACACTAATAATAGGGGTGAGTGTCGACATTATGTCGTGCAGCTTGTACCTTGTCCCGGATGGTGTCACCAACCGGGACTAAAGATGAACCTTTAGTCCTGGTTGGAGACACCAACTGGGACAAAACATGAGTCAGCACTAATAATAGGGGTGAGTGTTGACATTATGCCGAGTTGCTTGTACTATAAATAGGCATCCTTGTGAGTCCAGTCCTCCAGCCAGTTTGAGGCATCTCCAAGATGGTTTTCGAGAGCAGGGACACCACTACGGCCAGTTTCAGGGAGATGCCGCCGAAGCCCAGTCCTCCGCCATCTCCGAGAAACTGGTCATAGAGGCACTCCCTAATATGTGAAATTAGTTAGCTCCTAGGCTTATTGATCTAGTTAGAGAAGTTACAAGCTGCAAGATGGTTTTCGAGAGCAGGGACACCACTACGGCCAGTTTCAGGGAGATGCTGCCGGAGCCCAGTCCTCCGGCATCTCTGAGAAACTGGTCATAGAGGCACTCCCTAATATGTGACCTCACTGGTCATAGAGGCACTCCCTAAAAATGGACACATGGAGCATCTTCACTCATAAAATGTTACAATTATTACATATCATTTCTTCGCGTGTGTTCCTTTCTGATCCCGTCGTATCCATGGAGCATCTTCATTCATTAACATGATGCTTGGGTCATACTTCACCGCGAAGGGCGGAATTTCATGAAACTTATCACAATCTTCTGACATGTCTGTCTTGTCCTCCACTCCCACGATGTTTCTTTTTCCCGAAAGAACTATGTGGCGCTTTGGCTCATCGTTTGATGTAATCTTTTTCTTATATTTTCTTTTTCTAGGTTTGGTAGACATGTCCTTCACATAGAAAACCTGATCCACATCATTGGCTAGGACGAATGGTTCGTCTAAGTACCCAAGATTGTTGAGATCCAACGATGTCATTCCGTATTTCTTGTCTACCTCAACCCCTCCTCCGTCGACTTGACCCATTTGCACCAAACAAGGGGACCTTAAAAGTAGGTCCATAGTCAAGTTCCCATATCTCCTCTATGTAACCATAATATGTGGTCTTTGACCCATTGTTGTCTGCATCAAAGCGGACACCACTGTTTTGGTTGGTGCTCTTTTTATCTTGGGCTATCGTGTAAAATGTATACCCATTTATCTCGTACCCTTGGAAAGTTGATATAGTCGAACATGGTGACCTAGACAACAAGTATAGCTGATCTCCAAGAGTGTTGTTTTTGATGGGATGTTGCAACCAACCTCAAACTCTTCATGTGTTCATCTCTAATCCAAGAGTCATGCTTTCGGGGTTGTTGGAGCGTAAGATTTTCTTGTGTTCCTCGATATATGGGGCTGCCAAGATAGAATTCTGTAGAACGGTGTAATGTGCTTCGGTGTAAGAATGTCCGTCCCTACATATTATTGATTTCCTTCCTAGAGTACCCTTTCCACTCAGTCTCCCATCATACCGCGATTGAGGAAGACCAATCGGCTTAAGGTCAGGAACGAAGTCAACACAAAATTCAATGACCTCCTTTGTTCCATAGCCCTTGGAGATGCTTCCTTCTAGCCTAGCACGGTTACGAACATATTTTCTTTAAGATTCCCATGAACCTCTCAAAGGGAAACATATTGTGTAGAAATACAGGACCAAGAATGGAAATCTCTTCGACTAGGTGAACCAGCAGGTGCGTCATAATATTGAAGAAGGATGGTGGGAACACTAACTCAAAACTGACAAGACATTGGACCACATCATTCTGTAACCGTGGTAGATCTTCAGGATTGATTATATTCTGAGAGATTGCATTGAGAAATGCACATAGCTTCACAATGGGTACTCAAACATTATCTGGTAGAAGCCTCCTCAATGCAATCGGAAGCATTTGCGTCATAATCACGTGGCAGTCATGAGACTTTAGGTTTTGGAACTTTTTTCTGCCATATTTATTATTCCCTTTATATTCGACGAGAAGCCAGACAAGACCTTAATACTGCTTAGGCATTCAAAAAATAATTCCTTCTCTTGTTTGGTAAGAGCGTAGCTGGCATGACCTTGAAACCATTCTGGTGCAGGCCATCTGGGTCTTTCATATGTTGATAGTCCTTTCGTGCTTCCGGTGTATCTTTTGTCTTCCCATACACGCCCAAGAAGCCTAGCAGGTTCACGCAAAGATTCTTCGTCACATGCATCACATCGATTGCAGAGCGGACCTCTAAGAATTTCCAATATGGTAGCTCCCAAAATATAGATTTCTTCTTCCACATGGGTGCGCGTCCTTCAGCGTCCTTCGGAACAGATTTTCCTCCAGGACCCTTTCCAAAGGTTACCATTTGATCCAAATCTTTGACCATATCAAATATATCAGCACTAGTACGCTCCTTAGGTTTCGTCTGGTAACATGCCAGATCGTTGAAATGCTTGCCTTTCTTTCTTAAGGGATGCTTGGCCAAAAGAAATCGACGATGCTCACTGTATACATTCTTCTTACAATGTTCCAAATATATACTTTCAGTCTCATCTAAACAGTGTGTGCATGCATTGTATCCCTTGTTTGACTGTCCTGAAAGGTTACTAAGAGCAGGCCAATCATTGATTGTTACGAAAAGCAATGCTCAGAGGTTAAATTCTTCCTGCTTATGCTCATCCCACACGCGTATCCGGGGTTCGTGCCACAACTATAAAAGTTCTTCCACTAATGGCCTTAGGTACACATCAATGTAGTTTCCGGGTTGCTTCGGACCTTGGATCAACACTGGCATCATAATGAACTTCCGCTTCATGCACAACCAAGGAGGAAGGTTATAGATGCATAGAGTCACGGGCCAGGTGCTGTGACTAGAGCTCTGCTCCCCAAAGGGATTCATGCCATCTGTACTTAGACCAAACCTTAAACTCCTTGCGTCATCTGCAAAGTCCGGGTACTTTCTATCGATTTTTCTCCATTGCGACCCATCAGCGGGGTGTCTCAACATCCCGTCTGACTTACGTTCCTCTTTATGCCATCGCAACAACTTGGCGTGCTCTTTGTTTCTGAATAAGCGTTTCAACCGTGGTATTATAGGAGCATACCACATCACCTTGGCAGGAACCCTCTTCCGGGGGGGGGGGGCTCGCCCTCAACGTCACCAGGGTCATCTCGTCTAATCTTATACCGAAATGAAGTGCATACCGGGCATGCATCCAAATTCTCATACTCCTCACCACGGTAGATGATGCAGTCATTAGGGCATGCATGTATCTTATGAACCTCTAAACCTAGAGGGCAGACAACCTTCTTTTCTTCATACGTACTGGAGGGCAATACGTTATCTTTTGGAAGCATATTCTTCATCACTTTCAGCAACTTTTCAAATGAGGAGTCAGGTATAGCACACTCAGCCTTCCGTCATGACAATTCCGATGTCTTTGCCTAGCTTTTTTAGACCATTTTCGCAATTTGGGTACAACAACTTTTTGTGATCCTCTAACATGTGATTGAACTTCTCCCTATCCTTTTCAGTTTCACAATCTCTTCGTGCATCGGCAATGGTCCGACCAAGATCATCAGCGGGTTCATTATGTGTCTCTTCTTCATCCTCCCCTTCAGCATCCTCCATGGAAGTATCTCCGTACTCAGGGAAACCATGATAGTTGTCATCCTCCTCCTCTTCTTCATTGTCTTCCATTATAACCTCTCTCTCTCCGTGCTTGGTCCAACAATTATAACTGGGCATGAAGCCGGACTTCAACAGGTGGCTGTGAAGGGTTTTTGAGTCAGAGTAATTCTTCTGATTCCTACATCCATTACATGAACAGAATACAAAACCATTGCGCTTGTTTGCATCATCAACACTGATGAATTCATGCACGCCATTAATAACTCGCCAGAGCGTCGGTCAGTACCGTACATACATTCCCGGACCATCTGCATTATAGTAAAAGTATATCAAAAACCATTACACAACATGATAAAATTATTACAAGTTATATTGAGAGCTTCTAGAGCATTAATTTTGAATTTTGAAAAATTTACATGCACCAATTTGTGAATTGGAGAAAACAATCAACATGATAAATGTGGAGTTTTTATTATTGTTCTATCAGTGAAAACCTCATTCCATTCTAAGCTCTGAAACTCTAAAATTACACATTTCAATTTTCAGTAACCATGTGCCTAATCAAAATTTGTTACACATATATATCAAAATCCTTCTAGCTACTTCTAGAGCATGCATGCATTTGATCCATATCTCTATACTTCTAGAGCATTATAGAGCTAAAGTAGCAATAAGAGATGAAAGAATGAAGTTCTAACCTATTAAAGCTTTGGATTTAGGTGTTGCAAACTAAATCTTGACAAATCTTGAGAAAAAATGGCATGAACTCTCTTGCTTCTTTGAGAAAAATGGCCACCATATGCTTTAGGGCAGCAGGACATGAGGCAGAATATATAGTGGTGGACAACTAGTCCTGGGCCGTGATACGATCCGGGACTAATAGTCCACGAAAGGACCAGCTGGCCTGCTCCAGGTTATTAGTCCCGGGCCGTATTACGGACCGGGACTAATGACCTGGTCCGGCCCGGGACTAGTGACTACGGCCGTTTCTAGCCGTTAGAGGCCTCACGGCCCGAGACTAGTGCTCCCACTAGTCGCGGGCTGTGCCAGGCCGGGACTGCTGGCCTTGTTCACATCGAACCGAAGATGGTTTTTCTAGTAGTGTGATACACCGGCTTCTGCGTTAAAATGATATACACAACCGTCTTTATTTATTAGAGAGCTCTCAGTTCTTGGCGTCTATTTTGATATCTTAGCTGGTTGATATCTTTCTACTTTTTATGCTAATTTTCAGTTATAATCTAGTTACAACTTATAAACTTTATACTAATTTTTAGTTACAACTCATTAAACTCTCAGTTAACTCATAAGTAACTCTCGCATTGCACGAATCATGGATTAAATCGAACAATAAGGGCTGAATGAGACATAAGAAGTTCTCAGGAGACTGAGAACTAGCAAATCCATATATATTATTTAATATAGCCTTACAAATATCAATCTGAACTTCTAAAGGAACCTCACTAACGACACTCGTCGCAACACCTACACATGATGAAGGGGATGACCATGTCAGAGCCATTATCCTGACCCCACACCTACGCACGTCATCATAAAACCGGAGGCCATGAACATATATCGGTCTGGCATACCCTCAGCACGCACTAGCACACATGCTAGAATTCGCCACCTCCATCTTCCATCGACCCATGTGCAGAACAACGATCAAGGTACTGACCTTGCTAGACCTACCGTCAACGTCACCACGACACCAAACAACACCACCGCCCAGAGCTTGTCGTGTCCACCATCACGCTCCGACACCAAGACCCCGCTGGCCATGCCGTTGAAACTCGTCGTCGCTGATGCGATAGGAGCAACACCGCTGCACCTCCAAACCACTCCCGTCATATAGTACTTCAAAGACGATTCCCCCAGTAGGGATAACAACAACATAGTGTTGCCAAAGTCTGATCCGGAGACCTGGATTTAGGGTTTTCCCCAAAGCACCCGAGAAAGGAAATATGGGGTAAAAAACTATGCCTTCAACAAGGTAAACGACGCTAAAAGGCGTCGTCATCGCCAATCTCGGCTTTCACTAGCAGCAACATAAAATCCATACCAAATGATTCGATCTTGATGTAGCCGCAAACGCTGCCGCTACCGAAGAGACCATTGATCAGGGGCGGATCTAGTCCCCGGACAACTAGGGCCATGGCCAGGGTGTGGCAAACATTTCGGCCTATTATCTATGTAGATTTTCTAAGTGGCCCAGGTTTCATTCAGTTAAGGTCGAAAGAAGAATCCCATGAGCGACCAGTTTTCTCTGTTTCGCGAGCGAATTCCCAAACAGGTCCCGAACCCTTTCCCATCGAGCTATACAACGCCGCCGCCGTCTTGCTGGTCACCGCTCGCTTGCCTCCTTGCCCTCCCCGCTAGCTCGCCCGCCCTGCGGCTCTACTAGTCTGCTGCACTCCCCCGCCGTTCACTGCATGTCCGACTCTCTGGCTGGCATCCCCACGCTGCCGCTAGTCAGTGGTGCGCACTACGTACGGCCTCCATGTTGGTGCCGCGTTGTGTCCGTCCGCCCACCGCATGTAGCCAACAATAGAGAGGTATTCCTTGAATTGAATTGAGACGGACATTTACTGAACATTGTTAGTGATTTCATGCTTTAGGAAGAAGATGAACATGTAAATACTACTGATCGTATACCACTCTTATGTATTGTAATGGATAATAATTGTATTGAAATTATATGTTTATCTTTGTAATTTTACAAAAAAATGCTGATTACATGAGTATTTTAAGTAAAAGTGTGTATAGTTTTTGGCTCGGGGCTTGGTCTAATCCTGGCTCCGCCACTGCCACTGATCCCATAGCCCACACCGTCCACCTCCTTGCTGTGCCTAGGGGTTGGGGCCGAAGCCATCACCCCTCCATAGTGCAGACCTCCATGACGCAGCTGCTCGAGACGCGCCGGAAGAGACACCACACGAGAGGTCTGCGTCACGTGACAATAAGTAACATGCATATGTAGTACATGCACATCATGAACATGGAAGTGTAGCAAGAATGCAAGAAAACAAAACATGTTATGCCAAAGCTTTGGTACGTGGCAATAAAGCTTGTTGGTGGCAAAAGGCTTGTTTTCCAGAGATCGGACAACACTAGTAGAAAACAGGCTATCCGTTCGTGCCCCCTAACAGCATTAGTCCCGGTTGCGTCACGAACCGGGACTAATGTTGGCACGCGTTCCGGTTTGAGCGGGCACGGTGGTCGGAGGCATGCGTCCCGGTTTGTAACACAAACCGGGACTAAAGGTTAGGCGTCAGCCACGTGGCGTGGCACACAGCTTTAGTCCCGGTTTGTGGACGTATGATCCCACCCTTTATAAATACGACGCCCCAGTCCTCTGTCTCCCCTCTGTTTTTTTCTTGGTGGAAGGTGTGAGAGGTGTGCTAGTTTTTTTCCTATGCATGCATTCAAGGTGTTTGATGAAGTGTTTGAGTGAATAATCCCGTTCAATTTCTCACAGAACAAAAATATAGAAAGTGTCCGAGACGCACTTGAGCTTTCTCCTCTTTATTTCTCTCGATCGAGGTTAGCAATCTTATCTTTTCTCTGTCATTGATACAATGCATGTGTCGATGTGAGTTGGTCATTTCACTATTTATGATGTCCTGTTTTTGATAAACTTACTTATATGATGCAGATGGACGGTCGGGAATGGATGTACGGTGACCGGCGTGTACCCGGGTACATTAAAGGCGTGGATAAATTTATCGATGTGGCTATGGCAAACAAAGAGAATGATTTTATACGTTGTCCATGTGTTCAATATCGGAACATCAAGGACTACTCTTCCTCGAAAATCATTCGCGGCCACCTGGTTATGAAAGGTTTCATGCCCAACTATAATTGCTTGGACCAAGCATGGGGAAAGAGGGGTTATGATGGAAGACGATGAAGAAGAAGATGATGATAACAACTATCAGCATATGTTTCCTGAATACAGTGATACTGCAATGGAAGACAATAAAGAGGAAGGAGGTGAAGAACGGGCATCAGATGAGCCCGCTGATGAACTTGGTAGAATAATTTCTGATGCAAAGCGAGACTATGAACAGAAAATGAGAAGTTGAAGTTAGAGGGCATGTTAGAAGATCACAAGAAATTGTTGTACCCAAATTGTGAAGATGGCAGCACAAAGCTCGGTACCACACTGAAATTGCTGCGATGGAAGGCAGAGTGTGGTCTAATTGACTCCTCATTTAAAAAGATGCTGAAAATAATAAAGCCGAAGTTTCCAAAACATAACGAACTTCCCGAGAGTACCTACGAAGCAAAGAAGACTCTTTGTTCTCTAGGATTAGATGTGCAAAAGATACATGCATGCATTAATGACTGCATCCTCTACCGCGGTAAGGAGTATGAGAATTTAGATAAATGCCCGGTATGCAATGCATTGCGATATAAGATCAGACGAGATGACTCTGGTGATGTTGAGGGAGAGCCCCTCCGGAAGAGGGTTCCTGCTAAGGTTATGTGGTATGCTCCTATAATACCAAGGTTGAAACGAATGTTCAGAAACAAAGAGCATGCCAGGTTGTTGCGATGGCACAAAGAAGACCGTAAGAAAGATGGGAAGTTGAGACACCCTGCTGATGGGTCATAGTGGAGAAAAATCGAGAGAGACTTCCCGGACTTTGCAGGTGACGCAAGGAACTTATGGTTTGGTCTAAATATGGATGGAATGAATCCTTTTGGGGAACAGAGCTGCAGTCACAGCACCTGGCCCGCGACTCTATATATCTACAACCTTCCTCCTTGGTTGTGCATGAAGCGTAAGTTCATTATGATGCCAGTGCTCATCCAAGGCCCGAAGCAACCGGGCAACGACATTGATGTGTACCTTAGGCCATTAGTTGAAGAACTCTTACAGCTGTGGGGCAAACCAGGTGTACATGCGTGGGATGAGAATAAACAGGAGCCATTTGATCTACGAGGGTTGCTTTTCGTAACCATCAATGATTGGCCTGCTCTTAATAACCTTTCAGGACAGACAAACAAGGGATATAAGGTATGCACGCACTATTTAGATAAGACTGAAGGTACATATTTGCATAAATGCAAGAAGGTTGTGTACCTGGCGAATCAAAGATTTTTTCCGACCAATCATCCCGTAAGAAAGAAAGGCAAGCATTTCAAAGGTGAGATCAGGAAGAAGCTGAACTCCTCTTTGGTGATGATGTATTTGGTATGGTCAAGGACATAGAAGTAATATTTGGAAAGGGTCCGGTGTCAATCAGTTCGAAGCGCCGCTACAGGACACGCACCCATGTGGAAAAAGAAATCTATATTTTGGGAGCTGCCATATTGAAAAGTCCTACGTGTCCGCTCTTCAATCGACATGATACACGTGACGAAGAATCTTTGCGTGAACCTGCTAGGATTCCTAGGCGTGTATGGGAAGACAAAAGATACACCAGAAGTAGGGAGGACCAACAAATTATGAACGACCCAAAGAACATGCATACACAGAACAAGACGGATAAAGGGCGTCACTTAAGTCGTGCCAGCTATGCTCTTACCAAAGCAGAGAAGGAAATATTTTTTGAAGTCCTTTATAGTATCAAGGTGCCGTCTGGCTTCTCATCTAATATAAAGGGGATAATAAATATGGCAGAGAAAAATTTCCAAAACCTGAAGTCTCATGACTGTCACGTGATTATGACACACTTGCTTCCGATTGCATTGAGGGGGCTTCTACCGGAAAATGTTCGAGTATCCATTGAGAAGCTGTGTGCATTCCTCAATGCAATATCTCACAAGGTAATCAATCCAGATATTCTGCCAAGGTTATAGAAGGATGTGGTACAATGTCTTGTTAGTTTTGAGTTGTTGTTTCCACCATCCTTCTTCAATATTATGACGCATCTCCTGGTTCACCTAGTGGAAGAGATTTCCATTCTCGGTCCTGTATTTCTGCATAATATGTTCCCCTTTGAGAGGTTCATGGGAGTCTTAAAGAAATATATTTATAACCGTGCTAGACCAGAAGGAAGCATCTCCAAGGGATATGGAATAGAGGAGGTCATTGAGTTTTGTGTTGACTTTATTCCTGACCTTAAGCCGATTGGTGTTTCTGACTCGCGACATGAGGGAAGACTAAGTGGAAAAGGCACGCTGGGAAAGAAAGCAATGATATGTAGGGACGGGGATTATTTCACTAAAGCACACTACACAGTTCTACATAATTCCACCTTGGCAGCTCCGTATATCGAGGAACACAAGAATATTGTACGCTCCAAAAACCCGGGGAAGCCTGAACCATGGATTATAGATGAACACATGAAGTCTTTCGATGGTTGGATGCGAACACATCTCTTGAATGACACCACTGTTGGAGATCAGCTATACTTGTTGGCCGCGTCACCATCTTCTACTATATTGAATTTCCAAGGGTATGAAATAAATGGGAATACATTCTACACGATCGCCCAAGATAAAAAGAGCACCAACCAAAATAGTGGTGTCCGCTTTGATGAAACAGACGAGAATGGACAAAAGGACACATACTATGGTTACATAGAGGAGATATGGGAACTAGACTATGGAGTATCTTTTAAGGTCCCTTTGTTTCGCTGCAAATGGTTCAACCTGAATGGGGAAGGGGTAAAGATAGACTAGTTGTACGGAATGACAACAGTGGATCTCAAAAATCTTGGTTATAGAGATGAACCATTCATCCTAGCCAATGATGTGTCTCAGGTTTTCTATGTGAAGGACATGTCCTCCAGACCAAAAAAAAGAAAAAAAAATATGCAAACGAATACATCATATGATGAGCCAAAGCGTCACATAGTTCTTTCAGGGAAAATAAACATCGTGGGAATCGAGGACAAGACATACATGTTAGAAGATTATAATAAGTTTGATGAAATTCTGCCCTTCACAGTGAAAACTGACCCAAGCATTCCGTTAAGTAAAGAAGATGCTCCATGGTTACGTCTGAAGCGATCATAAGGAATGACATATGCCAAGAAGTTCATGCTCATATTGTGTAACTCTAGTTCATGTCTGGCCGGGATATCTTATGATGTTTGCAATTTTCCAAGTTTAATAAATGTATTGAGTGTTAGTCCTGGTTTGTGGCTTGACCGAGACTATATATAGGGGGGCCTTTAGTTCTTGTAGTCTCGGTTTTTAATATTAATAAATGTCTTTTGTGTTAGTACCGTTTTGTGGCTGGACCGGGACTAAAGGGGGCCTTTAGTCCCGATCCGTAGAACGACTTTCCCGAACTATGAAGAAGTTGTCCCGATTCGTACTTACCATTAAGATCTGATCTCCAAACGTGCGTGGTCACATATTAGGGAGTGCCTCAATGACCAGTTTCTTGGAGATCTTGGGAGTCCAGGATCCGCGGCATCTCCTCAAACTGGTCAGTGGTGTCCCTACCGCACACCATCTTGCAGCTTGTAACTTCTCTAACTAGATCAATACGCCTGAGCTAACTAATTTCCCATATTAGGAGTGCCTCTATGACGATTTCTTGGAGATGCCGGGACTGGATCGGCGGCATCTCCCGAACTGGTCGTAGTGGTGTCCTGCTCTCGCACACCATCTTGCAGCTTGTAACTTCTCTAACTAGATCAATACACTGAGCTAACTAATTTCACATATTAGGAGTGCCTCTATGACCATTTCTTGGAGATCTTTGGAGGATCGGATCCGGCATCTCCTGAAATCGGTCGTAATCAATCTACTCTCGAAAACCATATTGGAGATGCCTCAATCTGGCTGGAGGACTGGACTCACAAGGATGCCTATTTATAGTACAAGCAACTCGGCATAGTGTCGACACTTACGACATAATGTCAACACTCACCCCTATTATTAGTGCTGACTTGTGTTTTGTCATGGTTGGTGTCTCCAACTGGGACTAAAGGTTCATCTTTAGTCCCGGTTGGTGACACCATCCGGGACAAGGTACACGCCGCACGACATAATGTCGACACTCACCCCTATCATTAGTCTTTGCCGGCCCGGCCAAATCCCTCCAACCGGGACTAAAGATGAACCTATCAATGTTGTTGTGCCCGTATTATGCATGCATGTGGACATTGGTATGGAGAACAATGTTGCAGTAGGAAGTTTTCCTTTTCGTCGCACGGAAAAGCCATTTTCCATTTTCCGAGCGCAAAAAACGGGCCGTTATGTGAAGTAACCACCAAAATGCTGTTTCAGAATGCTACCGTCCCATTTTTCTAAAATACTAGAACACCTTACATGGATTATCTCCCAACCGGTACATCTCAAACCTTTTCGTCCATCCTGGGTAAAAAGACAAATGTCTGCCGAATCGGCAGGAAGTGGGTCCGGTTTGTACTACAGGTACATGATCTAACACCCCTGATTTTTTGAAAAAAATCATTTTTAGACTCGCAATATGTGGTTTCTTAAGAGATCCAATGCAAGTTCTAACGATGCTCGTCCCCTATCTTCATGCACGCCGGTTCGACCATAGTTAGAAATTCAAAAAATTCAAAACGGGCATAAGAAATAAAAAAAATCTGAACAATGAAAATCCTTCGCGTGGTGTCATATTATGTGACACAGTTGCAAGGAAAATTACCAGACTTTGTATATTGATCATGTCTCGAAAAAACCTTCACAAAATGACCTATCATGTTCGAGGTTTCATGGCTTTTGGTCCAAATGACCGATGTTATATGCTGAATCACAGCATAGTTTGTGATGCTGTTCCCATATTATGCATGCATGTGGAAATTGGTATGGAAAACAATGTTGCAGGAGTAAGTTTTCCTTTTTGTCGCATGGAAAATCCATTTTCCATTTCGCGAGCGTATAAAACGGGTCGTTTTGTGAAGTAACCACCAAAATGCTATTTCAGAATGCTATTGTCCCATTTTTCTAAAATACCAGACCACCTTACATGGACTATCTCCCAACCGGGACATCTCAAACCTTTTTGTCCATCCCGGGTAAAAAAGACAAATGTCTATCGAATCGGTAGGAAGTGGGTCCGGTTTGTACTACAGGTACATGATCTAACGCCCGTGATTTTTTGAAAAAATCATTTTTTGACTCGCAATATGTGGTTTCTTCAGAGATCCAATGCAAGTTCTAATGATGCTCGTCCCCTATCTTTATGCACGCCGGTTCGACCATAGTTAGAAATTCAAAAAATTCAAAACGGGCATAAGAAATTCAAAAAAATGCAAACAATGAAAATCCTTCGTGTGGTGTCATATTATGTAACATAGTTGCAAGGAAAAATAGCAGACTTGGTATATTGATCATGTCTTGAAAAAACCTTCACAAAATGACCTATCATGTTCGAGGTTTCATGGCTTTCGGTCCAAATGACCGATGTTATGTGCTGAATCACGGCATAATTTATGATATTGTGCCCATATTATGCATGCATGTGTACATTGGTATGGAGAACAATGTTACAGGAGGAAGTTTTCCTTTTCGTCGCACGGAAAAGCCATTTTCCATTTTCCGAGCGCAAAAAACGGGTCGTTTTGTGAAGTAACCACCAAAATGCTGTTTCAGAATGTTATCGTCCCATTTTTCTAAAATAATAGACCACCTTACATGGAATATCTCCCAACCGGGACATCTCAAACCTTTTCGTCCATCCCGGGTAAAAAAGACAAATGTCTGCCGAATCGGTAGGAAGTGGGTCCGGTTTGTACTACAGGTACATGATCTAACGCCCGTGATTTTTTGAAAAAATCATTTTTAGACTCGCAATATGTGGTTTCTTGAGAGATCCAATGCAAGTTCTAACGATGCTCGTCCCCTATCTTCATGCACACCGATTCAACCTGTAGGGGTTCGCAGCATGGAAAACAAAAAAATTCTACCGCATGCTCACAAACAAGCCAAGATCTATCTACTAGATTGTAGCAACGAGTCGATAGAAGCACCCACCCTCGAAGATTCCAAAGCGTTTAACGAGAGCAGATTCTCGTGGGCGATATAGTCGTACATTTGCCGATATCAAGATCGCGTAGACGATCCTTCCGGCGTTGCATTCCGATAGCGCTTTTGCAGTCGGTCACATGTTCCGTACTTGATTAAGGCCTTTCTCTCCCTTGTTCCAGCAGGCATCGGAGGTTGTAGTTCTCCCCTCGCGATTCCAGCAGCATGACGGCATAGTGTCGGAAGTAGAGGGAAGATCCCACAGGGCTTCGCCTAAGCCGATGCGAGTTATGGTGGATCTAGGGTTTCCCGGTGGTCTAGGGTTTAGAAGACCGGGAGGAGGAGGAGGTGTCGGCCGGCGGCTAGGGCGACGGCAGCGGCGAGCGGCGGCGTGGGTGGAGAGGGGCTAGGCTTGGTGCTTTGGGGCAGCCCTCCCCCTCTATTTATGAGAGGGGACAGCCTTGGGAGGGGTGAGTTTGAATCCACTTACAAACCCAAGTTGGAAGGACTCTTTCCTACTTTCACTAGGAAACTATTCTTCCAGTTTAACTTTTCAAACCTTCCGTTTGACTTTCAATTTAGAGCTTTAATTCTCTCTCACAAATGACCACACCAAGTGACCTAGGATATGATATAATCATTCCACTTACCCATGACATACTCCTATAGTTAAGCGTAGCATAAAGATCAAGTCATTTAATATAGTTCATTTGCTATAAGCTTTCTGATACATAGTAACCTAATTCCTTCGACCATGAGATCTTGTTAATCACCACCACCGGAAGGATGCTTTGATGACATCAAACACCACACCGTAACTGGGTGGCTATAAAGGTGGCATTGAGTGTTTGGAAAGTACGGGTTGAGGCACATGGATCAAGAGTGGGATTTGTCCATCCATATGACAGATAGATATACTCTGGGCCCTCTCGGTGGAATGTCATCCAATTAGCTTGCAAGCATATGACTAGCTCACAAGGGATCACATATCACGGGAACGAGAAAAGAGTACTTATCGTTAACGAGGTTGAACTAGGTATGCAGAGATACCGACGATCATAACCTCGGATAAGTAACTATCGTGAGACAAAGGGAAATTGGTATCATATGTAAGTGGTTCTTTCGATCGCAAAGTAATCGTATAAATATGTGGGAGCCATATGAATTTCCAGATTCCTCTATTGGTTATTGTTCGGAGAAGTGTCTCGATCATGTCCGCATAATTCACGAACCGTAGGGAGACACACTTAAGGATTCGACGTTGTTTGAGTAGTTATGGAATGATGAGAAAGAGACCGAATCTTGTTCGGAGTCTCGGATGGGATCCGAGATATCACGAGGAGATCCGGAATGGTCCGGAGAATAAGATTCATATAAGGAAAGTCCTGTTTCGGAGTTGGGGAATGGTTCCGGTGTTTTCATTGGGAATGTTCTAGAAGGTTCCGGAATGTCCGGCACTCCGATGGGGAAGGGTACATGAATGTGTCATACCAAGTTAAAATGATTGGATCATGTACTAGGTGTCATCGCTGAACAAAATAAAGGGTTTAATCAAATCCTAGTTTGAAAAGTCAAACGCCAATTTGAAAAGTCAAACGGCTATTTTGGGAAGTGGAGGGGAAGTGGGAAACCGAGTTGGGGAGGAGTCCCTCCTCCACCACCGGCCCACTTGGGATCCGAGTTGGGGAGGTATTCCCCTCCCCTTGGCCGGCGCCTCCCTCCTATAAGAGGAGGGGCAGGGCTCCCCTCCTAGTACACAAGTTCCCTACCCCAAAGCCCTAGCCGCCATGCCTCCTGCCGCCGCCTAGGGCTCCCCTAGCCGCCGACTTGGGCACCTCCAAGCCCTAGATGCCGGCCCTAGCACCTCTTCCTCGGTGTGTCTAAACCCTAGATCACCGAGGGCTCTCTCATAGTCCACCATACTCGCTCCGGCTTAAGGCGAAGCCCTGCGAGATCTCCCCTCTACTTCCGGTACCACGTCGTTGTCTCTTAGGAATTGCAGGAGAGTGCTACAACCTCCGCTTTCTGCTGGAACAAGGAGAGGAAGGTCTTCATCGAAAATCAACGTGTGACCATGAGCGCTTGCGAATTGGCAGGAAGGATCGTCTACGCGATCTTGAGATCGGCAAGTGTGCGACTACATCACCCACGAGAATCTGCTCTCGTTAACCGCTTTGGAATCTTCGAGGGTGAGTTTCTCTATCGACTCGTTACTACAATCTAGTAGATAGATCTTGGCTTGTTTGTGTGCATGGTAGAAATTTTTATTTTCCATGCTACGAACCCCTATAGTATCGAGCCGTGTGTATATGTAGATCTGTTGCAGAGTAGAACACAATGGTCATTGTGGGTTGATGCTTTTATTGTCGATTGCTTCTTGTGTACTTTGCATCTTATGGATGTTGGGATGAAGCGGCCCGGGCTAACCTTACATGACATCGTTCATGAGACTTGCTCCACGCTTGACATGCAACTTGTATTGCATAAGTGGCTTTGCGGGTGCCTGTTTCTCCCAGCATAGTTAAGATTCAATTTACAACGGGTGATTGTCAATACTAGTATCAATGTTGTGGTTCTTGTTCGTAAGTTAGAACGACACTTATTGAAAGCCCCAAACCACATAAAACATGCAAAGAAAGTAGAGGCGTCTAACTTTGTTTTGCAGGGGCGTGCTGTGATGTGATATGGCCATGATTGTGATTATATTTGATGTATGCAATGTTCCTTATTGTAAGTTGGCAACCGGCAGGAGCCATATGGTTGTCTTTAATTTTTTTAAGACCCGTGTGTCTATTCAAAGTAGTTGTAATAGTTGAAGCCGGTGTACGACAACCATGGAGAAGCGTCATTGACGTTTATGCAATGCCGGTGATGATGGAGATCATGTTCGTGCTTGAAGATGGAGATCGGAAGCACAAAGTAGAAAGGCCATATCATATCACATATTATGAATTGCATGTGATGTTAATCCTTTTATGCATCTTGTATTGCTTAGTTTACGACGGTAGCATTATAAGATGATCCCTCAAGCACACAATTTCAAGTTTTAAAGTGTTCATCCTTAGTAAGCACCGTTGCTAAAGCTCGTTGTTTCTAAGCACCACGTGATGATCGGGTGTGTTAGATTCTGCGAGTGTATACAACGTCAGCAAGCCAGATTTGCTCATGCGGAAGCTAAGGTTTGATCTTGACGAGCCTAGCATGTACAGACATGGTCTCAGAACACAGATCACCGAAAGGTAAAGCTGAAGGGTTCGCAGCATAGAAAACAAAAATTTTCCTACGATGTGAACTATATACCAAGATCTATTTATACTAGATACAAACAACGGGCGGATGTACATCCGTAGAGAACATACCCTTGAAGACCGACAAAGTTTAACGAGTCCAAACTCGTGGTTGATGTAGACGATCTCTTGCCGATCTCAAGATCGAGAGGAAGTCCTAGCGCCGCATAAATCAGCATCCGTGCTTTCGCACACACGTTCGAGGCACCGAGCAACCTCCGCCTCCTCGCTCCAAATGATGCGGGAAGCACAACTCTTTCTTGCCGAAAAGCCACCGGGAACATGTATCTCGCTAGTCGAGACCATGGGAATAAATTCTAGAGGGGAGAGAGATCCTTCACGAGGTGTGAGTGAGAAGTGAGAGGAGGGCTCCTTTTATAGGAGGAGGGGGAACCCCAAGGGGTGGCGGCGCATGGGGCTGCCCTTGCCCTCCCCTCATCATGTGGGTGGACACTCCACTCACAAAATGACCCTTCAAAGTCCTCAAAATCCCACTCAAAATCCCATTAAATTTCCACCAAATTTAATGCAAACTCTCATTAAATAAAACTCTTTTATTTTATTCAGAATTTTGTCAATTACTTTAATGACAAACATTCACAAATAACCTTGCTAGAATTCTATTTCACATGCATAACCACTTTATGCAATTTCACCAAACCTGCTTTGTTTGGTATCTAGTGAAATAAATTCCTGCGCTTGTTTATTCTTTTCGGCATGAAACTTTTGCTCCAATTGGATGTCGGTGTCTCTTAAGTGTGTCACCCTACGGTTCGTGAATAATGCGGACATGATCGAGACCCCTCTCGGATCAATAATCGAGCGGGATCTCGAGACCCATACCGCTCCACACATTCAACGATGACTTTCTTGTGATCGTCGGAACCTTTACGCTAGTATCTTAATCCCTTTGTCTCACGATATATTACATGTCCGAGATTCGATCATCGGTATCTCCATACCTAGTTTGATCTCGTTCGACATGCACTCTTTTCTCGTTCGTGATATAACATTCTAGTGATCAAATCACTTGCTTGCAAGCTAATCAATGTGATATCACCGAGAGGGCCGAGTATATCTATCCGTCATCGGGATGAACAAATTCCACTCTTGATCCATGAGCCTCAACATAACACTTTATTAGTTACGAACCCATCTTTATAATCACCATTACGGTGTGACGTTTGATGTTATCAAGAAACTCTTAGGTGTTAGTGATTGACATGATCTCATGGTCTAAGGATTAGGATCACTTAAGTTGTTATAGCAATATAAACTCAATGACTTTGATCGTAATGCTATACTTGGATGAATGTTCATCACATCATTACACTAATGTTGTGATCCCGTTATTAACAACATCCAATGTCCATGACCGAAACCTTGATCATCTTGTTAATCAACGAGCTAGTTTATGAGAGAGGCTTAACTAGGAACTTTCTTTGTTTATCAAACACACATGTATTAACGTTTCCGTATTAATACAATTATAGCATGCAAAATAAACATCTATCATATACTTGGAATACACATAATAAACAATTTATTATTGCCTCTCGGGGCATATTCCTTGATCTCCCACTTGCACTAGAGACAATAATCTAGTTACATAGTGATATATCTAACACCCATTGAGTTACGGTGTTGATCATGTTTTGCTCTAGGAGAGTTTTAGTCAACGGATCTGCTACATTGAGATCCGTATGTACTTCTAAATCTTTATATCTCCATCCTTGACATGCTCGCGGATGGAGTGAAACCGGCGCTTAATATGCTTGGAATGCTTGTGAGACCTTGGCTCTTTGGCATTGGCAATGGCACCATTGTTGTCACAATAGATCACCATTGGGTCCAACGCTTGCCACTCCTAGTTCGGATATGAACTCCTTCATCAAATCGCTTCTGAGCCGCTTCAAGCGGCAACATATTGGCCTCCGTTGTTGATCCCGCTACCACAGGTTGTTTGGAGCTCCTCCAACTAACGCTCGCCATTCATGAGAAATACGTATCCGGATTGAGACTTAGAGTCATCCGGATCGGTGTCAAAGCTAAGCGTCGACATAACACTTAGCGACGAGCTCTTCTTCACCTCGTATACAAGAAACATATCCTTAGTTCTCCTCAAGTACTTAAGGATATTCTTGACCGCTATCGATGTTAGAACACGGATCCGATTGGTACCTACTAGTCAAACTAATAGCGTGTGCCACATCCGGTCTTGTACATAGCATGGCGTACATTATAGAGCCTATGGTGAAGCATAGGGGACTTTGTCCATTATCTCTCTTTCTTCCTTAGCCGGACTTTGAGTCTTACTCAATGTCTTGCCTTGCAACATAGGTAAGAACCCTTCTTACTTAGTCCATTTTAAACTTCTTTAAAATCTTATCAAGGTATGTACTGCGATAGCCCTATTAGGCGCCTAGATCTATCTCTATAGATCTTTATGCCTAATATGTAAGATGCTTCACCTAGGTCCTTCATTGAAAATTTCTTTGTTTAGATAACTTTTAACCTGTTTAAAGTTCTATATCATTCGATCAATAATATGTCATCCACATATAATATCGGAAATGCCACATTGCTCCACTCACTTTCTTGTAAATACAAGCTTCTCCATAAGTTTGGACAAATCCAAACTCTTTGATCACCTCATCAAAGCGGAGATTCCAACTTCGTGATGCTTGCTTCAATCCATAGATGGATCGTGAAGCTTGCACACCTTGTTAGCATCCTTAGGATCGACAAAACCCTTTGGTTGTATCATATACAACTCTTCTTCAATATTACCATTGAGAAAGCGGTTTTGACATCCATCGCCATATTTCATAATCGAAATATGCAGCAATTGCTAACATAATCCTAACTGACTTTAGCATCGCTACAGGAGAGAATGTCTCATCGTAGTCAACTCCTTGAATTTTTCGAAACCCTTTGCGACAAGTCGAGCTTTATAGATGGTCACATTACCATCAACATCAGTTTTCCTTTTGAAAATCCATTTGTTCTCCACGGCCTTTCGGTCGTGAGGTAATTCCACCAAGTTCCAAACTTGATTTTCATACATGGATTCCATCTCGGATTTCATGGCTTCTAACCATTTGTTGGAATCCGGGCTCATCATTGCTTCTTCATACGTCGCAGGGTCATTATTTTCATCAACCATGAAATTTATGACAGGATTTCCGTCTGACTCGGGGCTGCAGCGTCTGTTTGACCTGCGAGGTTGGTAGTACTCTCTTCGAGTTTCATGATCATTATCATTAGTTCCTTCTTCAACAGTGGAGCCAACTCGGGCGACTTCGTATTGCGCTACTGCCATACTTTGAAGAGAAGGTTCCATAACCTCTTGAGTTCTACCTTCCGACTACTCACACCTTTCGCGAGAAACTCTTTCTCTAGAAAGGATCCATTCTTAACAAAAACCTTGCCCTCGGATCTGTGATAGAAGGAATACCCAATAGTTTCTTTAGGGTATCCTATGAAGGCGCATTTTTCCGCTTTGGGTTCGAGTTTATCGGTTGAAGTTTCTTCACATAAACATCGCAACCCCAAACTTTAGAAATAATGACTTAGGTTTGTTTCCAAACCACAATTCATCTGGTGTCGTTTCAGCAGTTTAGATGGTGCCCGATTTAAAGTGAATGCAGCGTTTCTAGTGCATAACCCCAAAATGACAGCGGCAAGTCCGTCGGAGACATCATAGATCGAACCATATCTAATAAAATACGATTACGTTCCGACACACCATTTATTTGTGGTGTTCGGCAGGGTGTGAGTTGTGAAACAATTCCACACTCTTTCATGTGAGTGCTAAACTCGTAACTTAGATACTCACCTCCACGGTCGGTAGTAGAAATTTGATCTTTCTATTACGATGATTTTCCACTTCATTCTGAAATTCCTTGAACTTTTCAAAGGTTTCAGACTTGTGTTTCATCAAGTATATATTACCGTATCTACTCAAATCATCCGTGAAAGTAACAAAATAACGATATCCACCTCGCACCAACATACTCATTGGACCACATACATCAGAATGTATGATTTCCAATATATCTGTCGCCCGTTCCATTGAAGCGGCGTTCTAGTCATCTTGCCCATAAGGCATGGCTCACATGTATCAAATGATTCATAATCAAGTGATTCTAAAGTCCATCGAATGGAGCTTCTTCATCGTTTAATGCCAATATGACCTAGACGGCGGTGCCACATATATCGGATATATCATCACTAAGTTTAATCCTTTTAGCATCAATATTATGAATATGTGTAACATTATCATCGAGATCCAACAGAAATAAACCATTCAACATTGGTGCATGACCATAAAAGATTTCATTCATATAAATGGAACAACCATTGTTCTCGATTTGAATGAAAAACCACTTTGCATCAAACATGATCCAGATACAATGTTCATGCTCGGTCACGGGCACCAAATAACGAGTTATTTTATTTAAGTTTATAACTAATCCGGCGGTAAGTGGAGGTAGCGTTAAACGGCGATCACATCAACGTTTGATCCATTGAAACCGCATCTTGACCTCACCCTTGCTAGCGGTGCTTTATTCATGACCCACGATTCGAGTTACAAATATTAGCAAGCCGGTATCAAATACCGGTGCTCTGCGAGCACTAGTCAAGTACACATCAATAACATGTATATCATATATACCTTTGTTTGCCTTGCGGCCTTCTTATGCGCGGATACTTGGGCGATTGCGCTTCGATGGCGATCCCTTACAATAGTAGCACTTTATCGGACTTAGGTCCAACTCGGGGTTTCTTTTCAGCGGCAACAGGCTTGCCCCTTACTTCCTTCCGTTTTCCCTTCTTGTCTTTCTTGAAACGGTGTTCCTATTGATCATCAACACTTGATGTTCCTTTTGATCTCCACTTACTGCGTTTTAAGCATTGGCGAGCTCGGGAGACTTCTTCATGCCTTGCATATTATAGTTCATCACGAAGCTCTTATAGCTAGGTGGCGTAGACTGAGAACACGATGGATGCCTAAGTCAATGGGAATCGTTATTCCCAAGGACACAAGCTTATCGGCGTAACTTGACATCTTGAGTACATGCTCACTAACGGGCTGTTCTCTTCCATCATGACTAAAGAACTTTTACGAAGCATTGTAGCTCTCTACTGACATGTGTGTCGAAAATCATTTTCAACTCACCCATTGTATCAAAAGCATTGCCGTTTTGAAACGCTTTGAAGTTTCGGCTCTAGCCCATACAATATGCCGCAATGAACTAAGTTGTGGTCCTCTGACGAGTCGATAGACATTCTTCTCCTCGTCGGGGCATCGTCAAAGGTGGGGGGCCTAATGGCTTCTAGCACATATTGCTTTTGTGCAAGAGAGAGGAGAATCCTCAAATTCATGGCCCATTCGTAAAGTTGCTACCGTTCGTTGCTAGTTTCTCTTTCTCCATGAACGCATTGAAATTAAGCGGTGGTGCCATCTACAGCAGAATTTGTAAAGTTTAGACTAAGTGTATGATAGATTGAGTTCAACTAATCTATATTACGAATGAACTCCCACTCAAAGCGACATCCCTCGTGTCCTTTTGGTGATTACATGAACCAAATCCACTACACCAAGTCCGATCATCACGTGAGTCGGTATAGCTTCAAAGCGAGCATCAAATGGGCATCATATCAACTATATGACTCATGCTTAACCTTTGATTACGTGTTGAGGCCATGTCTGTACATGCTAGGCTCGCCAAGTTAGAACCTTAGTATTTTTGCGTGTAACTGTCTTACACCAAGTATGGTCGAGGATCCAAGTACACCCGATCATCACGTGATGTCTTGGAGCGAAAACATAATCGGTGCATACTAAAGGGAGAACACATTCTTATCTTGATATTTAAAATGAGGATCATCTTATTATGCTTAACAAAGCGCTAAACAAGCAATATAAGATGCAATCAAACATCATATGTTTAATAGTGAAATTATATGGTTCCATGAGATGATCTCTATCATGTGCATGGTATGATCACTATCATACCTATATGTGTAAATCCACAATCTATGGGTTTTACGCTATGTGTGTTGTAAGAGTATCATCTCATACTTCTACTTACAACACTACCATATCATAACACTAGCCCAGCAACAATCTAAACTAGGCGCTTCTAATTTATCCATTGCAAGTTTTACGTGGTGAGGGCTTCGAGATAGAACCGTTCTTACCTCTGAACATGAACCTAACGAGGATAATCAAATTGTTGACAACTCGCTTGCAAAATAGATATTGACTATAGTAGGAGAGCAGACACCGCTAGCCACTTATGCAAACTAGTTGCATGTCAAGCGTGGAACAGGTCTCATGTGCGAGGACATGTAAAGTTTGTCGGGCCTTCATCCCACTATGCCACCAATATCCAAAATCACAAGAAAGGAGCAACAACATGATCATCATCGCCCACATACTCATATGTGTACTACCGTGTAAAGTATCTACGCATAGATCGGCTCGATACCCTTTGAAGGGTTCGCGACATAGAAAACAAAAATTTTCCTACGATGTGAACTATATACCAAGATCTATTTATACTAGATACAAACAACGGCGGATGTACATCCGTAGAACATACCCTTGAAGACCGACAAAGTTTAACGAGTCCAAACTCGTGGTTGATGTAGACGATCTCTTGCCGATCTCAAGATCGAGAGGAAGTCCTAGCGCCAAATCAGCGGCATCCGTGCTCGCACACACGTTCGAGGCACCGAGCAACCTCCGCCTCCTCGCTCCAGCGATGCAGCGGAAGCACAACTCTTTCTTGCCGAAAAGCCACGGGAACATGTATCTCGCTAGTCCGAGACCATGGGAATAAATTCTAGAGGGGAGAGAGATCCTTCACGAGGAGGTGTGAGTGAGAAGTGAGAGGAGGGCTCCTTTTATAGGAGGAGGGGGAACCCCAAGGGGTGGCTTGGGGCATGCCCCTTGCCCTCCCTCATCATGTGGGTGGACACTCCACTCACAAAATGACCCTTCAAAAGTCCACTCAAAAATCCCATTAACTTTCCACCAAATTTAATGCAAACTCTCATTAAATAAAACTCTTTTATTTTATTCAGAATTTTGTCAATTACTTTAATGACAAACATTCACAAATAACCCCTTGCTAGAATTCTATTTCACATGCATAACCACTTTATGCAATTTCACCCAAAACTTTGTTTGGTATCTAGTGAAATAAATTCCTGCGCTTATTTATTCTTCGGCATGAAACTTTTGCTCCAATTGGATGTCGGTGTCTCTTAAGTGTGTCACCCTACGGTTCGTGAATAATGCGGACATGATCGAGACCCTCTCGGATCAATAATCGAGCGGGATCACGGAGACCCATCGACTCCCACACATTCAACGATGACTTTCTTGTGATCGTCGGAACCTTTTACGCTAGTATCTTAATCCCTTTGTCTCACGATATATTACATGTCCGAGATTCGATTATCGGTATCTCCATACCTAGTTTGATCTCGTTACTGACATGCACTCTTTTCTCGTTCCCGTGATATAACATTCTAGTGATCAAATCACTTGCTTGCAAGCTAATCAATGTGATATCACCGAGAGGGCCGGAGTATATCTATTCGTCATCGGGATGAACAAATTCCACTCTCGATCCATGAGCCTCAACATAACACTTTATTAGTTACGAACCCATCTTTATAATCACCTATTACGGTGTGACGTTTGATGTTATCAAGAAACTCTTAGGTGTTAGTGATTGACATGATCTCATGGTCTAAGGATTAGGATCACTTCGTAAGTTGTTATAGCAATATAAACTCAATGACTTTGATCGTAATGCTATACTTCGGATGAATGTTCATCACATCATTACACTAATGTTGTGATCCCGTTATTAACAACATCCAATGTCCATGACCAGGAAACCTTGATCATCTTGTTAATCAACGAGCTAGTTTATGAGAGAGGCTTAACTAGGAACTTTCTGTTTGTTTATCAAACACACATGTATTAACGTTTCCGTATTAATACAATTATAGCATGCAAAATAAACATCTATCATATACTTGGAATACACATAATAAACAATTTATTATTGCCTCTCAGGGCATATTCCCTTCAAAAGCATGAGTCATATAGTAGATATGATGAACATGTTGATTGTTCGCCATTGAAGCTACATCAACTCTCGTGATGATCGGTTTTGATGTGGTGGATTTGGTTCGTGTGATCACTAAAACAATGTGAGGGATATTGTTTTGAGTGGGAGTTCAACAAGAATATGATTAAAGGTTGAACACTATTTATCATAAATTAAATCAAAGTGAATTTGCATAATTGTTGTAGTCATTGGCATCCGTTTACCACCTTGCGCTTAGTTTTAATTGAGATGATAGAACTATAGAATTCTGGTTAGTTACTTTATGAACTGGTATCGTATTGTTTTGAAGTGTTAATCTAAAGTTTAAAAGTCCTATTGCAAACTTTCGTAAGTTGAGTTACTCCATGAAGTTTAATAAGCGGTATTAAATCGAGTGATAAATTCCAAGTGTTAGTGTATAAGTATCATGTTTGTCTCCATGATTCTTGATATTCAAAGGATTGTCTTAGTATCAAGGTTATCTAGGATCTGAAAGAGTTGTTTCAGAAATCATGATGTGTGGAAGATATTGTGATATCTGAAACGAAGTTTTGGTTGCAACATGATAGAGTATAATATGGCAAAAGTCATGTTCTCATATTTGATGAGAATTTGCAAAAGTTTGGAGACAATGGTTGTCTTAATTCTCCAAAAGGTTTTGGAGAGCAACATTATACTCGCGATTCACCGCAATAAGCTAAAGTAGTTTGATCATGAATAATTCCATGATAAGGGTGAATATTTGATGTAGGTAAAATGTTTACTACACCAAGAGATTACTAAAGAAAGGAATTTGAAAGAACACCAAACATTTGATAATGGTGATCTACTTCAAAGTGCAAGTCCAAAGACATTGGTATTTAACTATACACGCTTTGGACTATATGTCATGTGTATGGCTCCACTATTGATGTTGATGGATTCTTTCAAACAGAAAATCTTGAAGAGAATCTCATAAATATATGGCAGAAAAGAAAGACTAGAATTGTTCAGTTTAAGTATATAGATGATATACATGTTATGGCTATATTCTTTGCTTATTAAACAATGTGGTTCTTAAGTATTTGATACTGAATTTGTTGGTGTGAATCGTCATACGAAACAACACAATTCATGAACTACAATGGCCTAAGTAACTAGCAAAAGAATATGTGATGATGTTCATCGAGAACAAATAAAGGGTTATTGTGTTGCTCGTTAAACATCAAAGCTTGCCTTCAAGATTTGTTTTATCGGTATTATGAGAACAAAAGGGTTGTTCAAATAATTGCCGTAATCCATAAAAGATGGATGATTCACAAATCTCGTTGGAGAAATCACATCCATAAAACTAGTGCTAAAAATGTCGAAAGACAAATTGATTGAAAGATCGCTTAGGAAGTGACATCGCTGTTTAAATTATATTGGAAAGAAAACATGAAGAAACTCCATGTGGATGGAATTTTGGAGTCTTTTGATTTTAGATCACATGACGCTTGTGAAACTTTCCTAGAGATAGTTAAAACTTCGTTCATAGGCCAAAAAGGAACGAATGACTAGCTTATTGGAACTTGTACATATTGTTGTACGAAGTCCATTATGTTTAGTCAAGAGCGATGGATTTCAACTTCATATGCTTTCTCCGAAAATTTAAATGAATATATGAATATTTACTTAATAAGGATGAAGTATGAAACATTTGAAAAGTTCAAAGACTTTCAAGATGAAGTGCAAAATCATTGTAACAAGAATATAAATAGTTTATGATAAGATCATAAAGGAAGATATTTGAGTTACAAGTTTAGCATAATACCTAAGATTTAAGGAATCGTTCTGTGGATTTGCATTTTTCGAAACACCATAAGAGTATGGGCGTTCGAGATATGTAATTAAACCTTGTTTGACATGGTAAGCTCGAAGGTATAAATCATAACACTGCCATTATATTTTAAAGATTAAAAGCTATATAGACGACCGTTTTTCCACTGAAAAGAGCTCCATCATAATCCGTTGAAATGACACCATATAAAGTTATGGTTTAGGATAAAACCCAAGTTGTCCTTTCTTAAACATTGGTATGCTATGCATAAGAAAGATGTTTGCAACCAAAGTCGGATGAACCTCTCTTTGTATGTTATTTTGAATAACTATTAAGTAATCCTCCATAACGCGGAGACAAAGTGTTTGTCACTTAGAGCGTCAAGTTTCTTTGAGAAGGAATTTTGGTGAAAAGATAAGTGGGAGGACAATAGAACTTTGATAAAGTTAAAGAACCTTAGCTATATGTGCAAAGTTGCTTGCTTAGAAAAGTGTTCGAAGGCGACAATGCTCATGGCTCACGTGCCTCAAAGGTTGTGGTTACGAAGGTCAAAGTTTCTATTGAACCAAGTAGGTCAAGTAATCAATCAAATACCAAGATTTGAGGGTTGAATCATTATTTGAGAATAATGAACATACTACATGCAAAGAAGCGATGATGGGCCCTGACTCCGTAAAATGGCTTGAAGCCATAAAATCCGTGATAGTTCCATATACGAGAAATCAAGTTTTGAACTTGTAGGACCCTCGAGAAAGGTGTAAGACCTTACAGTTGTGTTTGGATCTATAAAGAAATAGACATGGATGTTTCGCATCTATGAAATGGTCGACATGTTGGGAAAGAGTTCACAACAATGTTCAAAGGTTGAATATGACAAGATTTGATCTTTCATAGCGATATTTAGTCTAGACGGATTAATGTAGCAACCACTACATATAATTTTGTTATGTGGTAGTTGAATAAACAAAACAAGTTCTTCTAATAGAATTGTTACCTAGGACATGTGCGTGACACGGTCCATAGGGTTTTTGTTAATTCAAAGGATGCTAAAAAGCATATGCAAACTTCAATGGTTGAAATAAGCATTGCGGAGTTGGAATCTTCACTATGATGAAAATGTTAAAGGAGTTTAAATTCGTCGGAGACGATGAAGATGCTTGCATTTGCAAGAAATTAAGTGGGAGCGCTAAGACATGTTTCTAATACATTATGTGGAAGACATATTGTTGATTGGAAATGATGTATCTTTCATTAACACATATTAAGAATTTCATCCCGATGAAAGACTTAGGCAAAACCCAAATATTTGGCATCAATAGACGCTAATATGGTTATGCCGAAAGTACATAGATGATGTATTGAAAGAGTTCAATATAGAAACTACAAGAAAGATTCTTGTCGCACAGAAAGGATTGGATGAGTTCAATATTGATGATATATTCAAGTGTATTGACACTTGGTAAGTGAAACAAAGATTCAAGTATAGATTGATACTTGATGTATGAAATCACAAAGATTATTTATATCAATCATACTGTGATATGTACAGATCCAGATATGTCCTATGCTCTAAATGTTGTGAGCATATACCGGAATGATTCATAAGATGATCATTGGACGATAGTAAGGATATTCTTGTGATCTTTTGGAAGAACTAAGAATATATTATTTTGGAAGTGACAAATAGATGGTTAGTTCATTGTAAATGAATTACATTGATACTAGTTTTGTCACAAAGTACAAATTAAGTTTATCTCAATCTAAACTAAGGGTGGCACAATATAATGGAAAGTAAGTTCCATAATGGATTTGGATGAGTTCCAAAGTTAAGACATTGTGACAGATACTACAACAAAAGGGCTAAGTATGTATGCTAATATAGCGACAAAGAGGGCATTTGTGCCAAGTAGTTTGTTATCAAACTAGGTGTAGTTCACGTGGGATAGTACTATGAAGATATATTGTGCGACAATATTATCAACATGTTTTAACCCCAAAGAACTAAAGGTCACACCAAAGGACCAAATTTATGCAAAGCCATCTCATTAGAGAATGAGTGATGCGTAGAGGCAAAGACATGCAATTACACACGGACACGGAAGTGTCGGATCAGGAGATCAGTTGACCACTAGCAATCGTGTACATACAACACGGAAAGCCATAGGTGTTGAATACACAAGGTTTGAAACTAGATTATTGACTCTAGTGCAAGTGGGAGGCTGTTGGAGATATGCCCAAGAGGCAATAATAAAGTGGTTATTATCATATCTTCATACTTATGATAAATGTTTACATACCATGCTATAATTGTATTAACAGGAAACATTAATACTTGTGTGATTTGTAAACATAAAGAGTCCTAGTAAAGCCTCTTGTTAAACTAGCTTGTTGGTTAATATATGATCATGGTTTCTGATCATGAACATAGAGATGTTATTAACAACGGTCATATCATTAGGAGAATGATGTGATGGACATACTCCTATAGTTAAGCGTAGCATAAAGATCAAGTCATTTAATATAGTTCATTTGCTATAAGCTTTACGATACATAGTAACCTAATTCCTTGACCATGAGATCATGTTAATCACCATCATGGGAAGGATGCTTTGATGACATCAAACACCATACCGTAACAGGGTGGCTATAAAGGTGGCATTGAGTGTTTGGAAAGTATGGGTTGAAGCACATGGATCAAGAGTGGGATTTGTCCATCCATATGGCGGATAGATATACTCTGGGCCCTCTCGGTGGAATGTCATCCAATTAGCTTGCAATCATGTGACTGGCTCACAAGGGATCACATATCAGGGCAGAAAGAGTACTTATCGGTAACTAGGTTGAACTAGGTATGCGGAGATCTGAAGCGATCATAACCTCGGATAAGTAAACTATCGTGAGACAAAGGGAAATTGGTATCATATGTAAGTGGTTCTTCGATCATAAAGTAATCTTAGAAATATGTAGAGCCATATGAATTTCAGATTCCTCTATTGGTTATTGTTAGGAGAAGTGTCTCGATCATGTCGCATAATTCACGAACCGTAGGGAGACACATAAGGATTCGTTGTTTGAGTAGTTATGGAATGATGAGAAAAGAGACGAATGTTGTTGAGTCTCGGATGGGATCCGGGATATCACGAGGAGATCCGGAATGGTGGGAGAATAAGATTCATATAAGGAAAGTCCTGTTTGAGTTGGGGAATGGTTAGGTGTTTTCATCGGGAATGTTCTAGAAGGTTAGGAATGTCCAGACTTGAAGGGGAAGGGTACATGAATGTGTCATACCAAGTTGGAATGATTGCATCATGTACTAGGTGTCATCGCTGAACAAAATAAAGGGTTTAATCAAATCCTAGTTTGAAAAGTCAAACGCCAATTTGAAAAGTCAAACAACTATTTTGGGAAGTGGAGGGGAAGTGGGAAACCGAGTTGGGGAGGAGTCCCTCCTCCACCGCCGGCCCACTTGGGATCCGAGTTGGGGAGGGATTCCCCTACCCTTGGCCGGCGCCTCCCTCCTATAAGAGGAGGGGCAGGGCTCCCCTCCTAGTACACAAGTTCCCTACCCCAAAACCCTAGCCCGGCGCCGCCACCTCCTGCTGCTGCCGCCGCCTAGGGCTCCCCTAGCCGCCGACTTGGGCACCTCCAAGCCCTAGCCGCCAGCCCTAGCACCTCTTCCTCGGCGTGTCTAAACCCTAGATCGTCGAGGGCTCTCTCATAGTCAACCATACTCGCTCGGCAGGCGAAGCCTGTGATCTCCTCTCTACTTGGTACCACCGTTGTCTTTGGGAATTGAGAGTGCTACAACCTCCGTTTCTTTGGAACAAGGAGAGGAAGGTCTTCATCAGTACCTAACGTGTGACCGATTGGAAGCGCTGCGGAGCATTGGCCGGAATGATCGTCTACGCGATCTTGAGATCGGAAAGTGTACGACTACATCACCCACGAGAATCTGCTCTCGTTAACCGCTTTGGAATCTTCGAGGGTGAGTTCCTCTATCGACTCGTTGCTACAATCTAGTAGATAGATCTTGGCTTGTTTGTGTGCATGCGGTAGAATTTTTTTATTTTCCATGCTACGAACCCTACACTAGAACCTTCTAGAACCTCTCCGATGAAAACATTGGAATCTTTCTCGAACTCCGGAATCGGACTTTCCTTATATGAATCTTATTCTCCGGACCATTCCGGATCTCCTCGTGATATCCCGGATCCCATCCGAGACTCTGAACAATATTCGGTATCCCAACTAACATTCCATATCTACTAAACAACATCGAATCCTTAAGTGTGTCTCCCTACGATTCGTGAATTATGCGGACATGACCGAGACACTTCTCCGATCAATATCCAATAGAAGAATCTGGAAATTCATATGGCTCCAACATATTTCTACGATTACTTTGCAATCGAATGAACCACTTACATACGATACCAATTTCCCTTTGTCTCACGATAGTTTACTTATCCGAGGTTTTGATCGTCGGTATCTCTGCATACCTAGTTCAACCTCGTTACCGATAAGTACTCTTTTCTCTTCCCGTGATATGTGATCCCTTGTGAGCCAGTCACATGCTTGCAAGCTAATTGGATGACATTCCACCGAGAGGGCCCAGAGTATATCTATCCGTCATATGGATGGACAAATCCCACTCTTGATCCATGCGCCTCAACCCATACTTCCCGAACACTCAATGCCACCTTTATAGCCACCCAGTTACGGTGTGGTGTTTGATGTCATCAAAGCATCCTTCCGGTGATGGTGATTAGCATGATCTCATGGTCGAAGGAATTAGGTTACTATGTATCAGAAAGCTTATAGCAAACGAACTATTGAAATGACTTGATCTTTATGCTATGCTTCTCTATAGGAGTATGTCCATCATACATTATCCTAATGATATGATCTTGTTGTTAATAACATCTCAACGTTCATGATCGATAAACCACGATCATCTATTAACCAACAAGCTAGTATTATAAAGAGGCTTTACCAGGGACTCTAATTTAGTTTACAAAATCACACTGTTTCCGGTTAATACTGTTATAGCATGAATGTAAATATTTATCATAAACACAAAGATATAACAATAACCACTTTTATTATTGCCTCTAGGGCATATCTCCAACAGTCTCCCACTTGCACTAGATTAAACTAATCTAGATTACATGGTAATATACCGAACACCCATGGCGGTTTGGTCTTTGGTCATGTTTGCCCTCGGGAGAGGTTTAGTAAACGGATCCACCACATTCAGATCTGTGTGTACTTTGCAAATCTTTATGTCACCATCTTGGACATGCTCTCTAATAGCGTGAAAATGTAGCTTGATATGCTTCAGCTTCTTGTGTGACCTTTGTTCTTGCGCATTGGCTATGGTGCCCATGTTATCACAATAGATAGACATTGGGTCCAGCGCACTTGGGACCACACCGAGCTCTGTAATGAACTCCTTCATCCATATTGCCTCTTGTGAAGCCTCCGAAGTAGCTATGTATTCCGATTCAGTTGAAGATCTCGCCACAACGCTTTGCTTTGCACTCCTCCAGCTAACTGTTGCACCATTCAAAGTAAATACGTATCCAGATTGTGATTTATAATCATCCGGATCGGTGTTCCAACTAGCATCGGTGGAACCATTAACAACGAGCTGTTCATCACCTCCATAAGAAAGAACCATATCCTTAGTTCTTCTCAAGTACTCCTAGATCACTTTGATATCTGCTAGTAAACTAACAACATATGCAATGTCGGGTCTAGTACATAGCATGGCATACATAAGAGATCCTATGGCTGAGGCATAGGGAGTCTTACTCATCCTTTCTCTATCTTCTGCGGTTGAAGGACTTTGAGTTTTACTCAAGGTCGTATTGGGCAACATGGGCAAAAACCCTTTCTTGCTATCTTCCATTCCAAACCTCTTTAGAACTTTGTCCAAATATGTACTATGTGACAATGATATTAGGCGTCTCGATCTATCTCTATAAATCTTTATGCCTAATATGTAAGCTGCTTCGCCAAGATCTTTCATTGAAAAACTATTATTCAAATAATCCTTGACACTATTAAGAAGGTCTACATCATTCCCAATCAACAATATGTCATCTACATATAGTATTAAGAATGCTACAGAGCTCCCACTCACTTTCTTGTAAATACAAGCTTCTCCATAAGTTTGTATAAAACCAAAGCTTTTGATCACCTTATCAAAATGTTGATTCCAACTCCGGGATGCTTGCTTCAATCCATAAATGGACCGTTGAAGTTTGCATACATTGTTAGCATCTTTAGGATCGACAAAACCTTTGGGTTGTACCATATACAACTCTTCATCAATGTCTCCATTGAGGAACACCATTCTGACATCCATCTGCCATATCTCATAATCATAATATGCAGCGATTGCTAACATAATCCTAACAGACTTTAGCTTCGCTACCGGTGAGAATGTCTCATCGTAGTCAACTCCTTGAATTTGTCGAAACCCTTTGCAACAAGTCGAGCTTTATAGACAGTAACATTACCATCAACATCTGTTTTCTTCTTGAAAATCCATTTGTTCTCGACAGCCTTCCAACCATCCGGTAAGTCCACCAAAGTCCATACTTGGTTTTCGTACATGGATCCAATCTCGGATTTCATGGCTTCATGCCATTTATTGGAATCTAGGATCATCATCGCTTCCTCATATGTCGCAGGGTCATCGGTGTTGTCCTCCAACATGACATTCATAACGGGATCATACTAATCAGGAGTGTTACAAGTTCTTGTTGACCTGCGAGGCTCTGTAGTTACTTCAACCGAAGTATCATGATCGACATCATTAGCTTCCTCTCTTATTGGTGTAGGCGCCACAGGAACTACTTCTGGTGCTGCTCTACTTGCAAGTTCGAGAGAAGGTTAAATAACCTCGTCGAGTTCTACTTTCCTTCCAGTCACTTCTTTCGAGAGAAACTCCTTCTCTAGAAAGGATCCATTCTTGGCAACGAAGATTTTTCCCTCGGATCTATGATAGAAGGTATACCCAATAGTTTCCTTCGGGTATCCTATGAAGACGCATTTTTCCTCTTTGGGTTCAAGCTTGTTGGGCTGTAACTTCTTCAAATAAGCTTCGCAACCCCAAACTTTAAGAAATGACAATTTAGGTTTCTTCCCAAACCATAATTCATACGGTGTCGTTTCAACGGATTTAGATGGTGCCCTATTTAAAGTGAATGCGGCTATTTCTAATGCATAACCCCAAAATGATAGCGGTAAATCTGTAAGTGACATCATAGACCGAACCATATCTAAGAGACTTCGATTACAACGTTCGGACACACCATTACGTTGTGGTGTTCCCGACGGTGTCAATTGTGAAAGTATTCCGCATTTCTTCAAATGCTCGCCAAACTCATAACTTAGATATTCACCTCCACGATCAGATTGTAGAAATTTAATATTCTTGTTACGTTGATTCTCTACCTCAATTTTAAATTCCTTAAACTTCTCGAAAGTTTCGGACTTATGTTTCATGAAATAGATATACCCATATCTACTCAAGTCATCCGTAAAGGTAAGAACATAACGATAACCACCGCGCGATGCTACAGTCATTGGACCACACACATCGGTATGTATGATTTCCAACAAGTCCGTAGCTCGCTCCATCATACCAGAAAATGGAGTCTTAGTCATTTTACCCATCAGACATGCTTCGCATCTTTCAAGTGATTCGAAATCAAGTGATTCAAGAAGTCCATCGGAATGGAGCTTCTTCATACACTTCACTCCAATATGACCAAGACGACAGTGCCACATATAGGTTGAGTTATCACTCAATTTCAAGCGTTTAGCTTCAATGTTATTAATGTGTGTATTACTACAATCAAGATTCAATAAGAATAGACCATCTATCAAAGGTGCATGTGCATAAAACATATTACTCATATAAATCGAACAACCATTATTCTCGGACTTAAACAAGTAACCGTCTCGCAATAAACATGATCCGGATATAATGTTCATGCTCAACGCAGGCACCAAATAACAATTATTTAAGTATAAAACTAATCCCGATGGTAGATGAAGGGGCAGCGTGCCGACCGCGATCACATCAACCTTTGATCCGTTTCCCACGCGCATCGTCACCTTGTTCTTCGCTAGCCCATTTATGATACCGCTGTTTGAGTTACAAATATGAGCAACCGAACCAGTATCAAATACCCAGGAACTACTACGAGTACTAGTGAGATACACATCAATAACATGTATATCAGATATACCTTTCTTCTTGATGTTGCCGTTCTTCAAATCCGCCAAGTACTTTGGGCAATTCCGCTTCTAGTGACCCTCTCCCTTGCAGTAAAAGCACTCAGTATCAGCCTTAGGACCAACCTTGGTCTTCTTCGCCGGCGCGATAACTTTCTTACCGCCCTTCTTGAAGTTTCCCTTTTTCTTAGACTTGCCTTGATTCTTGAATTTGGTGGTCTTATTGACCAACAACACTTGGTGCTCTTTCTTGATCTCCACTTCTGCAGACTTCAACATGGAGAAGAGTTCTGGCAACGACTTGTCCATGTTTTGCAGATTGTAGTTCATCACAAAGTTCTTGTAACTTGGTGATAGTGATTGGAGGACACGGTGAATCCCCAAAGCATTAGGAATCACTATACCGAAGATTTGAAGCTTGCTTGCGTGCCCAGACATCTTAAGCACGTGCTCACTAACGGAGCTTCCCTCTTCCATCTTGTAGTTAAAGAACTTTTCAGAAGCCTCATAACTCTCAACTGCCGCGTGAGCCTCAAATATCATTTTGAGTTCACGGACAATATCATGTGGGTCATGGTTCTCAAACCTTTTACAAGCTCGATTCCAAACCATACAAGATAGCACTGAACTATAGATCTTGATTCTTCAGCGAGGAAAACATTCTTTACCTCATCGGTAGCATCACCGTGAGTCACCAGTGCATTGCAAAGACATAGGTCAAATTACCAGCATTGAGGACAATCCTCAAATTGCAGAACCAATCCGCAAAGTTGCTTCCATTGTTTTTCAACTTTTCTTTCTCTAGGAACGCATTAAAATTGATGGTAGGGTCCGCCATTGATCTACAACATATTTGCAATAGTTGAGACTAAGTTTATGACAAATTGAGTTCTAATTAATAGTTAAATTAATCTAGGTGAACTCCCACACAAAACAATATCCCTCACATTGTTTTAGTGATCAAACGAACCAAATCCACCACATCAAAACCGATCATCACGAGAGTTGATGTAGCTTCAATGGCGAACAATCAACATGTTCATCACATCTACTATATGACTCATGCTTTACCTTTCGGTGATCCGTGTTCCGAGACCATGTCTGTACATGCTAGGCTCGTCAAGATCAAACCTTAGCTTCCGCATGAGAAAATCTAGCTTGCTCATGTTGTATACACTCGCAGAATCAAACACACCCGATCATCACGTGGTGCTTCGAAACAACGAGCTTTAGCACCAGTTCTTACTAAGGATGAACACTTTAAAACTTGAAATTGTGTTCTTGAGGGATCATCTTATAATGCTACGGTCGTGAACTAAGCAATACAAGATGCATAAAAGGATTAACATCACATGCAATTCATAATATGTGATATGATATGGCCTTTCTTCTTTGTGCTTCCTATCTCCATCTTCAAGCACGAACATGATCTCCATCATCACCGGTATGGCATCAAGGTCAATGGCGCCGCTTCATGGTTGTCATTCACCAGCATCAACTATTACAACTACTTTGAATAGACACGCATGTCTTAACGGAATTTAAAAGACAACCATATGGCTCCTGCTGGTTGCCAACTTATAATAAGGAACATTGCATACATCATATATAATCACAATCATGGCCATATCACATCACAGCACACCCCTGCAAAACAAAGTTAGACGCCTCTAATTTTCTTTGCATGTTTTACGTGGTTTGGGGGTTTCAATAAGTGTCGTTCTAACTTATGAACAAGAACCACAATGTTGATGTTTAACTATCAAGTGACCGTTGTAAATTGAATCTATACTATGATGGGAGAGACAGACACCCGCAAAGCCACTTATGCAATACAAGTTGCATGTTAAGCGTGGAGCAAGTCTCATGAACGATGTCATGTAAGGTTAGCCCGGCCCGCTTCATCCAATCATACCGCAAGATGCAAAGTACACAAAAACGATGTCATGTAAGGTTAGCCCGGGCCGCTTCATCCAATCATACCGCAAGATGCAAAGTACACAAAAAGCAATTGATAATAAAAACACCACCGCCCACAATGACCATTGTGTTCTACTGCAGCAATGAGATCTACATATAGACACGGCTCGATACCCTTTGTAGGGGTTCGCAGCATGGAAAACAAAAAAATTCTATCGCATGCACACGAACAAGCCAAGATCTATCTACTAGATTGTAGCAACGAGTTGATAGAAGCACTCACCCTCGAAGATTCCAAAGCGGTTAATGCGAGCAGATTCTCGTGGGTGATGTAGTCGTACACTTGACAATCTCAAGATCGCGTAGACGATCCTTCCGGCGCTACGTTCCGGCAGCGCTTTCGCAGTAGGTCACACATTCAGTACTCGATGAAGACCTTCCTCTCCCTTGTTCTAGCAGGCAGCGGAGGTTGTAGTTCTCCCCTCGCGATTCCGGCAGCAGGACGGCGTGGTGTCGAAAGTAGAGGGAAGATCCCATAGGGCTTTGCCTAAGCCGGTGCGAGTTATGGTGGATCTAGGGTTTCCCTGTGGTCTAGGGTTTAGAAGACCGGGAGGAGGAGGAGGTGTCGGCGGCGACTAGGGCGGCGGCGCAAGGCGGGTGGAGAGGGGCTAGGCTTGGTGCTTTGGGGCAGCCCTCCCCCTCTATTTATGAGTGGGGGCAGCCTTGGGAGGGGTGAGTTTGAATCCACTTCCAAACCCAAGTTGGAAGGAATCTTTCCTACTTCCACTAGGAAACTATTGTTCCAGTTTGACTTTTCAAACCTCCCGTTTGAATTTCAATTTAGAGCTTAAATTATCTCTCACAAATGACGACACCAAGTGACCTAGGATATGATCTAATCATTCCACTTACGGATGACACATTCATGGACCATTCTCCTTCCGGACCGGTGAACCTTCTAGAACCTTCTAGAACCTCTCCGATGAAAACATCGGAATCTTTCCCGAACTCTGGAATCGGACTTTTCTTATATGAATCTTATTCTCCAGACCATTCCGGATCTCCTCGTGATATCCCGGATCCCATCCGAGACTCCGAACAACATTCAGTATCCCAACTAACATTCCATATCTACTAAACAACATCGAATCCTTAAGTGTTTTTCCCTACGGTTCGTGAATTATGCGGACATGAGCGAGACACTTCTCCGATCAATAACCAATAGAGGAATCTGGAAATTCATATGGCTCCCACATATTTCTACGATTACTTTGCGATCGAATGAACCACTTACATACTATACCAATTTCCCTTTGTCTCACGATAGTTTACTTATCCGAGGTTTTGATCGTCGGTATCTCTGCATACCTAGTTCAACCTCGTTACAGATAAGTACTCTTTTATCGTTCCCGTTGAAAGAACATTTCTTAATCCCTAGTGTTTTGTGTGTTAGATAACAACACCAAGGATCATTTAATGTGTGTTGAAGTGTTGCAGCTCAGAAATCTACCTTTGGGGGCGGATAATCCGCCCCTCCCTCTGCTGCGCAAGCCCGGAAGGGGCGGAACTTTGGCCGGAATTTCCGGCCAGGCCGGATAATCCGCCCGCCAGGGGGGCGGATAATCCGCCCCTCCTGCTCTTCGCCAAGGCGCAAGCCCGGAGAGGCGCGGAGTTTTGGCGGACTTTCGGCCACGCGGATAATCCGCCCCAGGAGGGGGACGGATAATCCGCCCCCCAAGATATTCTCCAAGTTTCACCAAGGCGCAAGCCCCAGAGAGGGGGCGGAGTTTCCCCCGGAGAATCCGCCCTTGGGCCGGAGTTTTCCAGGCGGATAATCCGCCCCAAAGTTGTCTGTGACCAGATCTGGGAGGGGTATTTAAGCCGGCAATCCCCTCCTGCCATAACTCTTGATTCATCTCGAAAAACGGTCGGATCTCAAAAGTTCATACAAGAGTGCTCCACCTAGATACATCCAAAGGCCCCATCCCTTTGGGAATCGAAGGAGGAGAACTCGACCTTCATCATCAGCAATCAAGCGCTTCATCTCCTCTCCATTCATTTGGAGAACCTCCGATCTAGTATTTCTTGCAAAGATCTAGATCCTTGTCTTTGTTTATATTGATAAACCTTGTTTTGTGACAGCTTGTTGTCATCCGAGCCCCAATTAGGTTGTGGGTGTGTGCCCGATAGTGTTGTAAAGGCACGGTTCCGCCTCGAAGGGATCCAATAGTGGAGAAGGTGGATCAGGCCTCTCGTGGCGAGATCCATCGGAGAATAGGGTGATGCCTATTGTGGCGTGGTGGTCTTAGAACTGCCCACCCCTCCAACGCAGATGTACTTCCCTTAACAAGGAAGGAACTGCGGTAAAACAAATCCCTGTGTCTCCGCGTGCTCCACTACGGTTTCCTCGCTCCTCTTTTACATGCTTAGTAGTTAGGGTTACATATAGGGAAATTCTCGTAGTTGCATATCTAGAGAATTTACTTTGTGTCAAGCCTAAAATTGAAAAAGTACATTAAAATTGGTTAGCACCTATTCACCCCCCCCCCTCTAGGTGCCCATACGATCCATTTCAATTGGTATCAGAGCCTCGGCTCTTATTTCGGGCTTAACAGCCTAAGAGAAGTATGGGTTCCAAGGGAGATGGGAGTGATGCTCGAGGTAGTCACCATGAGCGATCTCAAGGCGTTGGAAACAAACTTGGTGAGTTCTATGGAGGCTAAGATGGAAGAGATCGTCAATTGATAATGCGTCTCTCCACATCATGACATCACCTCCATCTAACTCGAGGATACCACTCCATAATCCAAGGAAGCGGGTAAGCTGTTTCCAAAGATAGCAGTGGTAGGTGATGATACAAGTAAGAGCTCCTCCTCGAAAAGGATAGCGGTAAGGATGGATACAATGAGGTTTCTCATGTGTATTCCCCGATCGCCTATTCCTCACCCACATATACATAATAGGGGTGATCCACCCAAGCTGTCACTTCTACTTTCTCTCAATGGCAATTTTTGATGAAATCTCATGTCAGTTCCTCCATAGAGTTGTGGAAGATCATCGAAAATGGTCTTCACGTTGGAAATCCTAACAATCTCACAAGGAGAGAAGTGGTCGATAGCCAACTCAATGCTACGACTACACATGATCTGACTTGGTGTGGGAGATAAAGACATGCCACACATTGACATCTTAGCACTAAAGAAGCTTGGGATGCTCTCACCGAGCTCTTCATCGGAAATGAAAGTATGAGAAGAAATAGATATGATGCCTTGAGCAATGAAGTGAAGGATTTTATATCTTTGGATGGATAAGACCACGAGGACATGTATAGGAGGCTCAAGGCAATAGCTACTACCTTGAAACCACGGTGGCTTATGTTGATGATGCTTGGATCAAGCGCAAGTATGTCGATGCTCTTATGCCATTTGAGCCCACATATTTGAAAAGTCTCCAAGGTAGGCATAATTATCACCTCATGTCATCCAATGAGGTAATGCAAGAAATGGCCGCATTCAAAGTGGTGCCAAGAATGTCAAGATGCTCGTGCTTTCGAGCTATGGGGATGCAAAGGGGTAAACATGGCTTTGAAGACTAGTGTGATTGATCATGATGAATATGCGGTAGAAGGCACTGTCCGAAGATATAAAAAGGATCCACGGACAATACTTGGCTCTTTATGCAAGAAACTTTTGGAAAGATCCAGCCAAGGCTAAAGCTGAACTAGATCGCAAAAGTGGAGCCTATGGAAGAAAAGAAAATGGTCCCAAGCGAGAACTTGCTTTAATTGTGGTGACCGGTTGCACTTAAGTGAGTGTCCATATCAAAGTAGAGAGGATAATGGAGGAAGACTCATTTTCAAGGACAAATCAAAAGCTCCACGTAAAGCAGTTTGTAAAGAAAATGCTCCTTTCAAGAAGCAACCAAAGATTGTTCTAGTAGCTCAAGAAGAATATTCATCGGGAGTGAAGATGAGGGCGAGGGCGATAGCTCTCAAGAGGTGGCTGCTATAGCCACCACATCTACATCAACATCACTCTTCGACTCTCCAAGCGAAAACATCATCAACAAGAATCCTACTTGTCTCATGGCAAGAAGCTCAAGGTAACTTCTTCTAACTCTTCATTTCCCAAGGCTATGATAGACATGGATGATCTTGCTAGTCTTAAGGTTAAAGAAGAGATTATTGCCTTGGATTATTTCTATACTAACTTGCAAGGTGAGCACAAAGTTCGTTTTTAGGCTATTATGGATCAGTTGGCCCAAAGCGAAGCACTCCTCGAAAAGGGCAGAATTGAAAGGGAGGATGCAATGGAAATTGCATCCCTAAAAAATGCTCTTGAATAAGAAGAAGAAGCTCGGGTCTCTCTTGAAGAGAGGCTTGAGTCTATGGAAGAGTCACATGAAGAAATTGTGACTAAACTCGTTAAGGAACGTGACAATGCGGTCACCAAGGCAAAGAAGTTAAAGAAGGAAAGGATTGACTTTGGGGCTGCTCATGATAGACTCTCCAAGGAATTGGAGAAACTTGACAATGCTCACAAGGCGTTGAAAAACGAGTTCTCTATCCTCAATGAGTCACATGATCAGCTTCAAAGTCGATTGGCCATATATGATACTCCTAGCTCGTCCAACTCAACATATAGTAACAAGAAAAATGCTAATGTGGAAAAAGGAGTGATCAAGGACATCACTACAAAGGACAAAGGTGTGCTTGATGAAGTCCTTGAGGAGCAAGTGTCAAATCATGGTAGATATTTAGGGGGGTATGTCACCAAGTCCAAGAAGAAGAAAACCAAGAAGAACAAGACCAAGAATGTGCAATTAAAGACAAGCACATTGAGAAGGTTGTCACAAAAGACAAGACTAATAATATTGGTTTTGGGGTCTCACAATCGAATTATGAACTCTTTTGTGATGATTATGGCGATGTTTATGCTTATTATGTTGGTCCTTTTGATGAATTTATTGCTTGGTCTATCTGGGTCCCAAAGACCCTTGTTACTAACATGAAAGGACCCATTGAAAATGGTACCTAAAACCAAGTAATTTCCTTGCGGGGCTATGCTTAGGTGGGTCGAAATGGGTCTTTGGATAGTGGCTGCACTAGTCATATGACCGAAGCAAGGAGATCATCACGGAGATCGTCCAAATCTTGATAATATCACGGTATCCTATGGTGATAAGTCTAAATCTCGGTATTGCGTCTTGGCAAGGTTGTGGTTGCCGATATCTCTCTCGTGGACGTCATGCTTGTTGAGACCCTTGGCTATAATCTTCTTTACATTCGTGCCCTTGGCAAGATGGGTTTCTGTTTTTATCGATGATGATTTGGTGGTACTCTTATGGAGCAAGTCTCTAAAGGTCGCTTTCGTTGGATACGTCGAAAATGACACGTATGTGGTGGACTTCTGGGAAAACCACTTGGTCCGATGTGTCTATTCGGAAAGGCCGTGGGCTGGCTATGGCATCGCCGTTTAGCCCATGTCAACATGAGAACTTTGCAAAGTCTCCAAAGGGTGGCCACATTCTTGGACTAAAGACAATGTCTCTTTTGCCAAAGATCGTGTTTGCAGGGCTGTGTTGAAGGAAAATGCATGATTCTCCCACAAGAGGAAGACTATTGTGTCATCTAAGAGGATCTTGGAATTACTCCATGTGGATTTATTTGGACCTCCTTCTCATGCAAGTCTTGGTGGGAAGAAATATTGCTTGGTCATCGTCGATGATTACTCAAGATATACATGGGTATATTTCTTCAAGCTGAAAAGTGAGACTCAACAAACTGTCATCGACTTTGCCAATGAAGTTCAACGTCAACACAATGTTCCCATATTGGCAATTAGAAGTGACAATGTACGAATTCAAGAACTACACTTTAAACGAGTTTCTTAGCGAAGAGGGATTAGACACCAATATTCCATTGCGTACACCCTCAACAAAATGGTGTGGCCGAGAGGAAGAACCGGACTTTGATGGATATGGCAAGATCTATGCTAGCTGAATTTAAGTCTCCTTATAATTTTGGGCTGAATCCATATCCTTTGCTTGTCACTCATCAAACGGCTTTACCTTGGAAGATCTTGGACAAGACCCCATATGAAATACTTACAAGCAACAAACCCAACATCTCATACTTGAGGTATTCGGGTGTAAGTGTTTCTTTCTTATTAAAGGTGTCCGTTTGTCAAAATTTGAATCCAAGGCTTTAGAGGGTATATTTGTTGGTTACGGTGCGAATCCACACTTATAGAGTCTACAACAAGCTCCTTTGGGATTGTTGTAGAATCTTGTAGTGTGGAGTTCGATGAAAATAACGGCTCCTTTGTAGGGCAAGTTGATGTTTGTGATCAGATGTTGAAATACCCCAAGATGCCATAAGAAGAATGGGCGTGGGATTTTCGCCCCATTGAGGAACCCCTTGTGGTGGATCGGGAAGGACAATCTTGCACTCAAGTGGAGCCCTCATCTTCACAAGATCAACAGGCTCCTCTGTTGGAGAAAATCCTGCACCAACACCACAATCTGTGAAGACCATCATCCCTGGACAATTTGGTAGTCCCAGGACTATCCCCCTCCAAGGGTGGACAATCCGCCCAGCACTCCAACTTGTTCCAGAGGATCGAAGGAGAAGTCAACAACTCTGAAGCTCGGGCGGATTCTCCGGCCCGAGGCGGATTATCCGCCTGGTCTCAAATCCAGTCGAGGCTTTCTCGGAAGATGGTTACGGTACTTCACCTTGGTAGGATAGTCCGGCCCCTCAAGGCGGATTATTGAACTGAAGAAAATGTTCAGCAACAATCTTACGGCGGTGACCAAGATCAAGGACAAGGCGTTAATCAAGACAAGGATACAACAATTGAATCCACTCCTTCAAGAAACAATAAGGATATTGAGGCTCGTCGCAAGGCTCGTGCTGATCGAAACCTTGAACTAAGAGGTCACACTCTTGACAAGGTAGTTGGTGATCTATGACGAAGGGTATCCACTCGAAGAGCTTGCTAACCTGTGATCATCAAGCTCACATTTCCATGGTTGAACCAAAGAAGCTTTTGATGCTCTTGAAGACCCGATTGGGTTGTTGCAATGCATGAAGAATTAAACAACCCGAGCGCAACAAAGTGTGGAAGCTCGTAGAAAAGCCAAAGGATTGCCGCAATGTTATCGGCACCAAGTGGATCTTCAAGAACAAGCAGGATGAAAATGGCATTGTTGTGAGGAATAAAGCACGACTCGTGGATCAAGGATTCTCTCAAGTAGAAGGATTGATTTTGGCGAGACCTACGCTCACGCTCGCCTTGAGTCCATCCGTATCCTTCTTGCATATGCAGCTCATCATAATTTTAAATTACAACAAATGGATGTTAAGCGCTTTCCTTAATGGTCCTCTACATGAGTTAGTATCGTCAAGCAGCCCGGGGTTTGAGGACCCCAAATTTCGAACCATGTCTACAAACTCGATAAGGCTCTATGGCCTTAAACAAGCCCCGTGCGTGGTATGAGCACCTTAAAGAGCTTCGATGACCGTGGATTGAAGTTGGGCAAATCGATCCCACTCTTTTTACTAAGAAGGTCAATGGGGAGCTTTTTGTATGCCAACTCTATGTAGATGACATTATTTTGGCTCTACTAACCAAGATTTTAACGATGAATTTTCAAAGCTTATGGTGACGGGTTTGAGATGTCCATGATGGGTGAGCTCAGGTTCTTTCTTGGATTTGAAATCAAACAACTTAGAGAGGAACCTTCATTAATCAAGCTAAATACATCCAAGACATGCTCAAAGGTTCAAGATAGCGGATCTCAATGGCGTTGCCACCCCAATGCAAACAAAGTGTCATCTTGAGCTCGATCCCAAGGGTAAAGATGTGGATCAAAAGGTATCTTGATCCATGATCGGCTCTCCTTTACCTCTGCGCATCTAGGCCCGATATCGTGTTAAGTGTAGGCGTGTGTGCAAGGTACCAAGCCGCTCCTAAAGACATCCACTTAGTGGCGGTCAAGCGAATCTTCCGATATTTGGTTCATTCCCCAAATTTTGGGTTATGGTATCCCAAGGGTTCAAGTTTATCTCTGTGTGGTTACACGATTCAGATTGGGCTGGTGACAAAGATGATAGGAAATCAACCTCTGGTGCATGCCAATTCTTGGGCAGGTCTCTAGTGTGTTGGTCATCAAAGAAAGCAATTGTATTTCACTCTCAACATGAAGCTGAATATGTTCTCTGCAAGTGCTTGTACTCAATTGTTATGGATGAGGCAAACTTTAAAGGAATATGGTGTCAATTGTGACAAAGTGCCTCTTTTATGTGACAATGAAAGTGCTATCAAAATTGCTTACAATCCTGTGCAGCATACAAGAACAAAACATATAGAGATTCGCAACCACTTTATTTGGGATCATGTTGCTCGTGGAGATATTGCTCTGTCATTTGTGAGCACGAAGAACCAACTTGCTGATATTTTCACGAAGCCCCTCGATGAAGCAAGATTTTGTTATTTGCGGAATGAGCTAAATATCGTAGATTCAAGGAGCTTGGCTTGACTATTCTTGCACACTCACTTGCTCTTATTTATGTATTTGGCTTAGATGTGGGCATAGACATAGGGGGAGTGTGGTCCTAATTGATTGGGCCAACCCTCCCCCCATCATGCCGAAAGCAAGTAAAATCATTTCCCTTAATATCATTTTGTGATATGTGGGTCATCGATGAGCATTGGTTTTGAACTCAAGATACATCTTCGCGGTGTCATGCCATGCGCTCCAACATGGTGGCTGCCACCGACCGCCCTCTTCCTCGAGAAGAGTTGGTTTTTCATGGGTCTCGTTGGATGTTCTTGCATACCTTTTGTTCTTATGGAAAACACACTCAAATTTGGCTTTTGATTGATTTGATTCTTGCAAATTTGGGTGTGTAGTACCATCTCAGTTTGATTCTCTCAACCCAAGCCTTTCCCTCCCTCCTTGAACCATCTATTCTTGCACACAAGTCCTTTAAAACACCATCGAGATTTGATAGGGTGCTCGGCCTGATTACATTTTCCGAATTTGGGGCGGATTATCCGCCTAAGTGGGCGGATTATCCGCCCGGTAATCTGCCCCTTATAGGCTAGGTCGGGAGGCGACTCAAGCAGGCAGCAGTCCTCCCCAACCCTACCTCTGCCCCGGCCGAGCATCGCCTCTCCCGGAGTCGATTTGACCACCGGATTCTCCGGGCTCTCCCCGGATCTTCTTCACCTCGCCTCCGGGTATCTTCTCCTCCGCGATTTTCCTCCAATGAGTGAGGGTAACTCCCTCATCTCTATCCTTTTGTATGGGATGTATTCTTTTTGTGGAAATCTCGTTGTAGAAGGTTCTTGGCGTTGTTTCTTACATGCTAGAATCAGTAGCCTTGCAACCCTAGTACTCGATCTGTTTTGCCATGGTAGATCTGAGCCAATCCAGAATTTTTTTTTGCGGGGGGCGGATTATCCGCCCCTGCCAGGGCCGGATAATCCGGCCTGGAGAATTACACTCTGGTCTGCTTTGGTTCTGATTCTGCTCATGCACATCACTGGTTATGGGTTGCATTGTTACTCTTTCTCCATGTTTTCTTTCTCCTGGACTTGTGTGTATGCTCATCTCCTTGCTCCCTCTCTCAATGCTTTTCACAGGTGGTTCCAAGCCGACCAAGACCTTCGTCCGTCGTCCCCGTCCCCGTTATCTTAAACCCCGCTGCGAAGGACGTTTATTGAAACAGAGGTCCACAGGGCAGCTAGAGAGGCTGCAAGGATGGCTGAGGCAAGTAAGAAAACTAAGCGAACCGCTTCTCGCAAGGGCAAACAGTCTCGGCCCAATTACAAGTCTATGGACAGCATTCAGTATGCCACCATTCGCCAGACAGACTACTATGATGATGTTGACAGTGATGGCCAACCCGAGGACAGTATGTTTTGGAATGCTCACTTTCGGGCTATCCATGATGATGTTTATGCTTCTCTCAAGATTCGCCCCATGCATCCCATCAACTTGACTGCGGCTCAATCCAAGGCTAGGCTCCTTGAGGCATTGGATGTGACCAATAAGATGGGGCTTCACCACCTCATGACCATTCAGTGCGATTATGACTCTTACGTGCGCCATTCTTTTCTACTCTTGTGATCTGCGGTGATGAGCGCCGACTATGAAGTGGATGACCGGGACTACCATGCTTCGGACTTCGCATTTTGGGCAGGTTCTTGGGTATGATTTCCATGGCCGTGACACTCCGCTGGTCACCGCATCATTACTCCCTTGAAGCCATCCAAGGACACTGCTCGCTTCTGTCTTTCTTCGATGGTGTTCTTGGTACTTTCTTTGGTCTCTCTCCTTGTATGCCGCTCTTGTTGGCATGTTTCGGGACGCATCGCCTAGTGGTGGCAACAATGACAGCGGGATCCGTGGCCACCTTGTTCCTCTCCTTGCGTTCGCTCACGAGTGTGCCACTAACTCTGGATCGACCCTTTGGTTACAAACCGGATGTCATGGACTATATTTTTCATGAGATGACGGATGCTATGATCAACCGGCTCTCCATTCTTTATGCTCCGTTCATTATGATGCTTGTCAAGCATATGCTACCCCATGAAGAGTTTGGCACTGCTTTGGATGGTGTTCATAAGCCCAAGAAAATATACAACAAGGCTCAGAAGACTCATCACCCCTCCACTGCCCCGGAGTCCTTCATGCGTGATGCTCGGGCTAGTGGTCGTCGTTCCACGGTGTCCCCAATGGCACGTGAGGTCAAGCAGCTTAATTGGTTCCAGCGGAACATTCTTTGCATGGGTATTGACATTCACAAGGGCCAATATGAGGCGTACCGCAGGGATCATGAGAGGGATCACACGCAGCAGCTTATCCTCCACCATGTCTCAGGTGCCACTGGCAATCCACCTCCACCCACTGCTCCGGATCCGTACGCCCAGTGGAACACTTCCGGGATCAACTATGGCGAGCTCGAGAGTTGTCTCTTTCCCCCTCCACCAAGGGCACCCACTCCTCCAGCTGATGACGATGATGATGAGTATGATGAAGAGGAAGGGGACGAGGATGACTACGACGAGGATGAGGCGGAGTGATCTCCAGGGACGTTAGCATCGCTCTTCTTCCCTTTTGGCGTTTCGATGCCAAAGGGGGATAAGTAGTTCTATTAGGTCTCGTGGATTTGCAAGGGTCGGGCACAAGCTTTTCGTTTTTAGTCGTTTTTCATTTGCTTGCTTGTGCCTTTTCTAGCGTGAACTTGTTTGCTATTTGTGGTTGTTTGTGTAAGACTATGTCGTACTCCACAGTCTGGTACTATGTTTGGTATTCATGGATTTCTGGATTTATCTATCATGGACCCCATGGAATTATGGAATTATGGAGCATATTTGATGACATATGGATTCATGGAATTTTCTATGTATGCCTTGGCTATAGATTCCGGTGGTATGACTTTTCTCTCCAAACCTTAAAAGTAGTGTTCTACCTAGTGTGTGTATTTGTATTCAAATGCAAATCTTAAATATGCACACATCTAGGGGAGCGTCTTTCATTATCTAAGGTGGCACTTGGTCTCTTTGCAAATCCTAGTATTGTCATCTAACACCAAAAGGGGAGATTGAAAGAACATTTCTTAATCCCTAGTGTTTTGTGTGTTAGATAACAACAAGGATCATTTAATGTGTGTTGAAGTGTTGCAGACAGAATCTACCTTTGGGGCGGATAATCCGGCCCCACCGGCGGATAATCCGCCTCTCGCCAAGCTGCAAGCCCGGAAGAGGCGGAACTTTGGCGGACTTTCCGGCCAGGCGATAATCCGCCCCGGCGGATAATCCGCCCTCCTCGCCAGGCGCAAGCCCAGAGAGGCGGAGTTTTGGCGGACTTTCGGCTCGCGGATAATCCGCCCGGAGGGCGGATAATCCGCCCCAAGATATTCTCCAAGTTTCACCAAGGCGCAAGCCCGAGAGGCGGAGTTTCCCGAGAATCCGCCCTTGGCGGAGTTTTCGAGGCGGATAATCCGCCCAAGTGGGGGCGTAATCCGCCCCAAAGTTGTCTGTGACCAGATCTGGGAGGGTATTTAAGCCAGCAATCCCCTCCTGCCGAACTCTTGATTCATCTCGAAAAAGAACAGATCTCAAAAGTTCATACAAGAGTGCTCCACCTAGATCCATCCAAAGGCCCCATCCTTTGGGAATCGAAGGAGGAGAACTCGACCTTCATCATCAGCAATCAAGCGCTTCATCTCCTCTCCATTCATTTGGAGAACCTCCGATCTAGTATTTCTTGCAAGATCTAGATCCTTGTCTTTGTTTATATTGATAAACCTTGTTTTTGTGACAGCTTGTTGTCATCCGGAGCCCCAATTCGGTTGTGGGTGTGTGCCCGATAGTGTAAAAGGCACGGTTCCCGCCTCGAAGGGATCCAATAGTGGAGAAGGTGGATCGGCCTCGTGGCGAGATCCATCGGAGAATAGGGTGAGGCCTATTGTGGCGTGGTGGTCTTAGAACCGCCCACCCTCCAACGCAGATGTACTTCCCTTAACAAGGAAGGCTGTAAAACAAATCCCTGTGTCTCCGCGTGCTCCACTACGGTTTCCTCGCTCCTCTTTTACATGCTTAGTAGTTAGGGTTACATATAGGGAAATTCTCGTAGTTGCATATCTAGAGAATTTACTTTGTGTCAAGCCTAAAATTGAAAAAGTACATTAAAATTGGTTAGCACCTATTCACCCCCCCCTCTAGGTGCCCATACGATCCATTTCACCCGTGATATGTGATCCCTTGTGAGCCAGTCACATGCTTGCAAGCTAATTGGATGACATTCCACCGAGAGGGCCCAGAGTATATCTATCCGTCATATGGATGGACAAATCCCACTCTTGATCCATGCGCCTCAACCCATACTTCCCGAACACTCAATGCCACCTTTATAGCCACCCAGTTACGGTGTGGTGTTTGATGTCATCAAAGCATCCTTCCGGTGATGGTGATTAGCATGATCTCATGGTCGAAGGAATTAGGTTACTATGTATCAGAAAGCTTATAGCAAACGAACTATTGAAATGACTTGATCTTTATGCTACGCTTATATATAGGAGTATGTCCATCATACCATTCTCCTAATGATATGATCTTGTTGTTAATAACATCTCAATGTTCATGATCGAGAAACCACGATCATCTATTAACCAACAAGCTAGTATTATAAAGAGGCTTTACCAGGGACTCTAATTTAGTTTACAAAATCACACAAGTATTAATGTTTCTGGTTAATACTGTTATAGCATGAATCTAAACATTTATCATAAACATAAAGATATAATCATAACCACTTTTATTATTGCCTCTAGGGCATATCACCAACACGACCATAGTTAGAAATTCAAAAAATTCAAAACAGGCATAAGAAATTCAAAAAAAATTCCAAACAATGAAAATCCTTTGCGTGGTGTCATATTATGTGACATAGTTGCAAGGAAAAATACCAGACTTGGTATATTGATCATGTCTGGAAAAAACCTTCACAAGATGACCTATCATGTTCGAGGTTTCATGGCTTTCGGTCCAAATGACCGATGTTATGTGCTGAATCACGGCATAGTTTGTGATGTTGTGCCCATATTATGCATGCATGTGGACATTGGTATGGAGAACAATGTTGCAGGAGGAAGTTTTCCTTTTAAATGCATGCGAAAAACCATTTTCCATTTTCCGAGCGCAAAAAACGGGTCGTTTTGTGAAGTAACCACCAAAATGCTATTTCTGAATGCTACCATCCCATATTTCTAAAATACTAGACCACCTTATATGGACTATCTCCCAACCGGGACATCTCAAACCTTTTCGTCCATCCCGGATAAAAAGGCCAAATGTCTGCCAAATCGGTAGGAAGTGGGTCCGGTTTGTACTATACCTACATGATCTAACGCCCGTGATTTTTTGAAAAAATCATTTTTAGACTCGAAATATGTGGTTTCTTCATAGATCCAATGCAAGTTCTAACGATGCTCGAAAAAACCTTCACAAAACCCTAAATCCTAAACCCTAAACCCAAGTTTCTTCCCGCCATTTTTCTTCCCGCCATTTCTTTCCGCGATTTCTTCCCGCAGTTTTTTCCCACCATTTCTTCCCGCGGTTTTCTTCCCGCCATTTCTTAGTACATATATGTAGGATTGGCTTCCATTGTCATTGCACATCTCTAGACTCATATCTGCAACCTCATCACTCTTTCCCATGGCTTCCACCATACGACTAACCCCTAGGGAGGCGGAGGCGCTTTGCGCCTCGAACTTCTGCCATGACTGCGTCCCCGTCATTTGGATGATGAGCGTCGGGCGTGCAGTTCCTCTGTCCCTCTAGGTGTGGCGCGCCGGATGGCCATCACGAACCACTACTACTTCGAGCCATGCCGGAGCAGCGGAGGAATCCCAACTGGCAGCCCGACTATTTCCCGACTTGGGAAGCCTTCTTCGGGGATCAGCGTGAGAGGGCGCTCGCCAGGCACGAGGAGGACGGCCCACCTCCTCCAAAAAAAACTTCAACGAGTATGGCCGTCGGCTGTGGTGGCGCGGCCGGACTCTCCAGAGCGTCATGGCCTACGACACGGCCGCCGACTCTAACCCCCGCCTACGCTACCCTCAAGTCCAGCCCACTTGTACTCAGCCTTTAAGGTTCAACTACGGCGACCCCAACGATGACAGCGACAACGGCCATGGCGAGTACGACGACTACGATGGCTAGTATTACATGTGTAGGCAGGAGCATGACTGAATCACTACAACATTGCAAAGCAAGTTCGGAAGATTGTGGCTTAATCTGTCCATGTATCTTAATTTTCAGTTCTTCTATGTATCTTAATCTCCAGTCGTGCTTTATGTAACTTAGTGTTAGTTGCGTTATGTACTTTAATTCTAGTTCTATCCTAATAAAATTTTCTTCCCGCCCATTATTTCCCGTCCTTTTTTCCCGCCCATTAATATAAAAAATATAAGTTAATTCAAATCCAAATTAAAAACAGAAAATGGTTTTGAATTAGTTATTCAAATCCAAACACTTTTTATGTTTAAAGTTTTCTAAATTCCAAATTAATATTCAAAAAATATAAGTTAATTCATTTTTAATTTTAAATGGTTACATTAATTATTTTAAAAACAGAAAATGGTTTTGAATTAATTATTCAAATCCAAACACTTTTTATGTTTAAAGTTTTTCTAAATTCCAAATTAATATTCAAAAAATATAAGTTCATTCATTTTTAATTTTAAATGGTTACATTAATTATTTTTAAAAACAGAAAATGCTTTTGAATTAGTTATTCAAATCCAAACACTTTTTATATTTAAAGTTTTTCTAAATTCCAAATTAATATTCAAAAAATATAAGTTAATTCATTTTTAATTTTTAATGGTTCATAGTTTAAATGGTTACATTAATTATTTTTAAAAACAGAAAATGGTTTTGAATTAGTTATTCAGATCCAAACACTTTTTATGTTTAAAGATTTTCTAAATTCCAAATTAATATTCAAAAAATACAAGTTAATTCAATTTTAATTTTAAATGGTTACATTAATTATTTTTAAAAACAGAAAATGGTTTTGAATTAGTTATTCAAATCCAAACACTTTTTATGTTTATAGTTTTTCTAAATTCCAAATTAATATTCAAAAAATATAAGTTAATTCATTTTTAATTTTAAACGGTTCATAGTTTAAATGGCTACATTAATTATTTTTAAAAACAGAAAATGGTTTTGAATTATTAATTCAAATTCAAACACTTTTATGTTTAAAGTTTTTCTAAATTCCAAAGTAATTATCATTTAAAAAACATTGCAAATTTAAACCCCAAAATAAAAAATAAGGCGGGACAGAGAGAAAATTCCTGATTTTTTTTTGAAAACAGGGTCATACGTCCCGGTTGGAGCCACCAACCGGGACTAAAGACCCCTGCGCGCCCCTTGGGCTGATGAAAAAAAGGTGGAGTATACGTTCCGGTTGGTGGCTCCAACCGGGACGTATGACCCTTTAGTCCAGGTTGGAGCCACCAACCGGGACAAAAGGCCCTTCGTTTATAACTGACGCGCCTCCTCTTCTTCTTTCCCATCTCACTTGTCTGCTTCTCACCGACGCTGCATGGAAACCCTAACGACGCCGAGCTTCGCCGCCACACACCATCACCTCCTTCCGCGCGCGCCCCGGCTGCCTCCGTCCGCGCATGCAGACGGCTCGAGCACGCCCCGGCCCCCTCGACGGTTTCTTCCCAAACCCCGACGAGGTTCGCCACCGTAAATCAGCCCGATTCCGACCTCGCCGTGCTTCCCCGAGCCCACCACCGCGCTCAGGGTGAGCCACTGGTCCTCTAGGATCCTTCCCTTCCTTTCTTCCCTTTCTTGTTTGCTCTAGCCTCGAGCGCCGTCGTCGGCCACCGCCAGACCTCACCGTAGACGTAGCTCCGACTACCAAATAGGAGCGGCGCCGCCTCTATATTGTTCGCCGTGCTACGCTGGTTCGAACGCGCACAACCCTGAAGTCCCGCACGCTCCCCAGGGTCGCCGTCGACCATCGTCCGCCGCGCCGCCCGTCGTGGTGACGTGGTGGTCGCGTGGCTACCGTGTGGTACCCGCATGGCCCCGGTCCCACCTGCCAGCCTCAGAGGCTACGTGCCTCTGCGGTGCAGGTTAGCAGTGGCCTAGTCTGTCAAGCCCTGGTCCAGGTCCCACCTGCCTGCGTGGAGGCTGAGGTGGCCACAGGCCCCTCTGTCAGCCACTGTGGCTAGCAGTGGCCTCGGTGTAAAAATATTTTCTGTTTTGTTTGAATTCAGAAATGGTTTACTTAAATCCAAAAATTGATATAATATTGTAAATTCAATAATTAATTATTCATAACTCAGAAAAATACAAATAATATATCAAAATGTTCAAAAAAATGAGATCTAACTATTTAACCTATAATCATGCATTGTTCAACAACTTTCAAGACAAGTTTAATTAGAGAACAAAATCAACCCCTCCCATATACTCTGGAGTTTCGCCGAGTTAGGGTTTTCACCCCTCGGAACCCAGTTTAAATTGCCGAGCATGTCTTAGGGTTACTTTTCAATACAAATTAGCTTGTCATATCATAATCCTTGTTTGATCATTACATCGATGCCATGTGTTGATTGTTCCCCTATCTTTCTGGTGTTCGGTTCTTCGCAGTAGAATACGAGATCAAGATCAAAGACCAAGGTCAACACCATCGAAGATCGAAGATTTCTTGATAGCCGTCGTATTGTAGATGCTTAGCCATGATATTAGTTGTCATAGACCCCAGTTGAATCGATGTTGCACCTAGGGTTAGCCGGTGTGTCCTCGCCAGGGCATCCTGAACCCGAGGGTTGATTGATTGTCGCCTTTATTTCTGGTATTGGTTCTTCGCGATAGGATTCGAGCCCGATGGTTTGTCCAAATTAGGGTTTCTGATATTGTAAATTCATTTTTATTATTGTGTATGTATATATTAGGGTTTCTCCGAATTAATGTTTATATCTCTCAACACCGTACCTAACTATCCATTTTTCCACCTATGCAGAAAATATGGACCCACACGACAGAGACAAAGAAAAGGAAGAGTTGATCCAAGGTGTGATCCGCGGGGAAGAAAATTTAGATGTATCGACGTTTCTGAACAACTCCGGTGAGGGTGATCCTCTTTTTGACGGAAGAGACGACTTGTTTGAGGTTGAAGGTGATTCCTTCCGCGAAGGAGAAGGCGATGCCTTGTGTGATCGAGAAGACGACCGCTTCGGCAAGGTGCATGTAATATAACTAATTCATTAATTAATCATCTGCTATCTATATAGAAATAGTAACGATGATCTTTCTTCTTTTAGCCCTCTGGATCGAAGAAATCTACTTGTCGTGGTGGTGGCACGGCAGATGCCATGGGTAGGCTAAAGTATGGGGCCAATGGATGCTAGAGGGATCTGGGGAGGGAAGATGTAGTTGATTCTACACACAAAAGACTAAGGTAAAGATCTTTATTTCTCCTTCCTTGGGCTACAAGTCCTCCTTGAGCTGTGTACAAGAAGAAAGAGAACTTTACCAGCCTATGATACTAAATGAGCGATGCCCTTCTCGGTCCAAGCCTCCCCTTATAAAGGAGAGCCATGGGTTCCTCTAGGGATGACGTGGCAAGCATATTCGAGGAATATGCTTGTCCCAATATAATAACTTCGGCCTCCTTTCCGTTTCGCCCTTCTAATGGCAAGGTTCGAGGGCCCCTCTGCGTGCCTCCGGCTTGGGTATCTCCGTGACCTCCTTCTGCCCCTCTGTCGCTCTGCGCCTTTGTCCTCTGTGCTTGGCTCTGCTCAGATTCCCCCTAGCCTGTGACTAGAGTTTGACTTTAGGTTTCTCCTTCTCCTGCAAGCTTCGTATCATTCGGCCATGCTTCGCATATCTTCTCGCGTACGCCTCGTCCTACGTGCCGTACTCATCATTGTTTCTCTAGTTTTTTGTTCCTCTGATATTCTTGACGGGCTACTGATTATTACTCGCTGTCGGCGTCGGTATTGACGCCTCGCGTACCGTTTCCGTCAGGGATCTTGGCCTTCTATTTCATCGTGTGGTCGTTGGTGCGGTTCCACTTAGCGGCGTGCGGTCGTGCCGCGTACACGATCTACACAGATAACCGCCACACCCACGATCCCACTACCTCTCAAGCGGCGCGGTTATAAAGAGGGGAGCGGGGCTGGGGGATTCACTTTCCCCCTCCGCTTACCTGCGCCCTTCTCCTTCCTCTCGCCTCTGCGCCCGTTCGTGCTTCCGCCGTCGTGCGCTCATCTGGGTCTTCGACGGCAAGGGTCTCACCGCACTGCTCCGTCGACCTCGTCCCTGTTCGCTTGCTCCGGCGTCGTCGCCGGTGAGTTCATCCGGTCCTATTGCCTAGGCTCTCCTCTAGACACCTCTGCTTTTCTTTTGTTCTCACGCGGTAGTTCCTTCTCCGCTCCGCTGCCGTTTTCGTGTAGAATCACGACGGGGCCTTGCAGTTCTAGGTTTTCCTCTACCGCTATTTCTTCCTCCGTAAGTTTCTCCGGCGACCCCATGTCGAGCTCATCGTGATGCGCTCATTGAGGATAGCGATCTGCGTCTGCAGGCCTGGCGGGGCTCGTGGCGAGGCTCTTCCGTCACCCGCGAGAGGTTGAGTGGCTAATCCACTCGCCGGATTCTGCTGAGGTAGCTTGTAACCCGACGCAGTGAATCCTCTCCGATTCTTAGGGAGGCGAATATGTAGTCTTCATGTCACATTTTGCTCATGGGTTTGGTCTCCCTCTCGTGATTTCGCTAGGGAGTTCCTTGATTACTTGACCTTGACCGCATCATCTTCTGCTAACGCCATTGCCTCTCTTTACGCCTTCATCTACGCCTCGGAGGATACTTGACCTATGGCCGTCTGTGCACGTTTGGTCAAAGTTTTTCCAGATTCGATCCAACGTCATCCCAGAAAAATCTCTGCAACCCTCCGAGAAGTTGCTCACCCAATGTGGAGCTGCGTCCATCACACCTCGGAGGAAATCCGAATTTCCTCGCGTTGCTGGTCTAGAATCATGCAAGAAGTGTCATAAGTCCTTCTTTTATGTCAAGAATTCTGGGAATGAGGATAAGATTCGGCTCCCTGCTTTTTTCCATTGGCACTCCTTCAAGAAGAACTGGACCTATAATCCGAGGAAGAGTCATGCTCTGGCCGAAGCCTTTGAGATTGGGCTGAAGGAACTGATCCGATCCGAGCTCTGTGGCGAGGATCGATGACTAACCGTTAGCGGCAGATGCCCATTCGAGCACACAAACTCTGCTACATGGCGGTCCTCTTGATCCCAACCGAGTCTCGACAGTGGAGCTAGACAATTACCTTATATTCAAGCGCGTCCGGGCTATCTTTAAGACGGAGATGCCAGAGGACTGGGCCTAGGGATTGAAGCCGTTCACCCGCGAGAACCCCCCTCCTAGAGTAAGTTCTTGCAGTCATGTTTTATCTTTTAACCACATCGTGTTTTCTCTTGTTAATTTTTCTCTTTCTTGTCCTGCGAGAGGTTTGAGGCGGAAGGTCGAGGATGCCGAGGTTTTGTCCCTCCATGGCTGCGGACGGAACACTCCGGACAGCGGAGCCGGACTCGGAGTTCCTCCCAAGTCGGATATTGCTCGCGCTCGCCACAGCAAGACCACGGCCCACGAGGAGGAAGGTGATTGACGAGGTCCAAGTTCTAGAGGTAGTTGCCGCAATACCAATTTCTTATGCATTTCCGGCTACTTTCTCAGCTAATCCGATTCGGTCGAGTTCACAATGCCGAGCCTCTTGCCTCCGGCCTCCTGTTACCTCGGGAAGCGTGGCGCTCAGCTGGTGCCTCGAGCGGCTCCCGAGCGAATAAAAGTCATCCCGGCACCCTCGGCGCAAAACTATGCCCGGGGTTACTGGGTGAGTTGCTTTTGTTTGTATTTCTTGTTTCTCTCTTTCTGCTTTTTGACCTGATCTTCTTGTCTTTGCAGGGCTCCTCTTTCTGTTAAGCCCAGTGGTCCTAGCATGACAAGTTAACGACTCGGCTGCCTTCTCCTCCGCCTCCTGAGGATACCAGAGTTCCGAGTCCTGCTCGTGCTGGTTCTCCTCCTGCTCCGAATCAGACGCCACCTCGCCAGGATGCGCCTGAGATTTCTGCTGTTGATGCCGATACAACTCGGCCAGTAGATATTTCTACTGAGCCTGCTGCCTCCTGCGTGAACCCTGAAATTTCGCCTGAGGTCCCTTTGACCCCCACAACCCTTGCTGCTACTCCGATTTCGGCCGAGGACACCAATATCTCGGCGCCCTCAGACACCGTAATCCCTCCGGCTCCTAAAGACGTCATTCCAAGTGCCGAGGTAACGGCTCCTGACGACTCCTCTCCTAAGGCAAGAAAGATCGTTGTTAGCAAGCCTTCGTCCTCTTAGAAAGGACTTGCCAGCTCATCTCAGCCTACAATTGCTGATGCGATGCGCAAGGGGGCTTCCTCTGCCAAGAGCACTGTTACCCCGACTGCTGATACATAGCTTGCTCTCCACAAGAGTCCGGCGGCGGCGGTGGTTACCCAACATGTCCGAGGTAAAGTTCTGACTCGCACGGAAAGTGGGAACAGTCTCAGCTCGTTGGTCGAGTATGCCAACAATTGGAACGTTGCCGATCAGCTCGAGGGTAATCCAAGCAGCCAGCCGTTTCAACTTTCTGATATCAGCAGCCGCCTACATCTGGCTGCCAAGATCGTTCTTGAAAGTGACAAGATGAATGAGGTAATTGTTTTTATGGAGTTTTGATTAGTCCTCCAGATGCTATTATATATACTCTAGTCCCCGAAGCTTGCAACCGAATAACTTGTTATTCGTTTGGAAGTTTTATAATGCTTTACTTAGTTCAGTTATTTGTTAGGGTTCGAATATCCAGCCACCTAGATCCTAATTGAGCTTTTCTTAACTCGGATCTACCTGAGGTTCGAATATCCAGCCACCTAGATCCGAATTGAGCCTTGCTTGATTCGGATCTGCCTGAGGTTCGAATATCCAGCCACCTAGATCCGAATTAAGCTTTGCTTGATTCGGATCTGTCTGAGCTTTGAATATCCAGCCACCTAGATCTGAATTAAGCTTTGCTTGATTCGGATCTGTCTGAGCTTTGAATATCCAGACACCTAGATCCGAATTAAGATTTGCTTGATTCAGATCTGTCTGAGCTTTGAATATCCAGCCACCTAGATCCGAATTAAGCTTTGCTTGATTCGGATCTGTCTGAGCTTTGAATATCCAGCCACCTAGATCCGAATTAAGCTTTGCTTGATTCGGATTTGTCGTATGTTCGAATATCTTATTGCTATTTGTTATGTTGCTTAGGTTGCGCATGATCGGCGTACCGCCGAATTCCAAAGGCTGCTCTTTGCCCATAAAAAGTTGCAAGATAAGTACGAGAAGGTCATTCCCGTGGTGAAGAAGGCTGGTAAGTTAACGAGCTTTCGCATTATTCTTAAAATTCTTATTGCTTTGGAAGTGGGGTGTTAGCTGACTTTGCTGGTAAATAGGTAATATCAACAATCTTAATATCCGTCTTGAAAAGAAAGTCAAGGCCCTGGAAGGTTAGTTACTCTTTTTCTTTTACGCATATCTATGTGAAATATGCGCCGGGTTTCTCTTAACCCCTCTGGCTTCGGTATAGCCGAGTTACAAACTTTTGCAGTGTCACACCAAGAATGCATACCCATGCCTGATATGATGCTGCATTTTTAAAACAATCCGCCACTCACTCGGCGCAGCTGAAAGACAAAGATGACGAGATAACTCGCTTGCGCGCCGAGGTGGAGTCCCTCAAGCTTTCTCAGAAGTCTGAGTTAGAAAAAGTCGACCAGGAGTTCTTCGAGGAGAAGAATCGGCTAGCTCTGCAATTGTAGAAAAATAAAGAGCTCCTCGAGGCCGCCGAACTGAAGACACGGGGGATGAGCGAGGAGATCACTCGCTTTGAGAAAAGCATGAGTGGCTGGGCTAAAGATCTTCAGATAATGCTGAGCTATATTCACCGTAAGCTTCTGACCGTGGCCGAGTTATCTTTTTCCCTTTCTTACTACCGACCGACGCACTTGTGTTTTGCGCATACCATTTTCCAGAAGCTAAGCCCGTGAGCTCTAAAGCGGTGATTAATGCTCGTGTGCGCCGAGGTGTTCCTGCTGATGCAAACTCAGAATACTCGATGGAAGATTTCGTGGTCGCTGTTGGCGCTGCTCTTGGTCCGATGAAGATTATGGGCAGGGATTTGGTGCAGGCAGCTATCCGGGCCTACCATGTTCTCTGGCCGAATAATTCTGGGACTCCTGACATTGATGAGTTCAAAGTATTGGTGGAATGATTAATGGCATCTGAGAGACAGCTAAGTCTTTGGAGGGAATCCGCCGGACGAGCTGGTGCTGATATGGCTCTCACAGTTATTATTTCATGGTATGAGATATCTCCCTTGATACCCTGATAAATTTGCGCACTGGTTCCCGTTGGGTTGAGGACCCAGACTTCGTCGCTCTCCGGCAAGCTTGTGCCTTCCAGCTTGTCGAGTATGCAGACGTGCATAACTGGAATGAAGGGCCGAGTTTCCTTCCTAACCCGGAAGACGAGGTCAAAGTTGAGGATGCCTCTGATGATAACTCAGCCGAACCGGGATAAGATGAGGGTGACTCAGCTACTTCTGGTGATTCCAATTCTAGCTCGGATGGTAATGGCGACGCGCGATCCTCCTCCAAAGGGACTGGGCATTCCACAACGCAAGCTGACGTTTCTCAACAGCCTCGGGCTTCCCCCGAAGTCGCTCCTGGATCTGTGGAGGGCGAGGCAACTTCGGCCGAAGTGCCACCTACCTCGGAGTGCCCAACTCCTGACCAAGTCACTGCCTCTCCAGTTAAAAAACTCTAAGTCATTTCTTATCCCTGGTATGCCGGGCGTATGATGTACGTCAAACATTTGTCCGTCTTTTGTGCGGTATGAGGCTCTTTTGCCTTGTGCCGCTAAGACACATGTGGTTGTAATCGTCATCACTTTGTTTAAACTGGTCCTGTTTGTCCGAATCCTTGCTTTGGCAGCTTTCAATTTCTTGAGTTTGGAGTGTATATTTGCCTTTGCTCTACCATAGTCTGGCGTTCAATATTGCCTGACTTTTGATAAGCTTCATAGCGTGACCGCTGTGTTTTGGACTGTTAATCTGGGTGTAGATCTCGAAGGCCGTATTTGGGGAGAGTGAAATAGCATCACTCTGGGTGCCGAAGTTTGGTACTCACTCTTGTAACACGGGATACCCATACTTAGAAATAATATAGGGTAGTCCCCAAGCCATTGCTTAAGGCATCGAGTTTTAATGCATAAATCAAGCTTAGAAACAATATAGGGCAGTCCCCAAGTCACTGCTCAAGACGCCGAGGTTTAATACATAAAACAAAATTAAAAACAATATATGGCAGTCCCCGAGCCACTACTCTGGGCGCCGAGGTTCGATACATAAACCAAACTTAGAGACAATATAGGGCAGTCCCCGAGTCACTGCTCAAGGTGCCAAGGTTTGATACATAGCACAAAATCAAAAACAACATATGGCAAGCCCCGAGCCACTTCTCAAGGTACCGAGGTTTAATACATAAACCAAACTTAGAAACAATACAGGGCAGTCCCCGAGTCACTGCTCAAGGTGCCGAGGTTTAATACATAACGCAAAATCAAAAACAACATATGGCAGTCCCCGAGCCACTACTCTGGGCGCCGAGGTTCAATACATAGCTGATGCTCCGTCCTGAAGCGTCACTTTACGATGTGTGGTAGATGACTCCTATGAGTAAAATGGACGAAGTAAAGCTCGTTCCATGGTCTTTTCGATTCTTCGCGGCTTTATGCGCCTTGTTCTTTCTGGTGGTGAGCATCGATTAGGTAATACGCATCATTGTGCAATGCCTTGCTCACGATGAATGGTCCTTCCCATGGGGGCGACAATTTGTGCATGCCGGCCGTGCGTTGCACCAGCCGGAGAACCAAATATCCTTCTTTAAACACTCTTGGATTCACCCTCTTGCTGTGATATCGTCGCAAGTCCTGCTGATAGATAGCTGATCTTGATAGCGCCAGCTCTCGGCTTCTTCTAGCGGATCGACATCATCTTGCCGGGCTACTTCATTTACTTCAGCGGTTGTATACTGGGTAACCCTTGGCGAGTCATGTATTATGTCGGCTGGAAGCACAACTTCTGCCCCATATACTAGAAAAAATGGTGTATAACCTGTTGATCTGTTTGGGGTAGTCCTGAGGCTCCATAGTACTGCTGGTAGTTCCTCAATCCAACATCCTGCCGACCTTTGCGGCGTTCGACGAGTGGTTTTATTTCGGACAATACTAGTCCATTAGATCTTTCTACTTGCCCATTGGATGCTGGGTGAACCACAGAGGCGACATCTAGTCTTATGTGCTTTTCTTGACAGAATCTAGCGAAAGCTCCTTCTGCAAAGTTTGTATCGTTGTCTTATGATCTTTTTGACAGAATCTAGTCTTATGATCTTTTTGTCGGGGGTGTACCCCCGGGTACCCCAGAGTTGGTAAATTAAGTAAGTCAACAAAATACGTATGTATGAAAATGGTATTAAATATGAGTACAAAGGATAAACAGAAAAGGATAAAGGGAAAAGAGGACTGGGCAGTAGACTTAATTACTGCTCACTACTCCTCCTAGGCAGACATGACGTTGGGCGAATCAAATGTCGATTTGGCCCACGGACCGAACTACGGCCGAACCAGCGGCGCCCTCCAGACTCCTCCTCGTTCCCCAAGCCGCCTCACGCTGCTCACCTCGCCGTGACATCCCGCTCCGCTTCGATCGATCCCCGAGTGGGCCGAGATGAGCAGATTGAGCCCACCTCGGTCATCGCCATCACCCAGGTCCTCCCGCCAAGGCGCCTCTTGATCCTTGAGATCCTCTGTCATGACCTCCGCCAGCGTCCTCACCTCATCGCCCGGGTGGGCAGATTGACCACCGCGGGACTCCTTCAAGCCAACCTCTGCACCTCCGGCCCCGGGTGGACCAACACGTGGCCCGTCAGTGTCTCTGCGCCAAAGCTCCGCCCATGGGCGAATTAGACCAAACCCTGGGCTGCCTCCACTTGGCCGACTAAGAAGGGGGCCATTTGGGCCCTCGATGGTGGTGGCTGCTTTATCACCCAGGCGAATTAATTCCTTCCTAGGCAATTTCCACTATGCCCTAAGCTCTTGGGCGAGTTACAATGACTGAGCATACATTATTCATCTCAGATGCCTCCACAATCTCTGCAAGCTGCCAAGTCAAGACAAGACCGACAAGTATTGTGCCAATCTTGGGAGCCCACCTCAGTGGCACATGGCGTATGGATATACCCATGGCATCTAACAAGATGCGAGGATATGCTCTTAGCATCAAATAAGATGCTAGGAATATGCAGCATCTCCAAGATGCCAAGGCATATGCTCGACATCTCGAAGATGCCGGAATATCGTCTAGATGCTAAGCGTGTAGCACAAGATATGTCCCCTGGGCTCCCATTTATAAGGAGCACCAGGGGGATCGTTCACAGGAGGCCCCGGAGGGTTCCTCCCCTCTTAGCTCAATAGGAGCTCTCCTTCTTCTTCCTCCTCCACTCTCATAGAGATCTAGATAGAGGCATAGGAGATACAGCTCAAGGAGCATGATTGTAGCCACAAGTATGGCGGATTATAAGAGATTAGATGTAGAGAATGAGGTGTTATCTCCACTTGAGAGCTTCAATCCAATATACATTGTATTTCTCTTTGTTCATCTGAGTGCGGTCTTCTTTGCATCATCCCTCCCAGTTCCTCCACGTCCATCGGCCCCAACTTTAGCCTACCCATGGCATATGTCGTGATACCACCACGACATTTGGCGCACCGTGGGGCCTTCTAGTGGCGTTGGTTGGGTTTCTATCCGGGGGAACATCTTCATCAACTTCTTCCTCACGGGCTCATTCAGCTTCACCAAGTCAACAGAGAACAAAGAGTAGCCTTGAGACTCTCCAAGTCTAATTCATCAAAGGTGGTAAGACTCGGCAAGAAGGACTCAAGCATTACTCCAAGCTTCTTGTAAGTACCAAGTAACTCGGCGGAGAGGTACGACCTACCAAGACTCACCTAACCACTTCTCCAAGTATCTTGTAAGTGCGGATAACTCAGCACCACTCAATCCTTCACCGGGAGAAAGTAACTCAACCCGGGGACTAGTCTCTATCCAGTAGAGTCATCTTTAGATTAAAGAGCGCTATGTTGATTTAGATCGTACTCGGCCGACTTATCTGTTAACTCGGCCATAAGTTGAATCAGCTTGTTTGTGATTCAGATAGGTTTTGAGTCAGTTAGTTTATGTTTTGGATTATCCATTAACTCAGCTCTCTAGCCAGCTTATCTGTTAACTCGACCATAAGTTGAATCAGCTTGTTTGTGATTCAGATAGGTTTTGAGTCAGTTAGTTTATGTTTTGGATTATCCATTAACTCAGCTCACCAACCAGCTTGTTATTAACTCGAATAGAAATTGAATAAGCTCGTTTATGATCCAGGTAGAATTTGGGTCAGACTACTTATGAGTCGGATAGAGTTTGAGTCAGTTTATTTATGCTTTGGGTTGTCCTTAAACTCAGCTTACCAGCCGTATTATTGTTAATTCGGATATAACTTGAGGTTAATTTGGTTATTCTTTGAATTGACCTTTAACTCAGCTCAGTAGATTGTCTCTGATTCAGACTAACATTTGATTTAGCTTGCCAGGGTAAATTATAATTCGGATTGGTATTCAGACTCAGCGTACTAATCATATCTCTGATTCAGGTCGAAGCTTTATTTAGTTCACCAGATTGCCAGGTTATGTTATGACTCGGATTGATATCTCACCATCTTGCCAAATTATCCCATATCTCGGATGACTATTGGCCAGCTTATCATATCTCGAATCTATACCTCATATCTACATCTCGAATCAGATCTCTCAGCGGTTAGCCCTATTATCATATCCCAAAGCTTAAATCTCGGATCTATATCTCAGATCCATATCAAAGGAAAATTATCGTCATCACGCCAAGTCAAGCTATATCATGGCGAGTAGGTAACTCAGATTTAGGATGATTTAACTCGGATTTGAGTCAGATGACTCAGATTCGGGATGCAAGTCAAAATTGAGTAAAGTAACTCGGATTTAGGATGAGTTAATTCGGATTTGAGTCAGATGACTCAGATTCGGAATGCAAGTCGAAATTGAGTAAAATAACTCGGATTTAGGATGAGTTAACTCGGATTTGAGTCAGATGACTCAGATTCGGGATGCAAGTCAAAATTGAGTAAAATAACTCGGATTTAGGATGAGTTAACTCGGATTTGAGTCAGATGACTCATATTCGAGATGCAAGTCAAAATTGAGTAAAGTAACTCGGATTTAGGATGAGTTAACTCGGATTTGAGTCAGATGACTCGGATTCGGGATGCAAGTCGAAATTGAGTAAAGTAACTCGGATTTAGGATGAGTTAACTCGGATTTGAGTAATGTCATTCAGATTTGAGCCAGATGACTCAGACTTATATATGAGTCAATTTTGAGTAAAGTAACTCAGATTTGGGATGAGTTAACTTTCGGTTTAGTCGGATGACTCAAATTCGGGATGCAAGTCAAAATTGAGTAAAACTTCGGATTTAGGATGAGTTAACTCGGATTTGAGTCGGATGACTCAGATTCGGGATGCAAGTCAAAATTGAGTAAAGTAACTCGGATTTAGGATGAGTTAACTCGGATTTGAGTAATGTCACTCAGATTTGAGCCAGATGACTCAGACTTATATATGAGTCAATTTTGAGTAAAGTAACTCAGATTTGGGATGAGTTAACTCGGATTTGAGTTATATAACTCGGATTTGAGTCAGATGACTCCAAACATAGAGTCAGAATCGAGTAAAGAAACTCGGATTTGGGATAAGTTAACCCGGATTTAATCATGTAACTCGGATTTGAGTCAAATGACTCAGACTTAGGCATAAAGTCAATTTTGAGTAAGGAAACTTGGATTTGGAATCAGATCACTTGGATAAAGACTCACCCAAAGAGGTTAAAAGAGCAGTGCCCAATAAGGCCAGAACTCACCAATTACCCAAAGAGGTTAAAGGAGCAGTGCCCAATAAGGCCAGAACTCACCAATTACCCAAAGAGGTCAAAGGAGCAGTGCCCAATAAGGCCAGAACTCACTAATTATCCAAAGAGGTTAAAGGAGCAGTGCCCAATAAGGCCAGAACTCACAAATTACCCAAAGAGGTTAAAGGAGCAGTGCCCAATAAGGCTAGAACTCACAAATTACCCAATGGGGTTAAAAGAGCAATGCCCAAGAAGGCAAGAACTCGTAACTTACCCAATAAGGTTAAAAGAGCAATGCCCAAGAAAGCAATAGCTCGAAACTTACCCAATGAGGTTAAAAGAGCAATGCCCAAGAAGGCAAGAGCTCATAACTTACCCAATGAGGTTAAAAGAGCAAAGCCAAAGAAGGCAGGAACTTGTAACTTACCCAACGAGGTTAAAAGAGCAATGCCCATGAAGACCAGAGGTCCAGAAACTTACCAAAAGGGGTTATGACCAATGCCCATGAAGGCCAGAAGTCCAGAAACTTACCCAAAGGGGTTATGACCAGAACCCAAGAAGGCCAGAAGTCGAAAAACTTGCCCAGAAAGGTTATGAGCAGTGCCCAAGAGGGACAAAGTCACAAAATTGCCCAAAAGGATTATGCGACCAAGAAATATATGACAAGGAAATTATATGTCATAAAACAACTCTGGGAATATTTAATATGAAGCCTATGCACGACTCTACGAATCCCACATAGCCTCGGGGACTAATGTCGGGGGTGTACCCCCGGGTACCCCAGAGTTGGTAAATTAAGTAAGTCAACAAAATACGTATGTATGAAAATGGTATTAAATATGAGTACAAAGGATAAAAAGAAAAGGATAAAGGGAAAAGAGGACTGGGCAGTAGACTTAATTGACTGCTCCCACTACTCCTCCTAGGCCAGACAGCGTTGGGCCGAATCAAATGTCAGTTCGGCCCACCAGACCGAACTACAGCCGAACCAGCAGCCAGCGCCCTCCAGGACTCCTCCTCGCTCCCGCCAAGCCGCCTCGCTTTGCTCACCTCGCTGACATCCGCTTGGCCCGATCGATCCCCCGAGTGGGCGAGATGAGCAGGATTCGGCCCACCTCGGGTCATCGCCATCACCCCAAGGTCCTCCCGCCAAGGCGCCTCTTCGATCCCGCCAGATCCCTCTGTCGCCGACCTCCCTTGTCCTCACCATACGTCGCCCGGGTGGGCCAGATTCGGCCCACCGCGGGACTCCTTCCAAGCCAACCTCTGCACCGCCTCCAGCAGCCCGGGTGGACCAACACTGTGGCCTGTCCCGGGGTATCTGCGCCCCAAAGCTCCGCCCCATGGGCCGAATTAGACCAAACCCGGCTGGGCTGCCTCCACTTCGGGCCGACTAAGAGGGCCATTTGGGCCCTCGATGGTCAATGGGCCTTTATCACCCAGGCAGATTAATTCCTTCTAGGCAATTTCCACTATGCCCTAAGCTCTTGGGCGAGTTACAATGACTGAGCATACATTATTCATCTCCAGATGCCTCCACAATCTCTGCAAGCACGCGCCAGCGGATCAAGACAAGACCGACAAGTATTGTGCCAATCTTGGGAGCCCACCAGCTCAGACTGGCACATGGCGTATGGGATATACCCATGGCATCTAACAAGATGCCAGGGATATGCTCTTAGCATCAAATAAGATGCTAGGTAATATGCTTGGCATCTCGGGTAGGTGCTCTATTTAACAGTACAGGATGTCCCCGCATAACTTCTTGAAGTATTTCCCATACAATGGGTTCCTTTTCCCAAATTTTCCTTTTAGCAATCCTGACATTAGAAGTAGCGTGTTTCGTGATTAAATCGCGAATTACAAATAGCTGAAAAAGCTTTATTGCTATCTCTAGAGGTAATCCACATTGATGTAATGAAAGCGAAGGACCCACAACAATGACAGAACGCCCCGAGTAATCGACCCGTTTCCCAAGCAGAGTCTCACGAAACCTTCCCTAAGAATTAGATCTACACCATATCTAAATAGAATGGAAATCAAAAAGAAAGGGAGTCGGGATTCCATTGGATGAATCTTTAAAAAAGATGCAGCACAGAGGAAACAAAGGCTAAACAAAGCGCTTTTGTTTGAACAAAACGGATTCTTGTTTCACCGAGTAAAAAAGAGAAGTTCTAGATAAATTGACAATGCTGAATTGAATTGACTGGTTTAAGTTCCGCCTATTCCACATTAATGGGAGTACATTATGTTTCTGCTTCACGAATATGACATTTTTTGGACATTTCTAATAATAGATGCCAAGGCATATGCTCAGCATCTCAGGAAGATGCCCGGAATATGCCGTCTAGATGCTAAGCGTGTAGCACAAGATTTGTCCCCTGGGCTCCCATTTATAAGGAGCACCAGGGGGATCGTTCACAGGAGGCCCCGGAGGGTTCCTCCCCTCTTAGCTCAATAGGAGCTCTCCTTCTTCTTCCTCCTCCACTCTCATAGAGAGATCTAGATAGAGGCATAGGAGATACAGCTCAAGGAGCATGATTGTAGCCACAAGTATGGCCAGATTATAAGAGATTAGATGTAGAGAATGAGGTGTTATCTCCACTTGAGAGCTTCAATCCAATATACATTGTATTTCTCTTTGTTCATACGAGTGCGGTCTTCACTGCATCATCCCTCCCCGGATTCCTCCACGTCCATCGGCCCCAACTTTAGCCTACCCATGGCATATGCCGTGATACCACCACGACACTTTTGGACACGCCTTGTTCAGGTTCGTGTAATCGATACACATTCGCCATACAATGGCTACATTTGGATCATCCTTCTTCTTTTCCACTAGCACCGGGTTCGATAGCAAATCCGGATACAACACCTCCATGATGTACCCGGCCGCAGGGAGCCGAGCTATTTCATCCCCTATTATTTTTCTCCTCGGAAGCGGAGAGGTTGCTTCACCGGCCTTGCTCCTGGCCTTACATTCAGAGAGTGCTCAGCCAACTCCCTTGGCACACCTTGCAGATCCTGAGTTGACCATGCAAAGATATCCCGATTCTCACAGAGGAAGTTGGTGAGCTCACTTTCCTATTTAGCATCTAGGCCGGCACCAATGGTGACGGTGCGCTCTGGGAACTGCTCATCTATCTGGAACTTTTTTGTTTCTTTAGTCGGCTGGAAAGAGACACTTCCATGCGGGTTGGCCAATGCCGGCATATTCAGTTGTGCCGACTGAGCGAGGGACGCTACCTCCTAAATCCTTCTTTTTTCTCTTGCTATTACCAATGACTCGGTCAGATTTGATCTGGCTGAAGCACATTCCATTGACTTCATGTAATCTCCTGCTACTGTTATCACCCCTTGTGGTCCGGGTAACTTCATTTTCAGGTAATTTATGTGGCATCTGCCCATGAATTTGGCCAATGCTGGCCGTCCGAGTAGAGCATGATAGCAACTCTCTAGATCCACCACTTCAAACTCCAAATTTTCTGCTCTGCAGTTATCTCTTGAATAACAACACATCCACTCGAACCTTTCCAATGGGTTCGCACGAAAGCCCTGGTACTATCCCATGGAATGTGGTCCTCGTGGATTGCAGCATGTTCTGTGATATTTCGAGTTTATGCATTGTATCTTTGTACATGATATTGATACTGCTCCCATTGTCAATGAGTACCTTTGAAAATTTCACATTAATGCTTGGTCCGACAAATGTCGGATCTAACACGAGTGCATACGACCCCGGACTCGACATTATCTTGGGGTGATCCTTTATGCTCCAAGTTATTTCTTGATCCGACCAAGGCACATATCTTGGTACTGCCGGCATAACTGCATTTACTTCCATATGCCGGCGCTGTACACTCTGCTTGTCTTGCTATTCTGTTGTGAACACGCAATATGATTGATGATGTTCTCTGTAATCATTGCGTCCATTACTTCCTGGATTTGTCCTTCCATGCGGACCTTGGTTTATCACTTGATGCACCGCATCTCTCCGGTCCGAGTTTTCATACCTCCGGGGAGGAGGTGGTAACATCAGTTGATGTGCATTTGCCCCAGTCAACTGTGGCTGATGCTGCTGATGTACCTGGAGAGGCGCTGTCTTTATGTCCGCGGGGTTACCCATTGCATTTTTCATCCATGCACATTGGCGGGTTGTATGGTTGGCCGGCCTGGCCGGGTTTGACGTGTGAAATTTACACGGCTGATCTAACATAGATTCAAACGTGTACTTTGGCCTCTCCTGCCATTGCTTCTTTTGCTCTGGTGTCCACTGTCTTTTCCCTTCATTCCTTGGTGTCCATTGTTGAGGATCATTCTTTTGCCGCTGACTATTTCCGTGACTCGGCTGATCTTGCACTACTGCTGCCACCTGAGTTGAACCATATCTATAATCCGTTCTTTCTTCTCTTCTTCTTCCTCTAAAGTCATTGCGCCTGGATGACCCGGCCACATCTCTTGCATATTGATCTTGATGTTCGATGATCCGCATTAATTACGGTTTCGTCGGATCTCCCAATGCATAAGAATCCGCTATCCGATGGTTTCGCCAAAGTGGTTGGCATATCTCTTTGCGATTCTTTGCCATAATACCTGGCGTAGCGGCATCCTTGAGCGAACCAAGATATTGCGTGATTCTATAACTCCTCACACGAATTTCGGGTTACACCACCGAGTTAAGAACTCTCTGTCTGTCTCATTCGGTCTTTGCTTGCACATGGCTAGGCTTCTGCTGACTGTTTGTCCTCTTGTAAAAATCTTGGTGAAGTTGCTAACGAACATTTCTTCAAAGTCCAACCAACGATTGATCTTTTGCCGGTTATTTAACCATACTCTACGGTCCTTCCAACATTTGCGGGACGTATCGTACTGCCATTGTAAGTTTCCACCTGCTATTTTTATAGCAATGGCATAATCGATCAACCAATCTTGTGGTTTGGTGCTCCCATTATATGTTTTTGTGCCTCTTGACAGCTGAAAGTTCGGCACAGGCGGTTCGCCCATGATTCGTGGTCCGAAGCATGTCGGACCCTGTTCTTCTAGCAACTCGGACCGGTATAGCCGGTCTAGCTTTACTCTGGCATCATTTGACGGCAAATCTCTGTACAGAACTCTCTCCTGCATTCCATAGTGGTTATTTCTACCATGAATCGCATATTCCATCTCAGAATAACCATCATTGTACCTTTCGTTCACCTGATTGTGGCGAGCTGGTCTCGCTTCTCTTTCCTGCCGAGGTTCATGTCTCGGCTGCGGGTTGGGCGGCGGTTCTCTCCTTCCTTCGACCGGGATATTGTTCTCGTGATTCCCTCTTCCGAGTTCTCCTGTTCCGAGATCTCCATTGCCTCGGCTTCCGCTGCCTTTCTTAGCACGGCCGGCGTTTCTCTCACCACTGTTACCTCGACTTCCATTGCCTCTGTTCTCATTTGCTTTTCCGGCTATCGCCGGATCATATGGAACAATTTGCTTATTTCTCTTTCCCGAAGTTACTACTCTGTCCTTTTGTGCATTATTTCCGGGCAAAGATGCTGCCACGAGATAAAGCGGTGTCTTTGCTGAAAGTGAACCATTCGCGAGGCACTGGCCTCGCCGGGTGCGCTCGAGCATTTCTTCATTACTGGTTCGCAATGCGGCTCATTCACTCTTTCTTCTTTGTTCTGCCGGGCTTCACGGTTAATCCTTCTAACTCTAATGCGGCATTTGCCGCTCGAGTTCTTTGTCGGGGTACTGTACCTCGGCAGGCCTAGATCAACTGACTCTGCCTTATGAGCATCATGCTCCTTATTGATATCATCTATGAGGTTTTTTCCTCTTAATCTCAACTCGTCAACCCGCTCGGGGGTGACGTTAAGCTTGTTTGCCCTGGCATATTCTCGCAGGGTCCTGCTTAAGGACTCCCGCAAGGCCGACACCTTTTTTGCCTCTACCAGCACTTTCTGCCTGGTCTCTTCCAATTCTACCTGAGCATTAGCCGGATCAAGTATCGGCGCTACAGGTGTAGTTAGATTATCTATAGTTGCCTGAAGAATGTTTTCGGGTTTTTCCAGAGGTGGCCCTCTTACCCTTGGTGCCTTTGGGGTTGTCTCCTGCGTCTCGGCCTGGTTGGCCGCTGCAGGAATTACCTCGGTGGGCTGTGGAGCTGTCTGCTTGGGAGCCACCCGCAGACCCTTCGTCGGATCCCTGCTTGATCCGGCCACCACGCCTGCATCTCTTGGCGACCATCACCTCGGCCTGGCCGACAGATCGCCGCTGGTTTGTTGTGGCCGAGGGAGGTTCTCCTGCAACAACAACCCGGTGAGGATAACGCCGAGGCGCCGACGCGTAGATCGATGCATGCCTGTTGATGAAGACGCTGCATTCTTGAGGAGTTTTTCCTTGAAGCTGCTGCGTTGTCACGGCGTAGTCACGAGATCAAGTCTCCGGACTAAGCCAGACAATCGCCGCCAGTGTTGATGAAGTTTCCCGTCCGGATCATGACTCCAGCTAGCACCCCTGCTGGCCCCACGGTGCGCGCCAACTATCGTGGTGGTGGCACGGCAGATGCCATGGGTAGGCTAAAGTATGGGGCCAATGGATGCTAGAGGGATCTGGGGAGGGAAGATGTAGTTGATTCTACACACAAAAGACTAAGGTAAAGATCTTTATTTCTCCTTCCTTGGGCTACAAGTGCTCCTTGAGCTGTGTACAAGAAGAAAGAGAGAACTTTACCATCCTAACGGTACTAAATGAGTCGATGCCCTTCTCAGGGTCCAAGCCTCCCCTTATAAAGGAGAGCCATGGGTTCCTCTAGGGCTGACGTGGCAAGCATATTCGAGGAATATGCTTGTCCCAATATAGTAACTCGGCGGCCTCCTTTCCGTGTCGCCCTTCTAATGACGGCAAGGTTCCAGAGGGCCCCTCCTGCGTGCCTCGGGCTTCAGGACTGTCACCTCCGTGACCTCCTTCTGCCCCTCTGTCGCTCTGCGCCTTTGTCCTTTGTGCTTGGCTCGCTGATTCTCCCTAGCCCGTGACTAGAGTTTGACTTTTAGGCTTCTCCTTCTCCTGCAAGCTTTTATCATTCGGCCCTGCCCGCATTTTCGGCTCGTCCTTCACGCATTAAGACTACTCAGGCTAACCCCATTACTTGACGCAGATTGGTAGGGTAATGCCTTGCTATTATCATAAGGGTCCTGCTCTTTCATATCTCGCCGACCTCTGTGATTCGGCCGACTTAGATCAGAACTTCCGAGAAATGGACGGGGAACGTCCTTTCGTCTTTCCCCGTCTTTACCCTATCCGAGGTCACCTCCCCAACACTACTGAAAAGAGCGGACGAGGCCCAACCAAAAAGTTGGAAGACCATGAGAGGTTCAGGATCGAAGATATCGGTGAAGACGGTAAACCGATTGCTCCCGAAGTTGTCGCAAACAAATTTGTGGCACAATGCGGAGTAATCATTAGGGACTTTATCCCGATCACCATTGAAAATTGGAATAGGCCTGCTGATGTGGAAGAAGAGGGAACGTATTTATTTCTCCCTACCGTGGCCAAAGATTTACTATGGAAGAGGCTCATGGTTAATTTCAAACTACCGAAGATAGAGCTGGATACAAATGCGGAGGATCCAGTTGAGGACGCCTTAGAAAATGCGCGAGCCATGGAGGCTAAGGTCAGGGAGTGGGCTATGAAGAAGATGGCCCAGTGTTTCACCAACTGGAAGAAAAGATTGCACCTTGACTATGTCGTGAAAGAAAAGACTCCGGATTTCAAGAAGATTCAGTTTGAGAAGATAAAACCATTCTGGGCTGAGTTTGTGAATTACAAGACATCAGAAAAAGCTAAGAAAATGTCTGCAACGAATAAGCTGAATGCTGCTAACAAGAAGTATCACTATACTATGGGGCAAGGTGGCTACAGGGATGGCATTCCTAAGTGGAAGAAACTTGAGGATGAACTGCGTGCTAAAAAGATCATCCTAGAGACGTATTGGATCGAGCGTGCAAGGAATTGGTTTCACGGGCATGGGGCACGTTGGACTCGGAAGGAAGTGTATATATAACATACGACATAAAGAATACCCCTTGCCAATCGAGAAGATGAGAAAAGCGGTAAGGGTCATTAACGATGGGGACTTCATTCCCGATAGAGATAATGATGAGCTCACACTCGCCCTTGGAAATAAGGAACATGATGGACGAACACGAGGCACAATAGGCTCCAAACCATGGAGCACTGGGTTTCCCGAAGATAGGAAGAAATATCCTGATAGAAGCCGTAAGAGGAGAAAGGACAAGGCGGAAGTTGAAGCAGATATTCAGAAAGAGCGAATGCGTATAATTGAAGAACGAATAAAGCAACAACAAGATCAAATTAACGCACTTAGAGAGCAAAGTACAACCGGCCCATCTCAGCAGCACATGGTGGTAGAACCTGCATTCGATGCTACCGGCCTATCAAATAATCGAAAAAGCAGTGTGGCTTCCAGCGAGGTCCCGGGTGATGACAATGATGATGATGGTGCACTGACGATGGCTCCTATTGGCTACCCAGTGGATGATATCACACAGATGACACATTGCGAGCTACATGTCAAAGTTGTGAACATATCAATGGAGGTGGCGGTCGGCTATGCCTTACCAATTGGACCCACACCAACTTACCATTGTCGTCCGGTTCCACGGGCTCTGTTGTTGTCGAAATTGGATGAAATCATGCCCACCTTTGAAGTTTTGAAGCTTGAATACCCTGCAGGTGAAGGGTATGTGACTGAACTGGGAGAAGCAACAAACATCACCATTCTATGGCCAAAGGAATGTATCGTGCTTCCAAATCACACGCCAAGGCCATCTTCGCCACCGCCTCACCGTCTCCAATGAGTTAAATCATTGTCATGCCAGCCGTCTTTCGCCTCACCGGCTCCATCACCTCACCAATCTCCGGTGCAGCCATTTCATGGCAGCCATCGCGCGCCTCAGATAAAAAGCGTAGCGTACCGCTACTACGTCAATCGTAGTAAGCAATGTGAAACGTAAACAAGAGCCTCTTCCAAAAGTACCAAAGGTTCCTCCCAAGAGAGCTTATGACTGTACTGAAGAGGAGACTACGGCTATCGTTGATGCAGAAACGACAGCGTTTTTCGCTAAGCTGAGGCGGCCGAAAGAGCCAGAGTTCCCCAGCACTAAAGAAGAAAAAGCCCGAGTGTTCAAAATGCTAAAGACTCTTCATCAACACGAGCCAAAGCTGTCATCAGACTATGAGCGTTCTATTCTCAAGTCACATGCGGCACAACAAGCCTCGAAGAGCAGTACTGATGCAAGCGAGAAATCTATTGCCCAGCTCGGAGAACAAGCAAAACAGTCTTGCGCCCCTCTCAAGGTGATTTCCCATACCAATGTGGGGTCGAGCAAATATGCGGCCGAAGATCAGTATGATTCAGAGGTAGTTGCACAATACGGAGAAGCTGCCGCTGCTCAAGGTATGAGTATTTCCCAGTACTTATCCCAGTTAGAGTACTTTCCCGTGTGTGAAGTAGCATACAAATATTAGTACGACAAACCTCTCGTCAAACCCGAGGAGGTAAATTATCTTCCAACAAAAATGCGAAGATTGCATAACAGGTACATGCATGCCACAAAGGCTGGGGCTAACTGGATAGTGCTGAGGGTTACAAAAAAGCATTATGGGAAAGAAATAGATGACATGATATCCATTGAATTTGATGAACTATTTTAATTATTCAATCAAAACGCCTTGGACAAATCGATCATCAGTGCCTATTGTTTATAAGTACTAATTTTGTAATTAATTTAGTCTCTAGCTATCTCACCTCGATTGCATGTATATAATCATACTATAATATGCAGAATGAATATTCTCGAATGCAGCAGAGGACAAATCTATGACATTGGGTTCACTGACCCATATTGGGTTCATCAAGCTAATCTCAAAAGTCAAAACAAACCCCCAGGATACAGAGGATAATATCGTACACGCGTTAAGGTTTCAAGAAACTAGAAGGGAAATACTATTTCATTACAACTTCAAGTGAGTGTTGTTGTCTTGTATACACTTTGTATTTTGCTTACTCGATGTTAAGTATATAATTGATTAGTTATGCATGCGCAGCTTCCACTATATTCTGTTAATCATTCAACTTGACAAAGGGCGTGTACTAGTCATGGATTCGAAACAAAAACCCCTTTGAGTCGTGGAAGGACATGCAGATGCTTCTCCAGCGGTAATTTTAATCATTACGACACTATATCGGCAACGTTTGTGAATTTTATGATATCAAGTAATTAATAACTTCTTTTATTCGTTTTCTTCTTGGCAGGCAGCTGGAAACGGTTCACCAACAAGGCTAGGGGTGTTTGGAAAGAGGAGCTTACATTTCAACCACTAGATGTAAACACCACTAGTTATATCCGCGCATATCTTTGATTCTAGTTTTGATACCGTTATTATCATGCTTGATTATTTTTTTGATTGAACTCTATTCTCGTAAAGTGCCCGACGTAGGGACCAGGGAATAATTTATGTGTATAGTATGTTTGCGAGTTCATCCGTCAGACGTGCTGTGAGAAGGGCAAAAATTTAGAGCAACTCCACGTACGTAAACAATTTCTATAGTTTTTAATTACCATCAAATTGTGTTTAGTTTTATTCATATAGGTTGACTCCTTTTTTAAATCAGATCGAACGTCTACGGGACGGTCTTCTGCCAAAGGATCGCGTACGAGCAATTCAGGAGGAATTGGCGTGATTCTTGGATGCAGAAGTCCTAAACCCAAAAGGAGAATATTATTCGGGTGTGTATAAACAATAGGGATTGTACAAAGAGCTTATTTTGTATATAGTGCATGAACTCGATCCATATATCGAATGTAATATGTTTGACACTTGGATCTATATTGTCATGATGATCTTGTATAATATAATGGTTTCTTCATTGATGAGTGCAAAACACTAAATAAAAATAAAACAACATAAATAAATTCTCTGCCGCGGCACAAAAAGTGGCCAAAATGCAGCCGCAGCAACAAAAGTTGCCAAAATGAATTCTCTGTCGCGACAAAGAAATGTGTCAAATCTCTGCCGCAGCAGAGGTTATTTGTCCCGGTTCGTGTTACGAACCGGTACAGTTGCTCCTCCCCCTCGCCATCTGCCGCGGCCACGTGTACGCACTTTTGTCCCGGTTGGTGGGGCAACTGGGACTAAAGGTTGGGGCTTTAATTCCGATTGCCCCGTCCAGATTGGGTAACCGGTACTAAATGCCCTTACCAACCGGAACACATGGGGCTGTTTCCACGCTAATCTCACCGGCTTTGGTCATCCCGCATAATTCCGTAAAAGCAAAATTTGGTTTAAACTAGACTACTTTTGTTTAAAAAATTAAACCAGACTAATAAAATTTTCCTATGAGGTGGGACGGATCAGTGCCGCTTCGCAACCCTACCTACCTGTAGCTTGCCAAGAAGAATTCAGAAGAGAAAGGTCATACCTCTCGGGCTCTACATCCTCATATGCACATAACTTGATTTGTATTAAATCAGAACCAAGGAAACAAGGCCAAAACATCGACATAATGGTACAGAAAGTACAGACAAAAATGTCCAAACCATGAAAGATGAAACAAAAAAAAACACCTCAGTCTGACTCTCATTCTTCCGTGAACCATGATAAAGTATTCAACAAGGGAGAACATAATTAGCTCGTTGTCGGTCTAGCCTAAGAAGGTCAATTTCTTCATGGGTGTTATCCCAAGAAGGTCGATTTCATCATGGGTGTCTGGAACAACCAACCAAGACAAGAACATAAAAACAAAAAGAATAGCATGAATATGGAGAAAACAAAAGTGTGCAATTGTTGTGTCAACCTAGTGAAGATGAGACACATATGTTTACATTTCGGATATGATGTTGTGCGCAAGTTAAACATATGGCCGCCGATCTTCCAATAGTTACAACTTACGACATTCATTACTACGATCGAAACCAATGTGGTGTCATCAAGAGATATAGTTGTACATAACAGGCTACCATCGGAATTCATCGCGATACTGCGCTGACCTGGCCCAGATCAGTAGATCAGACGTGATCAATGGTCCTCCACCGCTCGAGACAAGCCTCCACATGTCTACATGGGGAGTGGAGATCTGACATGATCCACATTTATGCTCCTTACGGTGATGATAGTAAAGGGGTCTATATTTAACTATGGCTTTGTATAATGTGTTGGTGCTTGTACTTCACGAAAGCATTCTGAACACATTTCTTGTATGGAGCAGAATTAGGGATAAAAGTCGGGCATCCCACAAGCCCGCATGTAAGTATATCAAAAGTTTAAACAGGTGATGTCAAATAAAAATCGCACTTGGTTGATCTTAAGAACACTTATACGTCGGTTTATGCGGCCTTCTACTTGCATCCAAAGCAGAAACAACAGATTTATAATATCATTAACTTCCATACTCAAATTCAACAAGGGATTTAGGATTCAAATTATTGAGCAGGAAATTCGGGCATATATTTCTGGAGCGCTCGAAACCAACTTGGTGTCATCAAGATATAGTTGCACATAACCGTCCACCATCGGAATTCATCGCGATACTGCACTGATCTGGCCCAGATCAGTAGATCAGACGTGATCAATGGTCCTCCACCGCTCGAGGCAAGCCTCCACATGTCTACATGGGAAGTGGGGAGACGACACGATCCACATTTATGCTCCTTACGGTGATGATAGTAAGGGGTCTATATTGCTTAACTATGGATTTATATTATGTGTTGGTGCTTGTACTTCACGAAAACATTCTGAACACATTTCTTGTATGGAGCAGAAATAGGGATAAAAGTCGGGCATCCCGCAAGCCCGCATGTAAGTGTATCAAAAGTTTAAACAGGTGATGTCAAATAAAAATTGCACTTAGTTAATCTTAAGAACACTTATACGTCGGTTTATGCGGGCTTCTACTTGAATCCAAAGCAGAAACAACAGATTTATCATATCATTAACTTCCATACTCAAATTCAACAAGGGATTTAGGATTCAAATTA
>CP125976.1:42644323-42733961 GCA_030063025.1 Avena longiglumis | reverse complement strand
GACGTGGTGGCTTGTACCACACATGCGGGCCGGTGGATGCCGATTCTTCCTCACTATAGTTGTCATGGGATTAACACCGAGTTCGGCAACCATAATATCACCGCTGTGGCTTCTCAGGTAAGAATCGTTTAGCATCTACTCCCATAAGCCGTCGAAACATGCAACAACAAAGCAGAGGCGCCTAACTTGTTTTTGCAGGGAGGTTTTCGATATGGTAGGCACCCAAGATGTGATGTGTATATTGTATGCGGCGATCATGTTTTGTAATGTTTCATGACTTGCATGTCGATGAGTACACAACCGGCAAGTGAGCCATATGGTTGTCTTTATAATTGTGTATGACTCGTGTGTCAACTTTATACGCCATGTAATAGCTTTACTTTATCGCTAAGTAGTTAGCAATAGTTGTAGTTGCTATTCGTGGTGGAGGCAATCATGGTGGAGTGATGGAGATCATGCCTAACGCACAAGATGGAGATCATTGCGAGGATTGGCTATACCATGTCACATAAAGTTATATGCATGTGATGTTTATCCCTTTATGTATCTTATTATGCTTAGATCGCTTTTAGCATTATAAGATGATTCCTCACTTAAAGATCAAGATAAAACTGTGTTCTCCCAAGTATGCACTGCTAAAGTTCACGTGTCCAAGCATCACGTGATGATCGGGTGCTATAGACTCTACGCCACATACAACGGGTAAGCCGTTTTGCACACGCGTAAATACTTGGGTCTAGCTTGACGAGCCTAGCATGTATGCATATGGCCTCGAACACAAGAACCGAAAGGTTAAGTATGAGTCATATGAATGATATGATCGACACTTTGTTGTCCACCATTGAAACCACATCTCTTCTCGTGATGATCGGATTAGGTGTGGTGAATTTGGATCGTGTTCACTAAACAACTTGAGGGATGTTGAATTTAGTGGAGTTCATCTAGTAATTTGATTAAGTTGAACTATTTATCATGAACATAGTCTAAATTGTACTTGCAACATCAGATCACATGGCCAAATCCAACTTCAACTTCAACGCTTTTGCTGAGAAGGAAAAGCTTAGAAACAATGGGTCTAACTTCACCAATTGGTTCCGCAATCTAAGAATCATTCTGTTCATGGACAAAAGGACTATGTCCTTGGTAAAGCGTTAGGTGACCTCCCGCAAATCAAGGCGCCTACCGATGAGAAAGCTGCCTATCAACAAGAAAGATGATTATGGTGTGATTAAGAGCACCATGTTGTTTGCTATGGAACCGAGCTTCAAAATCGCTTTTGAAACCTATCCTGCCCTTTGAGATTCTCGAGGAGCCGAAACCATGTTTCGCACTCAAGCCCGCTCGAGAGATATGAGATCTCCGAGAAGTTCTTTAACCGCAAGATGGAGGAAGGAGTTCCATTAGTGAGCACGCCATAAAGATGTCGGGCTACACTCAACGCCTTGAGCAACCGGAATGCACGATTCCAGAGGAGCTCAAGATTGACAGGTTCGCAATCACTCCCTCCCAGCCTACAAAAGTTTTGTAGTGACTCATAATCGATTGGTTCCACTGACATTTATCACCGAGCTCTTCGCAGTCAAGGTCGCTAAGTGGACATCAAGAAGGATAATCATGTGTTGATGGTCAACAAGCCTCCTTTAAGAAAGGTAAGGAGCAAAGAAGCCCTTCAAGAAGGGCCAAGAAGTTTAATGCCCCTGCCGAGAAGAAGCTCGTGTCCGGTCCTAAGCCGACAATAAGTGCTTCTATTGCAAGGACAAGGGTCATCGGAAGAATCGTCCAAGTACTTAGCGACAAGAAGGCTGGCACCATCAAAGGTATATTTGATATACATGTTATTGATGTTTTCCTTACTAGCCTCGCTGTAGTGCCCGGGTATTTGATACCGTTCGCCATAATATTTGTAACTCAAACAGAGCTACGGAATAGACGGCGCTTTAGGGATGAGGTGACGATGCGCTGGCAACGGATCAAGAGTTGATGTGATGTACGCACGCCTCCTTAGTTTTACCTTCGGATTAGTTTTAAACCTTAATAAATGTTATTATGTGCCTGCTGAGCATGAACATTATTTCGGATCATGTTTATTGCAAGACGGTTATTCATTTAAATCGAGAATAATGGTTGTTCTATTTATATGAGTAACATCTTTATGGTCATGCACCTCTTGTGAATGGTTTATTTCTTCTAAATCTTAAAGGGATGAAACACACATCCATAACATTGAGGCTAAGAGATGCAAAGTAGATAGTGATAATACTACTTATTTGTGGCAATCGCTGCCTAGGTCATATTGGTGTAAAGCGCATGAAGAAACTCCATTCGATGGACTTTGAGTCTCTTGATTTTGAATCATTTGACACATGCTAACCATGCCTCATGGGCAAGATGATCAAAACCCCGCTCTCCCAGATGATGGAGCGAGCAACGGACTTGTTGGAAATCATACATACCGATGTATGCGACCGATGAGTGTTTCACGCTGCGTGGATATCGCTATTTCTCACTTTTACCGATGACTTAAGTAGATATGGGTATATCTATTTAATGAAACATAAATCAAACATTTGAAAAGTTCAAGGAATTTCGTAATGAAGTGGAGAACCATCGTAATGTAAAGATTAAGTTTCTACGATCCGATCGTGGAGGTGAATATTTGAGTTATGATTTTCTCACGCATCTTAAAGCAAGTGGAATCGCTTTCACAACTCACGCCACCCGAACACCACAGCAATGGTGTGTCGAACGGAATCGAACCCTATTAGATATGGTCCGATCAATGATGTCTCATCGATTTGCTGCTATCATTTTGGGGTTATGCATTAGAAACCGCTGCATTCACTTTAAATAGGGCTCCATCTAAACTGCTGAGACGACACCGTATGAACTGTGGTTTGGTGCTAAACCTAAGTCGCTTTCTTAAAGTTTGGGGATGCTAAGCTTACGCCAAGAAGTTGATGCCGACAAGCTCGAACCCAAAGCGAGAAATGCGCCTTCATAGGATACCCTAAGGAAACTATTGGGTATACCTTCTATCACGTAACAAGGCAAAGTGTTTGTCAGAAGAACGGTTCCTTTCTTGAGAAGGAGTTTCTCTAAAGAAGTGAGGAGGAAAGTAGAGCTAGACGAGGTTATTGAACCTTCTTGAATTGGAGAGTAGCGCAAAGACCTGAAATTGTTCCAGCGTCACCGCACTAACAATAGAGGAAGCTAATGACAAGGATCATGAAGCTTTGGACGATGTCACATCGAACGCCGCAGTCGACAAGGTCGCGTGCCCTCCCGAGTGGTACGGCAACCTGCCTTGACCGCCTTGTTGGTAGAAGACAAAGGAACCTACGAACTATGAGGAAGCGATGATGAGCCCAGATCGAGAAATGGTCGAAGCCATGAACCAATTGGGATCCATGAGCGAAAACCAAGTATGGACTTTGGTGGATCCTCCTAGCGACCGAAAGGCCGTTGAGTGCAAATGGATATTCAAGAAGAAAACGGACGCGATGGTAATGTTACCGTTATAGCACGGCTTGTCGCAAAGGTTTTCGACAAGTTCAAGGTGTTGACTACGGCGAGACTTTCTCTCCGTAGCGATGTTTAAGTCCATTCGGATTTTATTAGCAATTGCTGCTTTCATGATTATGAAATATGGCGTATGGATGTCAAGATCGCTTCCTCAATGGCAACATTGATGAAGAGTTGTATATGATGCAACCCAAGGTTTTGGTTTATCCTAAGGATGCTAGTAAAGTATGCAAACTTCATTGCTCCATTTATGGATCAAGCAAGTATCTCGAGTTGAACCTTCGCTTTGATCAAGTGATCAAGAGCTTTGATTTGTTCCAAATTGCTACGTAAGCTTGTATCTACAAGAAAGTGAGTGGGAGCTCTATGACGCTTCGGTATCATATGTGGATGACATATTGATTATCGAAATGACATCAACATGCTTAACGATGTGAAGAGTTATTTGAACAAGTGTTTTTCAATGAAAGACCTAGGTGAAGCTGCTTATATATTGGGCATCAAAATCTATAGAGATAGACAAAGACGCCGATAGCTTTAAGCTGAGTACATACCTAGACAAAGTTCAAAAGGTTCGTAATGGATAAGGCAAAGAAAGGTTCAAAGGCCTATGTTGTCGTGTAAGATATTGAGCAAGGCTCGGTCCAGCCACGGTAAATGATAGGGAAGCTATGAGCAAAGTGTTTTATGCTCGCCATAGGTTCCATCATGTATGCCATGTCGTACTAGACCGGATGTGTCCAATGCTCTTAGTTTGACGAGCAGATATCAAAGTGATCCAGAGTGGAACATCGATGCCCGTGAAGAACATCCTAAAGTACCTAAATAGAACTAAAGAAATGTTCTTAGTCTATGGGGTGATGAACAGCTTGTCGTAAAAGGTTACGCCGACGCTAGTTTCGACACCGACAAGGATGATTCTAAATCTCACATGTGATACATGTATATTTTGAATGGAGGAGTCATGAGTCGAGAAGCTGCAAGCAAAGCGTGATCGCGGGATCTACAAAGAGAAGCGAATACATGGTCAGAAGCCGCCAAGTGAAGGAGTTTGGATCGTAAACTTCATCATCGAGCTTGGCATGGTTCCAAGTGCATTGACCCACCGGAGATATTGTGTGACAACATCGCCATAGCACTCGCTAAGGAACCAAGATATCATCCAAAGACCAAGCATATCAACTGCAAGTTTCATATAATCCGAGATTATATAGCGATGGAGATCTCAAGATTAGCAAGTACATACGGATCCGAATGTCGCAGATCCATTGACTAAACCTCTTCCACGTAAAACATGATCAACACCTCGCCATGGGTGTGAGATTGTTGCCAAATGTAAACTAGATTATTGACTCTAGTGCAAGTGGAGATCATGGAATTATGCCCTAGAGGCAATAATAAAGATGTTATTATTATAATTTTGTTCATGATAAAGTTTATATTCCATGCTAGAATTGTATTAAGCGGAAACTTTAATACTTGTGTGGTTTGTAAACAACACCGTGTCCCTAGTATGCCTCTATGGACTAGCTCATTGATCAATGATGGTTAAGGTTTCGTAACCATAGACATGAGTTGTCAATTGATAATGAGATCATATCATTGGGAGAATGATATGGTGGATAGACCAAACAAAGCGAGCAATTAGATCGTCATCGTGTTCGCTTTAAGCTTTTCCTATGTCAAATATTGTATTCCTTAGACCATGAGATAATACAACTCCCTGGTATCGGAAGAAATCTTTGAGGTCATCAAACGTCATCCTATGAGAGGGTGATCACAAAGGTGTCTCTCAGGTGATCGGAAAGTATCTTGGGTTGTATGTATCGAGATGGGATTTGTCCCTCCCAAGTCGGAGAGATATACTGGGCCACTCGTAATCGATATCAACACCGCTTGCAAGCATGTGGTTAAGGAGTTAATCACAAAGTGATATCGGATTATGGAACCAGTAAAGTATTTGGCCGTGAACGAGATTGAACTAGGTATGACGGTACCGACGATCGAATCTCGCAAGTAAAATATCGCGAGACTAAGGGAATATATATATGGGATTGATTGAATCTCGCATCGTGGTTCATCCGATATTATCATCGGCGAATGTGGGAGTCAATATGGGTGCCTGCACTCGCTATTGATTATTGATAGAAGATCATGTCAGATATTCTCGAACCCGAGGTCACACACTTAACGATCTCGACGCTAGCATAGATTGATAATTGGTTTATGAATTTTTGTTCGGAGTCTCGATGGGATCCGGATATCACGTAGAGGTTCCGGAATGGTCCGGAGAATAAGATTCATATAAGGCAAAGGCAGTTTTGGAGTTCGAATTGTTCCAAGTTAATCGGTATTGTACCTAAGCTTTAGAACCTTCCCAAGGGGACCAACGTGGCCCCACCTTCCGGGAGGGGCATGGGCCTATGAGGGAGTGTCCTGGCCGCTTTGGGGGCACAAGGCCCCATAGGGCCCAAATGATTCTAGATAAGTTTAAACTCGCTTAAACTAGAGATAGGATTTCTAGATAAGGGAGAGTTTAAATCGCTTAAACTAGAGATAGGATTTCTAGATAAGGGAGAGTTTAAATTGTTTAAACTAGAGATAGGCTTGGAGGAGGGGCAGGGTGGCCGCCTCTATATATAGAGGGTGCGCCTCCCCACACACACACCTTCCTCCAAGCCCCAGCAGCCTTGCTATCTTCCTCTCCCTCCCGACTATTTGTAGCGAAGCCTCGCAGTAGAAATTCTCCACCATATACACCACGCCGTCAGGTTGTAGATCCAATCTATCTCTCCACCTTACTTGCTGGTCCGAGGAAGGAGGAGACGCCGAGGTGCTGCACGTGTGCATCTCACGGAGGCACCGCCACTTGTGGTGCTAGATCGACGGATCGCGAGGAGGAGAAGAGTACGACTACATCACCCACGCCCGATTTAACGCTCACTGCGGCGAATCTTCAAGGGTATGAAGATCTAATCCAATCTCTCTCATTGTTTGCATCTCCTAGATTAGATCTTGGCTTTCTCCGCTCGCCTCCAGAGAAAATTTTGATTTACTATGCCGCGAAACCCTTCATATAGACCTTCTTAAAAGTGTCAAAGATTATTTGAATAATAGTTTTTCAATGAAGGATCTTGGCGAGGCTGCTTATATATTAGGCATAAAGATTTATAGAGATAGATCAATACGTCTATCACTTTCACAGAGTACATATTTGGACAAAGTTAAAGAGGTTTGAATGGAATATAGCAAGAAAGGGTTCTTGCCCATGTTGTCTAACACCTCCTTGAGTAAACTCAAAGTCCCTGCTACGCGTAAGATAGAGAGAGGATGAGTAAGACTCATGCATCAGCCATAGGATCTATCATGTATGCCATGCTATGTACTAGACCCGACATTGCATATGTTGTTAGTTTGACTAGTAGATATCAAAGTGATCCAGAGGAGTTGATGGGGATATGCCCACCGGGGTATCTCACGGACGCTTCCGATCGCCCGAGGGTCAGCAGTGGGCCCGCAGAATTCAAGAGTGGATCAAAGCCCATCAAGGTACCAGCGATCGAGGTCGAAGGCCCAAAGTAGTAGATAGGCCCCGGTCCGAAAACGACAAGTGTTGTAACCGAATCGGTTGAGATATGTAAACCCTAGGGAGGTAAGCCTATATAAACCTCCCCAGGTGAGTAGAGACACGCCTCATACACCAAGCAACTCGCCGCCTAGTCGAGTTCCACCGTAAACACCTCCATAATACACCCAGCAGAGTAGGTCTTTATTCGGGGCCGAACTCGGTAAAACTCGTGTCTTTGCCCTCATCCGCTCACAGATGGCGGGCAAGATGGCTGGCCGCCTTGCCCGTTTCTACTACCGCCGACAAAGATCCGCCGTGGTCATTCCCACGATGCTGGCGCCCACCGTGGGGCCTGGCTTCGCCGTGTTCCGCGGGCGAGATCCAATCTGCCATCATCGAGATGGTCGCCACCGCCGATGATAGCGATCGCGAGATGCTCCAGATCTTGCCGAGCGCCCACGTCCGCGCCACCCGTCACACGCAGCGTGATCCCGCCACCGGCACGATCAGCCTCTTCGCCGGCTTCACCGACGCCATCACCTCGGAGGACTCGGCATCCGCGAAGTCGCCGCCACGCGATCGCTCTCCGAGAGCCGATCCGACGATCCACCGCCCGCCTCCGAAAGTACGACTCGCCCACGAACGCGGGCTGAACCTCACGGCCGCGAAGACGCGACCACCGACGACGCCGACTCGATGACCCCGGCCACTGCCGGATCCATCATCCTCGCCCGTCGGGCTCCATCGTCTGTGTCTCCAACGCTGGAGATTTCGAGGACCCTCCATCCCTGGATCTTCGACGACCGGTCGGAAAATTCCGCCGACCTCCACGACGGTGCGGCCGCCATGCCGCGACCTACATGGCCACCGCACCGATCCGCGGAGGACCCTTTCTCCACGATCCTCCTAACGCCACGGCGACGGAGGTCAAGAACTCACTTTGGCGGAGGCAAGACGAAGAGCAGGCCGAGCGAAAATTTCGCCGAGCAGTGACAGCAGAACCGTCACGCTACCACCAGCGGATCAGGCCTGAACCCACCGCTCGTGGGCGTGCCCGAACTTCGACGATGAAAGCGACCGGCGATAGCCGGCTGGCGATCTGCGAGAACGCGCCACCAGGAAGCAACCGCCTCCGCCAGATCGACGCGATGGGTGCCCCACCACCCAACCGCACCTCCTGTGGACCAGCCATGGATAGTCGCTCTCACGGAGCGAGATGCAACGGCCTTCCACCGCTCTCCACCCCGATGGACAACCTCGTGGCAGGCCGAGCCGCCGACAAAGATCACGGCGGCGACGGCGCGCCGTCTGAGATCCAGACGTGGCCCTACCGCGAAGGCCGTGGAACAGCAAAAGCAGGCGCCGACCGAAGGGCGAGTGTAAGGCCTGGGAAGGTGGCGGCTCAAGCGGCCGCCGGCGGCAAACACCTCAATTGCCCGCCGCCAGAGCCATCAGCTCCAACGACGACCAACGGCACTTCCACCAACGATCCAGTCGGCGACCAACCTCGCCGCCGCTTAATGGAGAGCCAATCGACGCCGCACTCACATCATCAACAACCAAATCGGCGCGCCAAGACGCCAATGACGACTTCGCGGCACACCCTAACTATCGCCGATGGCGAGCCTATGGGGTCGCCACTGACTAGGGCCTAAGTGCTTCGACCAATGATCCGAGGCGAAAAGTACCCACCAACTTCAAGGCGCCAAGGAGATCGAAAAATACGACTCAGACGACCGCGGGTCCGCTCGACATACCTCATGGCAATGGGGATCGCGGGTCACACCGACCTACCACGCTGCTTAACTCCAATCGGCGATGGAGGGACGCAGGCAATGGATCAACACCCCCGTGACAAGACGACTTCGGAGGAAATGCGAGACGCCGTCAGTGCACTTCGAAAAGCTCCCACACCCGCCACCACCATCGAGGACCCGAACGATGCGCCAGGACCCGCGAGTCGACCCGCAATCGGGTCCAACGGTGGCAAGAGCTCGCATAACGCGGCATCCACCCGGACACCGCGATCCATTGCTTCAAGACCTCGTGCCGCTACGAGCCCCTAGTCGCCAAGCTCAAGCGACACGCCCGCACACTCGACAACATCCCCGACCTCCTCGAAATCGCCAAACGATACGCCGAGGAGGATCCCAACCAAGACGTCGACGACGAGTCCGGAGGGCAACGACGCACGGGCGGCAACGACGGCGGCCGCCGAACCGACCTACGCTACAACGGCACTCCGCAGCAAGCGCCGCGAACGATGGGCGAGTCGACTTGCCGCTAATGCCGGGCACGCATAACCCCAAGAGCTACCGCGACGGAGGGCAACGACGCGACGGCGGAACTACAAGAACAAGCCAAGGTTCGATCCCGCGCCTCCTTAACCAACCATGTGCGCTTTCACAGCAGGGAAGGAAAGCCCGCCACGCACACCACCGCCGACCGCCACACCCTCGTGGAGATCGAGAAGGCACGGCACGCTGGAGGACACCGACAACGACCCGCAAAATGGCGGAAAATTCGGCAAAGTAGCCGCTCGCCCACACCTTCACCGCTTCAACACAAAGCGCGAGAAGAAGGTCATCGCCCGCTGCCGCCGTCAACGCGGTGGCCTGACAGACGCCCCCAGCCTCGAACTGGTCGGAGCAGCCCATCACCGGAGCCGCAAGACCACTCGCCACGCATCGAGTATCCGTGACGAGTCGCCCGGTGGTCGCTTCAAGGTCGGCATCATCGCCTCAAGACATCGGACGGCGCAGCTCCATCAACATCCTCTACCTCGACACCTTCAGCGGCCGCGGCTCCCGCAATGGCGATCGAGACCACCCACACCACGCTCCACGGCATCGCCCCGATCGGAAGGCGACCCGATCGGCAAGGTCACGCTACCTGTCACCTTCGTATTCCCAGAACTTCCGCACCGAGCGGATCGCCTTCGAGCTGGTGCCATTCGAGCGCCCTTACCATCGCGTCCTAGGGCGCCAGCGTTCGCCAAATTCATGGCGGCGCCCACTACGCTGCAACGCGATGAAGCTCCCGCCACGCGGAGTCATCACCATCAACGGCGACCGACATGGCCGCCAATGCGAGGCCAAAGGAGCCGAACCGCCGACGCCGTCATCGCGCGGAAACCAATCACGCCGACGAGCTCGCCAACACGCGAGCGGGTTAACAACGACGACCCCACGATACTCAAGAAGCCAAACTCGAGGGCGCAAACACCTCAACGCTCGAGGCTACGACACACAAGACCGCTGAGCTGGTCCCAGCGACTCCACCAGACGGTGACGATCGGGACAGCATGAGCCCAAAGATAGGAAGGCGCGCCATCGAAGTTCCTCCGTGAGAACAGGGACATCTTCGCATGGAAACCCTCCGACATGCCCGGTGTCCCTAGGGAGCTCACGAGCACAAATTAAACGCCGATTCTACAAAGGCGACCGGTCAATGCCACGACCCTTCAACGAAGAACGCCCGGGCAATCGCCGAGGAAGTGCAGCACTCACGCTGCCGCTTCATCCGCCAATTAAATACTCCAAGTGGCTGCAAACCCAGTCTGGTCGAGAAGAAGAACGGGACCGGAGAATGTATCGACTACACAAACTCAACAATACCGCCCAAAGGAGCAGTTCGTCCTCCCGGATCGATCAGATAATCGACTCCACCGCTGGGCTCGAGTCGTTGTTTCCTCGACGCCTACTGGGTATAACCAGATCAAAATGGCCGTCGAGGACGAGGAGAAGACGGCGCTCATCACGCCATTCGGAGCCTTCGCTACACCGCCATGACCTTCGCCTCAAGAACGCCGAGCAACCTACCAGCGGTGCATGCAAGAATGCCTCATGAGCCAAATTGGCCGCAACATCCACGCTACATCGACGACGTCGTCAAATCCGTCGCTCGCCAAGGCGACCTACCGCCGACCGCGGGAGACCTTCGCCAATCTGCGAAGGTACAAAATAAAGCTCAATCCAAACAAGTGCACCTTCGTGTACCCGCGGGCAACTATCGGATCGTCGCTCCAAACGAGGGATCGAGGCGAACCCAACGAAGATCGACACGATCGCCGGCCGGCAAACCCGAGTGCGCTGACGCCCGTAGCCGGCGAGTAGCGCCTCGCCGTTTCATCCCCGGGCGAAAAGGCGATGCCCCTATACCGCTGATGCGCAGAACCCCACCTTCGATGGACAAGGAGGCGGGAGGCGCCCGCGACCAAAAAGGTGCTACCGCGACCACTACTCGCCGACCAGCTGACAAAGAGCCCATGCTGGTTTACGCCGGCGTCCGAGCGTCGTCAGCTGTAATGGTCGCCGAACGACCGAGGAAGGAAAGGAGCGCCGTCCAACGCCGTGTACTACATCAGCGAGGTCTCACCGAGTCGCGCCAACGATACCCACATACCAAAAACTGGTATACGCGGTCTTGGCTCAGCGCCGCCTGACTACTTCAGGAGCACCCGATCACGGTCGCCTCTAGCACCACTACAAGATATCATCCGCAATCGCGAGGCGACCGGCGGTCGCCAAGGGGCCGCCGAGATCGGCCCACAACATTAAATACGAGCCACGAGGGCGATTAAGTCGCAGATCGCCAACTTCCTCGCCGACCGGGAGGAGGCCCAGAGCAGAGAAGCCGCCGTACCTACATTATCGAGCCTGACTTCGACGGGTCCAAGAACGCGGACGGCGCAGAGCGGGATAGTTGACCTCACCAAAGGCGACAAGCTCGCTACATCCTCCGCCTCGAATTCACGCCTACACCAACAACATGGCGAACACGAGGCCCTACTCCACGACATGCGATCCGCAGCGAGATGAGCGCCAATCGCCTTCGATGCTACGGAGACTCCGACCTCGTTGGTCAAGTCGCCGCCGCGACGCCGTCTCCCCTACCATGGCGGCGCATCGCCAAGAGGTGGACAAGGTGGGCGGCCACTTCATCGGCTACTGGCCGAGTGGATCGACAGTGAGGAAAACGAGGAGGCCAACGCCTTCTCGCATCGGGTCGGCTCGACCGCACCACCGCCGCGTGTTCCTCGACACCATCTTCACGCCATCGTCTCTCCCCGGAGATCGACATCGAGTCCCGCTCCAACCAGAGGCAGCCTTGGTCGCACTTCATAATCGAGCCGACGATTGACCAAGCCCTACATCGCTTACCTAGAAATCGCACCGCCAGACAGGTAAACAAATGCTCGAATGATCGTCGCCGATGCAAGTCTTATACCATCATTGACGGCGAGCTACACAAGCGCAGCGCCACCGAGTGTTCCAACGTTGCGCCCAACCGTCAAGGACGCAAAATCCTCCACGACATCCACTCAGCGATCAGGCCATCACGCCGCCGCTCCTCGGTCGCCAAGGCCATGCGACACGGCTTCATCGCCCACTGCACGCCGATGCGGTCAACATCGCCCAGCGATGCGCCGATGCCGGCAAATCGACGCACGTACGTTCGCGCTCAAAACAATCCCCATCACCGCCATTCGTTGTGGGGCATGGACATGGTCGGCCCTTCAAGAAGGCCCTCTGGTTACAACCACCTGCTGGTCGACGCCGACAAGTTCACAAAGTGGATAGAGGCCAAGCCAGGCCTGAAATGCGACGGGAAGACCGCCACCAAGTTCCTACGCGAGCTCATATACCGCTACGGGTTCCCCAACAGCATCATCACGGACAACGGCACAAACTTCGCCAAGGGAGCAATGGCCGAATTTTGCGAAGAGCACCGCATCCGCTCGACCTGCGCCGGTCGCGACATCCGAATCCAATGGCCAGCCGAACGGGCCAACCAAAGCATCCTCCACGGCCGAAGCCGACTAAGTACCACTCGAGCGCACTGGATGCTGGGTTGACGAGCCCCTCCGTCATCCGGGAATCCGCACCTCGGTCAACAGTCGACGGATTCACCCTTCTTCATGGTCTACGGCCGGCAGTCATGCCCACCGACCTCGAACACGACTCGCCGCTGGTCGCCCACTATACGGAGGCCGAACGAACTGGCCCGCCAAGATGGGCTCGACCAACTCGACGCACGCGACCGCCCGATCGCGCACCGCTATCTATCGCCAAGGGCTCCGTCGCTACCACGTACCGACGGGTGAAAACCCGCACCTTCCGTGAAGGCGACTTGGTGTTACGCCTCATCCAGACAAGAAGGGCATGCACAAGCTCTCCTCCGTGGAAGGCCCGTTCGCTATCGGGCGCCAGATCGGCAACGACGCTTACCTCGTCGACGTCCGGGGACGGCGAACTCGGCGATCAGCGGCCGTGGAATGTAAATCTCCTCGGAAGTTCTATACCTAGAACCCCACATATGTACTCTCCAATCGCTATGAATAAAAGAAACGGTTACAAAATTGCCTACTCTCCATGCCTTGTGCCACTCGCGACCGTAATTAACGGCCATGCTAAAATACAGAAGTCAACCCTTGGTACAGCGGCACGGCTAAGTAGTGCGATGTAAGAGCACTGAGTCATTTCAGTCTTGCATCGCCCATTTAAAACGCCAATCCGAGCCCCATCGAGTCGCTTAGCTCGACTGGTTTCACGAACCAAGACATCTCTCCTCGCTTCCCACGACCCTGGTCCTCCGTGATCTCGGCATAGCGACTCGAGCAGCTAAGTACCACGCCGGGACCGGATACCGATTCGTCTCGATCGGACGAGAAAACGCCAAGTAAGAGAGCGGGCCCAGACTGCCACGCGATCGACCCACCGGGCCAGCAGAGTGACGCGCCACACCAACGCTCCACCCTCAACCACCCTCGAGTCGCCTTGAACTACCAAGTACCACGCCGGGACTCGGCCACCCGCCCGTCACAGACGGAAAACGGTAAAACAGAGCACTCAAGGATTCGCCTTGACCGCTCTCCGAGCTTGGGCGAGTCGACTCAACCAACAACACACATGATAAACAACAAAACATCATAGATAAGGTGAACCCCACAAAAGGGCGGACGCGCTCGGGGACTCACCCAAAATCAATCCAAAACACGCAAACAAATAGCAAAATGAACACAACGCCCATTCAATCGCATATCGCATTGTCTTATATTACAAACTATGCCTGCTCGCGTAACTGCTACTAACACTATTCCGGGCCGGCGATGATGCACCAGCATCCCGCGTTTCCGGATGAACGCGATTACGGGTTCGATGGATAAGTCGTCACCGCCCGCCATCGCCGCGGAAGGGCTGCTCGACCTTGAAGTCGCGGCGCGGCGGCTCGGGTCGCTCGCGACGACCGTTTCCTGATACGGAAGGGAGGTCGCCATCGCCCAAACACGCCCGAGTACGCGCGCACGCTCTGCAGCTTAAGAACTTGTGACAGATCCACCGCCAGGCGATGAAGGTACCCACTCGTCACATCGCCGAGGTCGAAGTCTTCGGGGAAGTGGGCGAGTCCCAGGCTAAGAGCCGTCGACGCTCCACGTCGAAACGCCGACCGCGTCATGAACTCCACGACCGCGGGCGCCTTCTCCAAGTACTCCCACACCTCAACGAGGTCACTGGGAATAACCTCCGTGCGACATCTCTTGAAGGTAGGCGCGATGCAGTCGCCGACAGCGTCGCCGAAGTCGACGAGCATGCTCACGCACTCCCTCGCATCAAGAGAACTCGCTTCTTCATGGCTACCAATCACATGGCCTGCTGAGGAAGCAGTGAGCACCACGGAAACCACAAACAATATAACTACAAGGCTGGAAGACGACTCACGAGCAACGGGCGGCGAGCCCGTGATGAAGCTTTGAGCGGCGTCTTATCGTCCCGAAGCCCAACGATGAGGGCTTCCGACACCTTCCGGTCTTCTTCCGCGGCAGAACGGCGGCCTTAGCTCGCCTGTCGCGATCTCGCTTCTTCTTTCGCCTCCCGCAGTTCGCTCGAGGTCGGCGATCCTTTGCTCAAGCGCTTAACGCAGATCGCGCCATCAGCTCGCCGCCAGGGACAAGCTCTGGCGAGCCACCTCGCACGCAGAATTGCTCAAGCTCCTTGTTTACTTCTTGGAGAGCGCCCAACTCCTTCTCAGCACGCTGCTTCGCAGCCAATCGCTCTGCCGACTCCAGTTGTAAACCCTGCAAATTTTCAAAGTCAGTACACACGAAAACAATTCAGTGCCCACCCGCTACAAATTAGCGGGTGCGCACTCGGGGACTGGCGGTTCGAAAATTACTAACTGCCCACCCGCTACAATTTAGCGGGTGCGCACTCGGGGACTGGCGGCTCGAAAATTACTCAGTGCCCACCCGCTACAATTTAGCGAGTGCGCACTCGGGGACTGGACTCGAACGCACAAAACAAGTAACTATAAAGAATCAGGCCGCTGCAAAGCACCGACCTGATCCTCGGGACCGGAGGTACCGGATGGCCGCGCCAAGCATGCTGCAGGCTTGCGCTGCGTCCTGACGCATAGCAGCGCCGGTGCCCGCGACGTTGGTCAATCTCAGCGGCGGAGGTCTCTGGAGCGGGGTTCGGAGCCGCAGCCGCACTCGCCGTGGCCGCCTTGGTCATGAAGCGGGGGAAGGTAGCGATTGACGCACCCGCCCCAAAGGCGCTCGCTTCCTCCGGTCAGGCAACGAAATGCCTCCCTTCGTGGACGGTCGCTTGCCAGCGGGCCAGCCGGCCCGTCGTCGAGACAGCTGACGATGTCATCGCCTTGGCCTTCTTGCTGCCTTCCGTGGAAGGCGACCTCGCCCACCTTCCTCTTACGGAAGGGTCCTCCTCGCTAGTGGAGGAGGCACCTTGACCACCGCCGGGTGGCCCATCTTCTTCACTCCGTCCCACGACGAGACAATTCAGGAAAAACATTCAAAATACTAAGAGAGAAAGGCGGCCAGTACACTCACTTGGCGGCTGAATGAAACGCAGCCCCTGCAAGGCGGCGGCCGTTTCTCCAGGGGCCAAGCCGATCGAGCCCCAGCCCAGTGCGGGGCCCAGGATACGGACGGTTTCTTTGATGTTGAGGTAGCGGTTGGCGCCCGGGCGTCTTGCGGAGGTTTCCTTGCGAGGAGCCGAACGAGCTCCTTGCGAGGCGAGACCGCCACGCCGGACCCTTTGCGAGGCGAAGTCGCCTCATTGGAGCCTTCCCTAGCCGGAGACCCGGCGAAGGGCGGGCATCGAGGCCAGCGGTGCCTCCATGGATGGCGCATCTAGCGCGGTTGTCGGGCCGCCCGTCACCGGCCGAGCTGTGGGCATCGGAGCTGCTCGCTTGGCGCGGTGAGGCCATCTTGGCTTCGTCCTCCTCCTCGGGGGCCTCGCCTCTTTCTCCTTCTTCTTCTTGGGAGTGGCTGACGGAGCGAGGTGGTCTCCGGAGTTCCTCGTCATCGTCATGACGCCGAGGCTCTGCTCGCCTCAAGTTCGCGCCGACGTTGCAGCGGGTCTTTCGGACGATGGGGCGATCTCCTCGGATTCGTCCTCATCGTCCTCGTTACCCTTGGGAGGCGACTCGCTTGTGTCTGGGCGGATGGCCCGAGCTCTCGTCATCGGCGGGTGGTAGCCACCCTTCCACCACTTGGAATAGCTGTTAAACCACAGTAAAGTTAGAATTACCGCGACGCACATGCTGCATTGCGAACAAGATAAAATGATTACCGTTGGAGCCGGACGCCATGGTGTATGGAGGGACCCGCCTGTGCATCCGTGTATGCCGCTGGGTGATCCTCTTCGCCAGGAGATAGTCCTCCGGCTTCCACTCGGCGAGGCGGGCCTTCGAATCTTCTCGGCCGTGTCTTTGGTACATATAATGCTCGCAGGCGAAGGAACGATTCGCCGCCAAGCCAACGGTTGTACAGGTTCACCGTCTGAGCCTTCTTCTTCGGACATGAATGGTGCGGAGCATCTCGTCGACGACCATCCGCTGGTCGCCGGGAGCTTGACGACCGGAGATTGCGGCTCGAACGGTCGGCCGAGTACCGTGATCGCCGCCTCGTCCTCCGGTCGCCTCGGTCACATAAAACCAAGACTTTTTCCAGCTCCATTGCTTTGGCGGCGGCATCAAGTCGAAGGAGGCTTTGGATTTCAGTTGGAAGGTTAAGCCGCCACTAGCATTGGGCCGCCTCGCCTCGCGGCTGATCCGTCCATGGAGCAGATCTTGCCACAAGGGAAAATAGGGCGGCGCCCAGTAGCACTCGCGAACGCCACGAAGATGGCGGTGCTCGATGCTATGGGGACCCAGATCGAGGTTGGATCCGTAGTAGGCGCAGGCGCCGGAAGAACAGAGGTGGGAAACCTAAACCCCGCTCGAGGTGACTAGTGAAGATGAACTCTCTCTCGCGGGTTCGGGTCGTTTCTCATTGCAAGGGATTCGCCACAGCCGGCCCAGGATTCCGCCTCCTCGAAGGAGGCCGTTGCATGGTGCATTTGGATCTACCCCAAGGTTCATGGAGAGGCCATGGTGAGGATTTGCTTGGAGGTCGGAGGATTGCGGGTCGGTCGATCGCGAGATCAGCAGGCGAAAGATGTGCGTACTCGGAAGAAATGGTGGGCGTTGGCTTTCCGATAGCCTACCATTCCTCTTATATAGCGAGCTGCCCGCCAAATTAGGGGCTACTGCTGCGCGATGATTGCGCCGAAAGTTACCGTTAAGTTACCTTAACGGCTAGTTTGACCATGCCCGCGGTCCGCCTCCACCCGGCTCGCTAAGTTATCACGAGGCCGACCGTTGGTTCGATTCACCCAAGATGCAACTCGGTTCGCGGATTTTTCCTTCGCAGAGCCCGCCGACGATTCGTTGGATGCCAACTTGAAGTCGTATACTCCAGCCACCCGCGCCTAAATCAGCGACGGCCTCGGGACTACTGATGGGGATATGCCTCTTTGGGGTATCCTCGTGGGGCGTTTCCGTGGCCCGAGGGTGGCGAGTGGGCCCGCAGAGCGAGTGGATCAAAGCCCATCAAGGTACCAGCGATCGGAGGTCAAGGCCCGAGTAGATAGGCCAATGTCCGAGTTAAACGATTGGCAAAGTTGTAACCGAATCGGTTGAGATATGTAAACCCTAGGGAGGTAAGCCTATATAAACCTCCCAAGGGTGAGAGACACGTTCCCTCATACACCCAAGCAACTCGCCGCCTAGTCGCCGAGTTCGCCCACTGTAAACACCTCCATAATACAATCTAGCAGGAGTAGGTCTTTACCCTCCGGGGGGGCGAACCTGGGTAAAACCCTGTGTCTTTGCCCTCATCTCGCTCCGCAGATGGCTGGCCGCCCTTGCCCTTCGTTCTACTACTCGCTGCCGATTGCAGCATCTGCCGTGGTCATTCCCACGACAGGAGTGGATCATTAGACAGCGGTCAAAAACATCCTTAAGTACTTAAGAAGAACTAAGGATATGGTTCTTTCTTATAGAGGAGATGAATAACTCGTTGTTAGTGGTTACATCGATGCTAGTTTGAACACCGAACCGAATGATTCTAAATTTCAATCTGGATATGTATTTACATTGAATGGTGCAGCAGTGAGCTGGAGGAGTGCAAAGCAAAGCGTTGTGGCGAGATCTTCAACTAAATCGGAATACATAACTGCTTTGGAGGCTTCACAAGAGGCGATATGGATGAAGGAGTTCATTACGGAGCTTGGTGTAGTTCCCAGTGCGCTAGAACCAATGGATATCTACTGTGATAACATGGGTGACATAGCCAATGCGCAGGAGCCAAGGTCAAACAAAAAACTGAAGCATATCAAGCTGCGGTTTCATGCTATTCGAGAGCATGTCCAAGATGGTGACATAAATATTTGCAAAGTACACACAGATCTGAATGTGGCGGATCCGTTGACTAAACCTCTCCCGAGGGCAAAACATGACCAACACCAAACCGCCATGGGTGTTCGGTATATTACCATGTAATCTAGATTATTGACTCTAGTGCAAGTGGGAGACTGTTGGAGATATGACCAAGAGGCAATAATCAAAGTAGTTATTATTATATCTTTGTGTTTATGATAAATGTTTACATTCATGCTATATTGTATTAACCAGAAACATTAATACTTGTGTGATTTGTAAACTTGTTAGAGTGCCTAGTAAAGCCTCTTTGTAATACTAGCTTGTTGGTTAATAGATGATCGTGGTTTCCTGGTCATGAACATTGATATGTTATTAACAACAAGATCATATCTTTAGGAGAATGGCATGATGGCCATACTCTTATAGTTAAGCGTAGCATAAAGATCAAGTCATTTCAATAGTTCATTTGCTATAAGCTTTCAGATAAATAGTAACCTAAATCCTTCGACTATGGATCATGTTAAATCACCATCACCGGATGGATGCTTTGATGACATCAAACATCACTTCGTAACTGGGTGGTTATAAAGGTGGCATTGAGTTTTCATAAAGTATGTGTTGAGGCACATGGATCAAGAGTGGGATTTGTCCATCCATATGATGGATAGATATACTCTAGGCCCTCTCGATGGAATGTCATCCAATTAGCTTGCAAGCATGTGACTGGCTAACAAGGGATCACATATCAAAGGAACGAGTAAAGAGTACTTATCGGTAACGAGGTTGAACTAGGTACGCAGAGATAACGACGATCAAACCTCGGATAAGTAAAGTATCGCGATACAAAGGGAAATTGGTATCGTATGTAAATGGTTCATTCGATCACGAAGTAATCGTAGAAATATGTAGGAACCATATGAATTTTTAGATTCCTCTATTGGTTATTGATCGGAGAAGAGTCTCGATCATGTCTGCATAATTCACAAACCGTGGGGAGACACACTTAAGGATTCGATATGGAATGTGAGTAAGAAGACCGAATGTTGTTCGGAGACTTGGATTGGATCTAGGACATCACGAGGAGATTCGGAATGGTCCAGAGAATAAGATTCATATAAGGAAAGTCCAATTCTGGAGTTCAGGAATGGTTTCGGTGTTTTCATCGAAATATTCTGGAAGGGTCTAGAAGGTCCACCGATCCAGAGTGGGAATGGTACATGGATGTGTCATGACAAAGTGGAATGGTTGCATCTCACAGGGCTGGGCAATGGGAAGAGAGAAATCAAACTCTAGTTTGAAAAGTCAAACTCCAATTTGAAAAAGTCAAATCCCAACATTGGTTGCCTAGTGGAGGGAGGGTAGGAATCCTACCTAAGGGAGGACCCCTCCCTCTCCTTGCCTCTGGCCAAGCAAGGGGAGTTGGGGGAGGACTCCCCTCCCCTTGCTGACTCTCCCTCTCATAAATAGAGAGGAGAGGGCACCCCCTTGCCCCACAACTCAAACCCTAGCTTTGGCGCCACCACCTCTCAAGCTGCCGCCACCTAGGGATCTCCTACCAAGTCGCCGACTAGGGCAAAGCCCTAGCCCTAGCCGCCGAGCACAACCCGCCTTGTCCCTCTAAACCCTAGATCGCCAAGTTCTCTCTTCTACTCCACCATACCCGCTCCGGCTTAGGCGAAGCCCTGCGGGATTTCCCCTCTAAACTCCGACACCACACTGTCGTGCTGCTGGAATCGCGAGGAGAGATTTACAACCTCTGCTGCCTGCTGGAACAAGGGAGAGGAAGATCTTCATCAAGTACCGAACGTGTGACCGACTACGGGAGCGCTGCTGGAACGCGGTGCCAGAAGGATCGTCTATGCGATCTTGAGATAGGCAAGTGAATGACTACATCACCCACGAGAATCCGATCTTGTTAACCGCTTTGGAATCTTCGAGGGTAAGTACTCTATCGACTCGTTGCTACAATCTAGTAGATAGATCTTGGCTTGCGTGTGTTCATGCGATAGAAAATTTTGATTTCCATGCTACGAACCCCTAAAGATGGTCCATGTCGTACGCCTGGTACTGGCAACACTGTGAGTGCCTTCGTCCCTGATGCGTTCCTGAGTCTGGCAAGTTTGGATCGGCACCTCTTCTTCATCGGATTCGACATGGTCTTCTTTGGCATCGCCCCTTCCTCTATGACGCAGTATTGGGAATGGCAGAGCTGTGATTTCGCAATGTGGCATCTCAGAAATCACATGGTCTTCTTCGGCATCGCCCTTCCTCTATGCCTTCCTCTATTGGGAATGGTAGAGCTACCAAGATTCTGTCCGACAATTGGATACCGGAGGTTCCCATTGTACTATCCGCACTCTAGTACCATTGTTGAATAAAAAAAAAGTGGAGACTTGTTGGCGGATGACTCTCTTAGTCATGTGACTCGAAACTAGTACGCATCATCTTTCCAGATCACATTGCGTCTAAAATTTTGCAAGTTCGGGTCAGTCGTCACGGTGGCGATGACTTCGCATCGTGGCCGCACTCCTGTTATGGTCAATATATTGTCAGATCAGCATATCACCTTGCTCGATCTGTTCAGTTTGCTATCGAATGTAGCCGCATGGGCCAAGGATCCTCGTCAGTGAATCGGGGATGCTAAACGCTGTAATTTACTTTGGTCTACTAAAGCTCTAGGGAAAATGAAAATTACAATGTGGCGTTTTGCCCACGACTACTCATAGTGTGGCCATCGATTGCAAAGAAGACACATACCACCTCTGTGTATTTTCTGCGGTCAACATGAAACGATTGAGCACACTTTATTCTTGTGCCAGTTTGTGAATGAGGTATGACAAGAGGTGAAGGGTGATTTTGAGGTCCATCTCCAATGCCACTCCTTTACATCTCCAAGGAGCTAGGCTTTGGATTTTCTCCGTTCGCTATTCAAAGATTGAAGCAACTATGGTCATGGTCACCATGTGGCACATTTGGGACGCACGGTTTCGGTGTAGCGTGGTGTTTCTTCGGATTGCATCCAGGAGACTATTTGTAATAACATTATGATTATTTGATCAATAAAGCGCACGAATCCTAAAAAAAGATTTATGAAATGATTTCCAGAAGAATGACAGGGTTAGCTAGTTACAGGAATTGACTTACCATACAATACCCATTCCTCAAATTTGGAACATAAATGACCTATAATTCCATGATGGGCAAACACACTGGGTATTATTAAATCTCAGTTGAATTCCATGATCCGCCACAAAATGATGGTTGGCAAACGAGCGTTTGGCTTCCATCATCACGCTAATAGGGTTTGGCTTGCGGAAGTACAAAATTTTCCCCGCACGGACCGGAAAACCACGGTGGAGCCACCGGGCGGCCTCTCCCGACTTCCATGGACGCACGACCACATAGCATGGCTCTCTGGTCAGCGGGCCATGCACAAGGACGGAGCCAGCTTCTCAATTTGAGGGGGGCAAAATGGACACGAGGGGGGAAGACTTGACTAAATATGTACAAAATTATAGTTCTAGTGACTACCCCCCCCTGTCTCCGTCCCTGGCCATGCAAAACACAGGCCCACAAATCAATGGAAGAAGCGAGGATCATGATGGTACGGGTAGAAATGCACAACAGATCTGGATGGTCAGGATCATTTGGGGCAAGTCAATCCAACGGCTGGGACCACCTGTAGGCGAAACAGGCGGCCATGATATGTTTGGAAGGACAATCCAACTGTTCACGGTACAGATGGCTTCTATGAGCTCCATTTGGGTGCTACAATATTATCTTTAGATTTGATAGAAATGAAATGTAGTGACATGGGTACTGACTGAAAATGAGGTTAGGCATGGGATGGGAAGGATGGAATTGCTGATTGAATTCATTATCCAATTATGTGGCAGCCAAATGCACTACTCTCTAGAATCATAATTGAGTTCCACAATTCCCAAATGAAATGAAATGACATGGGTACTGACTGGAAACGAGGTCGTTAAGCATGGAATGAGGATGGAATTGCCAATTGAATTCCTTATACAATTCTATGACAGCCAAATGCACTGCTCCCTAAAATCATAATTGAGTTTTACAATTCTTACTCCAATAGGAGTACTTAGAAGCCAAACGAGCCCCAAGGAAAAACCGCGCAATCAAATGCCTCGGTGTCCAATCTATTTCATTTCATTGTAGAATTCGATACTTCAACCCATTTTCAAACACCAAAAATTAATGGGAGATGTTGATCAGTGATCAAGCTACAAAACAGGTTCTGTAGGCAATGACTCAATGATAGAAAATGAGTTGCATCTTCCAAACACGTACAGGCTATTTTTTGGAATATTTACACAGTACTGAAAGATGACGGACATACTTCCATATTAAACAACGGTAGCTTTACGTACTAACCTAGCTACGAACTGAACAGTCTGAATGATGCTCTAAAATCTAAATCCCTAATAATTAACAAAGAGAACAACGGACGCTCCATAAATCTATATGCTAGGCTGATAGCATGCTTTTTGTTGCAAGAGATCGTGTTCAATTCAGAGGACCGGGCAGCCGTCCACCAGGAGGCCCTTGGCGGTGGGGCAGGTGGCGAGATCGCAGTACTCTCCCCTGGAACCCCACCAGTCGAGCTGGTTGCCCTCGCTGGTGAGCGCGAAGTAGATGAGCACCCCCATGATGGCCACGCCGCCGTCCATGGCCGCCGACAGCACGTAGTTGTACCGCTTCCACCACCCCTTGCGGTACCTGAAGACGAAGAAGTTGAAGACCGTGCCGACGAAGCACCACGCCGTGTAGTTGAGCGCCGACGCCGGCGGCATCATAGCTGTGGCCCCCAGGATGACGGGCATGTTGATGAGGCTGATCCAGCCGGCGTGCCGCGGCAGCGCCCTGGCGAAGAGCCAGACGATGACCGGCCCGCCAAGGCCGACGAGGAAGAACCAGTTGAGCGCGTTGTAGTAGCCGAGTGGCCCGAAGATGCGGCGCGGGCCGACCAGGCCCCAGATGACGGACGCGTCGAAGAAGACGTGGTCGCCCGGGCACGTCCACGGGCTGCTCTCGGGAAGCTGGTCCTTCTCGCAAATGTGCGGCACCGTCGTCAGCAGCCACCATGCCACCACCGTGTTCACCGACGATGCCACAATCGTCCCGACGAACTGAAAATCCATTCCTTAATTAGTTGTTTCTCAAGCATCATATACGTACTACTTTTGGTCCGACATATTAACAATCTTTGAGGCTTATAATCCTTAATTTATGATGATTGATGTGAAGTAGCTAGTACCTGCACTAGGAACATGGACCTTGGGGGAATCTTCATGTAGTGGCCAAGCTTGAAGTCGGTAAGGAAGGAGACGGCCTGGTTCATGCTCATGTAGCCGTAGACCTTGAAGCACACGTTGGCGATGGGCTTACCTGGCATCATCAGCCCCAGGCAATACTCCGTGATGATGTTCAATCCTGGTGTCTGCAATTAATTTAACATCATAATTAATTAGCCAAACAATCGGAAAATTTGAAGCTTCCATGCCGATTAATACAGAATAATCAGTACCGTGTTTGTGGTTGCAGTGATGACACTGATGGGGAGCGTGAAGATGAATGCCATGACGCAGGCCAAGAGGAGCCCCCACCACGGCAGCTGAATCTCCTCCTTGAAGACGGTGCAGAGCACCAAGGAGACGGCCATGGACGCCGCGAGCAGGAGGTAGAACCACCAGTTGGGTATGTCTTTGTACTTCCTCATCAGCCTCGTGTGCACGTCCGGCTTGCCCTTGAACGACTCCTTGTACCTCTGCCACATTTCCCTTTAAGCACAAGAAGCAAAATCAGACATTCGATAAACACATGTGCAACACAACAATAAGAGCTGAGATTAATGAGACGAAACATATAAGGAAGTACCTTCCGTAGAATAGCGAGACGTGGGAGAGCGTGGCGGCGATGGTGGCGAAGCCGAGGCCATAGCTGATGGCAAAGAAGAGGCTGAGGTGGATCTTGCCCTGCTGGTTGTACGCGTCCATGTCGATCTCGAACTTGTCGTTGACGATGGCGGAGATGTTGTAGAGCTGGCCGGAGCCGGTGAAGAGGTCGTTGGAGAAGAGTGGGAAGGTGCTGGCGTTGTAGAGGTTGAGCACCCAGTAGGAGATGGGAAGCATGCCGTAGACGAAGACGACGTAGCCGACGAAGACGTTGGCGGTGGCGAAGAAGGGGGAGACGAGGGGGCTCCCCAGGAAGGAGGCGACCACGGACCAGTCGAGGGTCAGGGCGCCGACGCCGAGGCCGTTCAGGCCGGACCCGATCTGCTGCATCGTGATGGATTTCGGGTAGACCCAGCACACCCACGAGATGGCCGTCAGAGTCGGGAAGAGGTACCCCGGGACGATGTACCACGAGAAGCTGCAGATGAGCGCGATCAAGAAGAACTTGCCGCGCGTCATCCGTCGCCTCTCCTTCTCGTGCATCGCTCTGTCAAATTCAGTTGTCAGTCTACGTCCAGAAAATCAAGTGCTAGATGATCAATCGATCCGAGACTCCGAGAGGGAACATGCTGTATGGCAGTACCTCATGAGAGAAACCTGCACGAGACTCGTCGGCCACCACATGTGCGCCGGTTCCACCACGTATTTTCTCATCAGCCCTGCCCATCCGTACCCCAATACCTGCAGTGAACATCAGATTCATATAAACTTACAATTAATTGATTGATAGATCGAGTGAAACACCAACACACGTAAAAGTGCGAAACAATGGGGGGGCTTAAGGGACAAACTAAACAGATCTACTAATTAAGTGGATCTCACCTGGGTCGTGATGATGAGGAGCAGGCTGGTCACGAAGGAGATGTTGCGCTTGTAGAAGGCCTTGATGATGGTGATGATGCCGATGGCGTAGGCGTTGCCGCCGCCGAAGGCCGCGCCGGCGTTGGCGAAGATGGATATCAGCACGTGCTCCTTCACGTTGAAGGGTCCAGGGTTCAGCGAGCACTCACACCCCAACACCCTGAACTTCTTCTCCGGCAGCACCCGCGCCATCAAGTGCCCTATCGGCAGCGCCGCCACCTGCATCATCCATGCGTGCGCGATCCGTGAATTCCTCGCGGTACATGGTGGTGTGCTTGGGGCGCGCGTGTGTAATCTATTCTATTGTACCGACCTGGATGGTGATCTGGCTGATGACGATGGGCTCGCTGCGGTACGCGAAGAACTGGTTGACGAAGGACAGCAGCGCGCAGGAGACGAAGCCAATCGTCCACATCCGGAACGTCCATACCGGCAGGGTGGGGTCGTCGGTCGTCGGCACCGTCAGCCGGACCTGCTCCACCGGCGACACGTCGTCCTCGTCGGCCGCGCCGCGGCAGGCGGGACCTTCGATCTCCATATGCCTGCACCCTGCAGTCTCTCTTCAGACCGGAGTGGTTTTTGTTAGGAACGATCCAGGAGATCGACGTCGGCCACAATTATAAGGAGTAATGGAGATCCGAGAAGGTAGGTTGCTGTAGTTGTTGTTTGAATCTAAACAAAGATTCTGAATCCTAACTAACTTGGCTTATTTAACTCAACTAACTTTGTGGATTCCTGGACCCTTTGTGCAAAAAAAAAAAAATACCGTGTGCGTGGAGATTGACATCCCGGCCCGCTGGCTGGCCCATCTTCGTTTTATTCCGCGAGCTACACATATTGCTGAACTTTTTTAAAAAAGATCTTCAAGGGACTGGGTGGTCTTTGATCCTTACATCTCAACCAGCCGCGTGAGTTCATGTGATAACTCGATAGTTAGAGGCGTTATTTTTAGAGAAACTAGACTTCTTGTGTTGTCTTATGGTTGTAGTACTGATGTTTCAATAAATAAGTCATTGTAGCGTGACTTTTTTTTGTAATTCTTTTTTCATTTTTGGCTACGTGCATCTGTATGGCCGCTAGGGCATTGTGTTGTTGCATATGCTAGGGCACTGCGTATGATATTGATATATGCTATTCTCCAAAAAAAAACTAACGATAGTTCCCCACTATTACTAGTAAGACCTACAGTTTTGCTCCTAGGGTTAGGACGACTGCGACGGCGAACACCTCGGAGGTCTGTTATGACCAGATCTCTTCCAATGATCCTCTCATATCTCCTACTCTCTCTCCCTCAGGTTGATCAAGTGACCAGCCAGTCTGGTTTCCTGGCCTTGGCGGGTAGCGGAGAGGTAGGGTTTCCGTCGTGCGGCAAGTTTGATGTGGGGGTTTAAAGGAGATATGCCCTAGAGGCAAATAATAAAGTGTTTTTATTTGGTGTATCTCTTGTATGTTTATAATACGTTTCTTACCATGCTATAACTGTATTAATACAAAACGTTAATACATGTATGGTATGAAAACAAACCAGGTCTTTTGTTGCCTCTAGCGATCTAGCTCATTGGGCAAGTGATGATCTTATGGTTTCCAGATCATGGATGATAGGGCCAATTGATAATGATGTCACATTATTAATTGAATAATGTGATAGACAAACACTCAAAGTTAATCACAATAAGATCTAGTTACTTAACTTTCATCATTGATGATAACACAGAAGCACCGTGGCCTATATCCTTAGACTGTGAGATAATGCATAATAACCATTTTTGAAGGAGACTTTGAAGATATCAAGTATCAAATTGTAAAAAGGTGATCATACAGGTATCATTGGGTTTCTCAAAGGTATGGGTTGAGGAGTTTTTATCAAGACCCGGATTTGTCAAATCCAAGTAACGGATAGATACACGTTGAAAGGATACAGATGTCGCCTAGAGGAGGTGAATAGGCGATTAAAACTTTTCCGAGAGTGGCTCAACAAAGGCGGAATTAAACTAGTGTTTACTTTGTTAAGCACAAAACCTAGGACAATCTAGGGTTCACCTATGTGCACCAACAACTTATGCAAAGCAAGACAAACAACTATGTGATAGCAAGATATATACTTCAAGCACAAAGGCTATCACAAAGTAAAGTGCATAAATAAGAGCTCGGGTATAGAGATAACCGAGGCACACGGGGACGACGATATTTTACCGAGTTCCTCCCAACATGAAGAACATCTCGTTTGGAGAGGGGGTGGTATCTAACCACCTACGCCACAAAAGGCTCCTTTATTCTCCGGTGAATCTCACCCCAACGGGATCGATCCACACTTCCACTATCGGTGCACTTGTCGGTGGCAAACCGGAACCTCTCACAAGGTTGGGGCACTTCTCCACAACTTAATTGGAGGCTCCCAACAAACGCCACCAAGGCCACAACCTGTAACACCAACAAACCGTCTAGGGTTCCAAGAACCCAAGAGTTAAAAGCTTCTCAATTTTCACCCAATCGAATCCTCAATGAGAACTCAAATCGATGCACCAAATGCAATGGCAAGAACACAAGAAGTGCTCAAGTCCTTCTCTCCCAAATTCCATCAAAGATACAAAAGCTAGTGGGAGAATAAGAGAGAAAGAACACAAGAGGAAATCCACAAAAGAAATCCCAAGATCTAGATCCCAATATGTTCCTGTCACATAGAGAGAGATGGATTGGTGGAGTTGTAGATCTAGATCTCCCATTTCAGATCCTGCAAAAATATTCAAGAAATATGGGAGGGGTTAAGAGTATTTGCAAGCTCTTGAAGGTCAAAACAATGGAGGAGAGAGAGAATGGATCAACCAGCCTAAGGAGGAAGAAGGGGTCTATTTATACCCCTCCCCAACAAAATATGACCGTTTGGGACCTTCCAGGCCGGATAATCCGCCCCTCCCCCGGGCCAAAAAAATGGCTAAGGACTTCGCGGCGCGTCTCTCCGTATAGGGGCGGATATTTGGGGCGAATAATCCGCCCCTGAAGGGCCGGATAATCCGCCCCCATTACTAGGAGCCACGTCTCAAAGTCCTTAGCCATTTTCCAAAAATTGGGGCGGATAATCCGCCCCCATGGCCGGATAATCTGCCCCCTGAAAACTGGCAGGAACAACAAAACTGAAACCATCATAACTTTTGTATTCGGACTCCGATTTTGATGATCTTGGGCAAGATAGTAACAAGCTCTACAAGATCATTAAGGGAACCATCATAGTCGAGCAAGGGAGGATAGAACCAAATGATGAAAGGTTTAACCTATCTATAGAAGACAAACCGGTAAAACCTCCAATATCGAAAACACAATAGAGAATGCATATGAAATCCGTTTTCGATGAACTTGAGCTTGTTATAGAGATTGACACAAGATCTAAATCCTCTCATGGATAAGAACCAAGAAAGAGGATGCCAAGTATGCAAAGGTTTGAGCTGTCACCAAGGGATATGATCAAGTTACTCACTCGAGAGCCCCTCTTGATAGTACGGTTATCTATCCTATAAACTGGTCTCCCCAACTAACACCACGAGACTGGTAAGAAAGAAAACCTATCAAGATCAAACCTTTTCCTTGTATATTCCACACCTCAAGATGGAGCACCTTTCTTGATTGCACTAGCTTGGTGAAGACTTGGAATTTTCTCCCCCATACTCCACTATGGAAGAGCCTCTCTTTTAGGCATATCTTCACATATCCATGATCACCATAAGGATGGAAAGATACACTTGATATCATCTTATTATTCAAGACACACTTGCCATAGGCTCAACTTCTACTTGACCAATCTCTAGATCATTCCTTGAAACCTTGATCAACACTTGATCTTCTTCACTTTATTCTTATTCCAACCTTGAAGCCACCATATGGTTCAAGCATTGTCTATGGACAAATCCTACAAGTAAAACTCAATGCAAACATAAGTCCATAAAACATTGCCATTAATTACCAAAACCACACATGGGGCACACATGTTCTTTCAATCTCCCCCATTTTGGTAATTGATGACAATCCTTTGAGAGGGTTTATATAATCAACTTAACGAATAAAAATGGTTGCTCCAACATCAAATACTACACAAGTATGTGATGTTGGTACACCCATAATATATAGAGCAAGCTCCCCCACAATATATGCACGTGTGATGACCCATTACTGTTGGTGGAGTTTCCTCTATATATTCAACATGCAAAGCAATAACAAAGATGCAAGAGCATGAGAGTCAAATGCTTAAGAACAAACTCAAGGCATAAAACCAACTTCCCTTAAACACTCCAAAACTTCTCCCCCATTGGCATCGATTGCCAAAATGGGTGAATAGTTCTAAAGGACCAATATAGTGAGAATTCCTCCAAAGTTGTGCATTTGAAACAAAAAAATTATAATAAAACATTTACACATATCCAATGATAAATACTTAGGAGGAGGTCAAACTATATTGTGGATCAAAAGAATGCAAAAAAATAACAATATGAAGAAGCATCAACAAATGATGCAAGTAATTACAAGGTCCGACAAACCAATTGAAAACAACAAATAAGTTCAAATGGAAACTACAAGATATTATGATATGAGTAAAAGAGTGTTTTTAATACAAATAGAGAGGCTCTCCAATATTTGTGCATAATTTTAGAATAATTGCATTATCATACATAATGCACAAACATGGAATCCTTGCTCCCCCATAAGTATTTAAAAACACAACAAAGGAAAGATCAAATAAATGCTTAAATAAAATAGAGAAGCTCCCCAAGATTTATGCACACTTTAAAATCGGTGTATTTCAATACAAAAATGCACAAATATGGAATCCTCACTCCCCCATAAACATTGAAGGACCAATAAATGAGAAAGAAGACAAGTGAGCATTATTAAATGAATTAGATGAGCTCCCCAAAGATAATGCACCAATTATGATAATTGCATTTGGAAACAAAGTGCATAATCATGGAATCCTCACTCATACAAATTCATTTAACAATACAAGACATGAGAGAACAAATATGAGTGCCCGAAGATGTAAACAAAAGGAACAAGCACTCATAGGCAAATAAATTTGGGATCCGCCGAAGAATCAAAAGGAATAAAAGGTGGTATCCAAGGAATAAAATCTCAACTAACATTAGCTTCACATATGTGTGTATGTTTCTAAATGGATAACATCACAAAGACATATGCCCTTAACAAAACAAGCACACACAAGGAAGATATACAATAAATCACATAAAAGGAAAAAATGAAGCCATAACATATATCAATAAGATTTTTGCTTCAAAGCATGGCCAAAGGCACAATTTGATCTTATTGTACATTAATGAAATTCAAACACCAACATACTACATATATTACAACTATCACTAAGGGAAAAGGAGAAAGTTGGCATACATGGAGAAGGGAAATAAGTATCACAAGGAAAAATTAACTAGCAAAATCTCACTATTGCACATGAGAGAAGTTGAGGGAAAGATAGACAATAAATTGCTAGGTTGACATATTTGGGATTGGTGGATCATATTCATGATTTTGTATAGTCCCAGTTATATGCACTCATCTCAACTTATACACATTTACAATAGAGAGTTGTCTTAATACCATGGCTAGAGATACAACAATAAATATAATAACAAAAATTCATGCCAAGATGCAACCTACAAAAGGTTGGAAGCAAGATAAATATGCATGAGCAAGAGATACTTGTTACCGAGATATAATTGGTAGAATTTAGAGGATATGAATTCGTTGATCAACCTATATCTTTCCTCCAATTTTCATGTATGCATCATTTCTTCAAAATTGAGAGACAAGCATCCAATCTATCTCCAATGTACCTAAAACACATTTAAGTACAAAATGGTCCCCAAACTTATTGGGTCCAAAGTAGTTAGTGCAACTACAATACATAGGAGTGACTCCACATAAATATGTGCATATTGATATGAAATTAAATTTCATGCACAACTTAGCCGATGGGATTTGGTGGAGTTTCCCCTATATATTGGATCAAAGAAAGCAGGCATGCCAAAATATAAACATATAGTAAATATGCATGCATAAAGCTTTCAAGAACCAAAAAGGAGATACAAATTTGAACAAAAACACCAAGTAAATCGAGATTACACACACAAGAGTGTGACTTGACAAATGATGTCCAATTTGTATCAAAGAACCAATTCAACATATGAAAGATCACAAGTTCAACAAATAAACTAGGCTATAGCCAAAGAGCAAACTATAGATAAAAATACAAATGCTCAAGGATTTATCTCATTCTAAAATGGTCAAAATGTGAAACAAAGAATGAGAAAAAACAACTCCCAAAAAGAGTAAGGTTCCAACAAGTAAACTAAACTCTCCAAACTTTTCATGATGGCACAAAATACCAAAAAAAATAGATCAAACTTCCAAGCACATAAAACCCGATATGGATCAAGTAAGGAAGCATAAAAGGATTGTTCTAGATAATATAGGAGAGCTCACCATTAGTAGTACATTATATAGAATTTTGCTTTTGAATGCAAAATGCACACAAATGAGATCATCACTACTACCTAAATTAAATAAAACACAAGAGGATACCAATAAAATAAGAAGATCCAAAAGTAGAAAGGAATATATGGGAGCACACAAAACATTTACTTGGCCAAAGATATTTTAATATTAAACAAAGGACAAACTGAATATGATAAATAAATTCTACCATAAATTTAGTACTCATTGTCCAAGTACAAGAAATATTGGGAATAATTTTCCCAAGGTAGCTTGCATGGATATCCAAGATCATAGTCACAACAAGAAGCATATAACTAAATATAAGAATTAAGCATGATACTTTGAACAAGATTCTTGGTAGCTTCCAATAGTCACACAATCACTAGTGATTAGAGTAACTTGAAGCAAATGGTTTCCATGAGGATATATATATCTAAATATGAGGAAACACATACTAAGAAACACTCTCACATACAAGATCCAAAATATGAGCAATAAAGGCATTCAAGAAAATTGGAACTTGTATGAGTAAATGGGTCACATAGGAGCTAGATAATTATCAATATCAATTCTAAGTGACACAACCTCGAATATTCACATTCTCTAGGATTGTAATATGCACTAAGCATATGACTCCCCCATAATGTGATACTACTATAAAACCAACACGAGGAAAAATGATACAAATAGAGATAATTAATGGATATTATAAAACTCAAATTCCTCATCAGAATTATACCACATAAAGACTAGACAATAATCCAATATAAATACTAGGTGGTATTCCTCATGTACACACAATTTTAGGATTGTGGAATGCCCAAGCATAACACTCCCCAAAATGGGATAATCCATTAATCTCTCACAAGAGCCAAATAAGATATCAAGTATAATCAAGAAAGGCTCAAACACAAGAAACACACATACATGGTGTGCCACCTAATCATACACAAATATGATTGATACATCAAGATAATTAAGTGGAAAGCACAACATGTACAAAAGCATGGAAGATACAAAACCAACACATGCACAAGGGGGCGAGTAATTTTCAATGTAATGAGTTAAGCAAATGTTACCGCAAGGAGGAACATTGGATATATAATAGAATCATGATAATCCAAATGTCTTGGCTTGACAATAATAATTGATGAAGATCCCTCAATTCTTCATAATGTAGCCAAGACTCCAATGCCCTCCAAAGATACCTATTGATCAAGTTTTGGCTTGTTGGTCCCCAACCAAGTTGAGTCCTAAGAAGTTAGTCACAATAGGCTTGGCAACCCAAATGATTCTTTTCTTGAACCCACATTGAGCACCAAAAAATTTGTCAAACACATTGCCAACCTCATCCTTACAAAGAGAATAAGCATCATCAATAATGATAGGGTTGGATGAGGAGATACCAATAGTGCATGAGGAAGAAATGTGCCCCTTCTCACGGCATATTTATCAAGTTCTTATCTTGCCATCTTTCTTCTTAGGTGAAGCCACAACTCGAGGAAGAGCTCGAGTAGTCCTCTTAGGAAGAGGCTTGTCAATGACTTGAGGTAGAGCTTGAGGCCGCTTCCCTTGTTGATTCACACTAAGAGGCTTCTTCTTCAATGGGCAAGATCTAACATGGTGCCCTTCTTCCTTGCACTTGAAGCAAACAATGTTGGCCGGCTTCTTGACGTGATCTTGGCCATTCTTCTTATTGTCCTTGTTCTTCAACTTGATAGTGGACTTGTTCTTGACATTGGAATTGAATCCAAGCCCACACTTCTCATTGGGGGATTTTTTCACACTCAAGATTTTGTTGAGTGCGGCCTTCCCTTGATGACCCTTTTTCAAGTCATTCTTCAAAGAAGTGACTTGAGCCTTGAGCTCTTTGATTTCCTCTACATGGTTAGTTTCAACAAAAGTACTAGAGGAAGTAGATGCTACATTGTTAGAGCAACAAGGCACGGAATGTAATTCATCACGAGATATAGCATGGTTGTGAGAGGATGAATTACAAGGACTAGAACATGGCAATATAACATTTGGAGTAGATATAGTGCTAATGTCCACATGAGGCCCACTAGATGTTACCTTTGACACGATGGCCTCATGAGCTAACTTTAGCCTACCATGGGAGACTAGAAGATCCTCATGCGAGCTTGAGAGCGTAACATGACTTTCTTCTAATTTCCCATAGTTGCTAGTTAGCAAAGCAAGTTGAGCCTTTAGCTCAACATTCTCCTTCAAAATAGACGCTTCACAATAAATTGAGTTAGTAGCACAAGCATCATCACTATTAGAAAGAGGTGAGGGCAACTTGGCAAGCTCTTTTGAATATGAAGCTTTAAGTTGCTCATGCGACTCGGTGAGTTTGATGATCTCCCTCTTAATGACCCGGGAGCCATTTTCGAGGTGCTTAAAATCCTCAACAAGTATAGCATAAGCAACTTCAATTTCATCATTTTTAATCTTGAAGGAGTTTGCCACCGCAAGTTCTCTATCATGGTATTCATTTACTCTAGATAATTCTAGAGTAAAAGTCTCCTCAAGAGATTCTTTGGTGGTTTGTTCTTCTTCAAGGGAGTCCTTTAGTTGAGCAATTTCATTAGCATAATCACGCTCAAGCGCAAACTTTTCATCAATTATGTTTTCTTGCTCCTCAATAAGATCATTGCCTTCTATAGCATAATTCAAGATTTCAAGAAAGTTGGAGGAAGCAATTTTATTTTTGAAGAGAGCGCTATAGACAACCTCTCCCATTTTCTTAATAGAGGTAATATCATACTTACCTCGATAATCATCATTATCATTTTCAACCTCATCATCATTATTATCATCATGAGATACAATGGGATCCAAAGAGGTTACTTTTGTTCCCTTAGCCATAAGGCATATGTGAGAACCGGAGGAAGGTGATGAAGAGATTGCACTTGTAGCTCTATTCAAGACCTTGTCTTGGCCCATAGAATCTTCATTTTCCTCTACATGGTTAGCAACACAAGAACCAGAGGAAATATAAGCATTTTTATCATGGCAACAAGACAACACAAGCATATCATCATGAGATTTATTCAAGCCATTACTACATGATATGCAAGGACTATCAACACAAGCATGTAAGGAGTTAGTAGTGCTCGAAGTGTTAAAGTACAAAGTTAGATCATTGCAACTAGATAGGGATGAAGGATTACAAATATTAAGCACACTATCCACATTGCAATTTCTATCACCACTCACCGTATCATTACCTTGTGAAAAATCACATGTTGGTGAAGTGGTAGACGACGAGAACTCATCTCGACCGGAAGTGGAAGCAACACAATCATCCTCAATAATGTTGGACTTGCTATATTTATCTTGAAGATTGGTCCATATTTCATGTGCACTCGAATAAGGCATGATAGAAGAAAGAACTACATTGCTCACAACATGTAAAAGAATTTTAGTAGCTAGAGCATCTATATGAGAGTTCAACTTCCCTTCTAAAGATTCGTACTGGGAATCCACGGGAGAAGGGAAACCCATATATAGATATCCCTCGATAATTGGGTGAATTTCTCGAACTAAATTAAGCATGCGAATTTTCCAAACATCATAATTTGTGCCATCGAATATGAGCGTGTCCTTGTGCACTAATCCCCTAGCCGACATTTTTACTCTCAAGGCGGTGAAGCCTAAAATGAGAGATCTGGCTCTAATACCAATTAAAAGGATACATATGTCGCCTAGAGGGGGGGTGAATAGGCGATTAAAACTTTTCCGAGAGTGGCTCAACAAATGCAGAATTAAACTAGCGTTTACTTTGTTAAGCACAAAAACTAGGACAATCTAGGGTTCACCTATGTGCACCAACAACTTATGCTAAGAAATACAAAGAACTATGTGATAGCAAGATATATACTACAAGTACGAAGGCTATCACAAAGTAAAGTGCATAAATAAGAGCTCGGGTATAGAGATAACCGAGGCACACGGGGACGGCGATATTTTACCGAGTTCCTCCCAACATGGAGTACGTCTCGTTTGGATGGGGTGGTATCTAACCACCTACGCCACACAAGGCCTCCCTTATTCTCCGGTGAATCTCACCCCAACGGGATCGATCCACACTTCCACTATCGGTGCACTTGTCGGTGGCAAACCGGAACCTCTCACAAGGTTGGGGCACTTCTCCACAACTTAATTGGAGGCTACCAACAAACGCCACCAAGGCCACAACCTGCAACACCAACAAACCGTCTAGGGTTCCAAGAACCCAAGAGTAAAAATCTTCTCAACTTTCACCCAATCGAATCCTCAACGAGAACTCAAATCGATGCACCTAATGTAATGGAAAGAACACAAGAAGTGCTCAAGTCCTTCTCTCCCAAATTCCACCAAAGCTACAAAAGCTAGTGGGAGAATAAGAGAGGAAGAACACAAGAGGAAATCCACAAAAGAAACCCCAATATCTAGATCCCAATATGTTCCCGTCACACAGAGGAGAGATGGATTGGTGGAGTTGTAGATCTAGATCTCCCCTTTCAAATCCCGCAAAAATATTCAAGAAATATGGGAGGGATTAAGAGTATTTGCAAGCTCTTGAAGGTCAAAATAATGGAGGAGAGAGAGAATGGAATCAACGAGCCTAAGGAGGAAGAAGGGGTCTATTTATACCCCTCCCCAACGAAATATGACCGTTTGGGACCTTCCAGGCTGGATAATCCGCCCCTCCCCCGGATATTCCAGGTTCCCCGGGCCAAAAAATGGCTAAGGACTTCGCGACGCGTCCCTCGGTATAGGGGCGGATATTTGGGGCGAATAATCCGTCCCTGAAGGGCCGGATAATCCTCCCCCATTACTGGGATCCACACCTCAAAGTCCTTAGACGTTTTCCAAAAATTGGGGCGGATAATCCTCCCCCATGGCCGGATAATCCGCCCCCTGACTGGCAGGAACAACAAAACTGAAACCATCATAACTTTTGCATTCGGACTCTGATTTTGATGATCTTGGGCTTGTTTCGAAGATAGTAACGAGCTCTACAAGATCATTCAGGGAACCATCATATTAAAAAAAGGGAGGATAGAACCAAATGATGAAAGGTTTAACATATCTATAAAAGACAAACCGGTAAAACCTCCAATATCGAAAACACAATAGAGAATGCATATGAAATCCGTTTTCGATGAACTTGAGCTTGTTATAGAGATTGACACAAGATCTAAATCCTCTCATGGATAATAACCAAATAAGAACCAAGAAAGTGGATGCCAAGTATGCAAAGGTTTGAGCTGTCACCAAGGGATATGATCAAGTTACTCACTCGAGATCCCCTCTTGATAGTACGGTTATCTATCCTATAAAGTGGTCTCCCCAACTAACACCACGAGACCGGTAAGAAATAATCCCTATCAAGATCAAACCTTTTCCTTGTATATTCCACACATCAAGATGGAGCGCCTTTCTTGATTGCACTAGCTTGGTGAAGACTTGGAATTTGCTCCCCCATACTCCACTATGGAAGAGCCTCTCTTTTAGGCATATCTTCACATATCCATGATCACCATAAGGCTGGCAAAATACACTTGAGATCATCTTATTATTCAAGACACACTTGCCATAGGCTCAACTTCTACTTTACCAATCTCCAGATCATTCCTTGAAATCTTGATCAACACTTGATCTTCTTCACTTTGTTCTTATTCCAACCTTGAAGCCACCATATGTTTCAAGCATTGTCTATGGACAAATCCTACAAGTAAAACTCAATGCAAACATAAGTCCATAAAACATTGTCATTAATTACCAAAAGCACACATGGGGGCACACATGTTCTTTCACACGTGACCAACTCGGTGACATTGCATTAACAAAGCTTGCAAGCGTATGACTAGGTCATGGAATGCAACAACACGGGAACGAGTAAACAAGCTCATCAGAAACGAGATCGAACACAAGTATGGAGATACCTGAGATCAAATCTCAGATGACCTAGGTATCATATGGCAAAGAGAATTGGACAACGCAGTGAAAGGTTCAAGCGATGAGATTTGTGAATGCACGGGTGGTCATTATGGGCATCCAAGTCCCGCTGGTGATAATTGATGCAAGAGGGTTATTGGTCATGTCCGGAGCATCTCCAAACTGAAGGGTGACACACTTAAGGGTGGGGACGCTTAGGGATCGAACCGGCACCACAGGAGAAATGAGAGAGAGAAACTGGAAAGGTTCTGGGCAACATCCGATGTTGATCGGAGGGGTCCGGAAGGTATTCCGTAGTAAAAAAATATAATAAAGAATATGTTTTATATTAATTAGTGGAATTAATATTAAAACCTAAAAGTTTATTTTATTTTTGGAGGCAGCTCATGCCTATTGGGCCTCACCGGAAAGAGAGTCCCATAGGGCTAGGAGCCATAGGAGAGAGGGAGGGGAACTGGCCGGACAAACCCTAGCCCCCCCCCCACGTGGGGGCACCTAGGGCCGAAGGTGGTGGCTGATTTGGGTGTCCCACTCCCCTTTTCCCTAGGGTTTGCCCCTCCCCGCCTCCTATAAATAGAGGGGTCCCCCTCCCCTCTATGCACACCAACAATCTCTCCCTCTATTCCTCCCTAGAGCTCTCTCCACCTAGATTGGATCTAGCTCTGTAGGATTAGATCTCCACCTCCGCACTACTATCGTGCGCAGGACGTTCTGGCTTCCATCTTCTTTCGCTGCTCGGCTGGATCGGAGCCCGGGAGACGTCCTTACACCGGACGTGTGTAGAGCTTCGAGGCGCAACACTTGGGGTGCTCGTCTTCATCACTATACGCCTTCCTGCGTAAGGCGTGCCATGGTCATCAAGGTTATAAACTCCGCCCTCCCTATCCGTTACTTATGTCTATATATAATAGATCTTGGTTGTCATGTTCGCGTAGCTAGAATTTTTTTCCTGCTTCGAATCCCAACAGTGGTATTAGATCCAGATCTATGGGTAAACATATCGTACGAATAGAACACATAGCAATATGTGGGTGTTGATTCTCTAGTTGTGACCCTCTTTCGTGTTCTTGTTATATCGCGGTATTGATTGATGAAGCGGCCCGGACCGACATTACGTGTACTCTTATGCGAGGTGGCTGGCGGGTGTCTGTCTCTCTTTCAATAGTTGTTATGATTTTTAATACCAGGGGGCCCTAAAAAGGGAGCGAAGAGTCAATCATTGAATCAATGTTGTGGCTCAACGTTCATAGGTGGGAAGGGGTTCTGCCATGAAAGCCCTAAAGCCGCGTAAAACTTGCAAAGGATAAAGTAGAGGCGTCTAACTTTATTTTACAGGAGGCAAGTGTCATGACATGGCAATGGTAAGTTTATGAAACATTGTCTGTTGGATCTCTCGATGGAGATCAAGGAGCTGCAACCATGTCATGACACTATACTTTTGAAGTATTTGTTTGTACATCTTGTTTGGCATAATATATTAGATATACGACGATAGCTAAATAAGATGATCCCTCACACAATTTCAATGATAGTGTTCCCCTTGTGTGTGCACCACTGATGACTATAAGTGCACAGATTATTTGTAGCTAGTTTTGAAATAAAGATATCGATCCCACAAGGAGCAGTAGGCGAAAGACTAAAATGTTTTTAACTAAAACTAAATGAAGTACTTAAGGAATAATTCTAAGATGCAAGAAAAGTAAAATTGTTTTTGGTTGAGCGAAGCAATAAAGTAAGTGAAGTAAAACTTAATGCAGAAAGTAGTAATCATGTGTGTAAGAAAGCTTGAAACTGCAATAGGGAAAAAGGCGTCCTCGAGGAGTGGTGGATACACCGCAAGCAATTTAGATTAAGTGATCAAGATTATTATAACGAATATTCTCATGACATGTATGTATATGGGAGGAGCTTTATATATGGACGAATAGGCAGTAACCACTGCTGACATCATCCTTCATAACCACAGCTGACATATAAACGACATCAATCGTATTATCCCGCCATTAAGAGATTTCTCCTGTGGCATGGATATGGCTTAATGAGTTCTCCTTGCTTCCCCAAGTTAGTACGTAAAGGATGACAACTACTTTACAGTCACAATAAATGCAATCATTCCTTCGTCTACCAACAAGTAATCCCCTTCATAAAGTCCCCGTAAGAGGCAAACATTAAGGAGGTGCACAACTCCCAACATCAGGATGAAGATAATTAACACATACACTTAATGATGTATAACATAATAATATCTATTTTATCTCAATCATATACTAGGGTTTCTCCATCTTCCCAAGAATTAACGATCTACTCCGACATGGAGGCAGGGGCGGAGGACCTTGTGTGGCAAGTTATGGCACCTGCCATACCTTGATTCTGGTTCTCCTAGATCTAATTAGTGCTTCATATGTCCCGTTTGCCTCATGTCTTCTGTTTCCATCTGTTTTGCCTTGCATAAACTAATTCTAAATTAAATATTTTCATGTTTCTTTGATAGGTCAAGTCTATATGTTTAATAAATTTGTAGTGAAATATTGTCTTAAGTTTCATTTAATTACAGAGGTAATTTTTATCTTAGTTATGTATGGACGAGCATATTATAGTTATTATGCAATGTTGATTATGGATTGTCGTATACTTTATGAGCATATATTTAGTAAAAAATATTGTGATGCTGCTAGTTTCGCCACACCAAAAAATACTTTCGTCCTTCACCACTGCATGGAGGCTAACATCATCATGGCAATGGTAATGGAAACGATTATAGATGAATAGTTCTTGTATAAATCCATAATTAGTGTTATAATTACAACAAGATCTAGATGGGATGGATGAAGATGATGATGATGGTGATGCAGTAGCTGATGAAGATGGAGATCGATGCCTTGGCCTCCTAGATCTGCTTAGGGCGAAGATGGATCCCTAGGGCAAGTTCCCCCTCCAGATCCCTTCTGGAGGTGATGTTTTTGGCGATTTCTAGGTGTTATGTATGTCGTCTCTTTGATCCAGTTGCACGGGGTGAAACTATTTGAGGAGGCGGTGTCGACGCCAACTATACGGGGGGAACTATACGGCCGAAAAAAGTTTTCCCGTTGTATAGTTGGTCGTTAACCCTTCTGTATCCTCCAATCGCTTTGGGGTTTCTTCTGGTATTATTGATATTTACCCAATAAGCGACTTACGTTGTTTTTGGCTCTTTTTCACTCCAATATAACTAGTCCAAGAATTGTGTCCATCGGATTCATCATCTGTCCTGATCCTAGTGAAAATAAACATAAAAGGTGCGTGCGAACGCCGTAAAATACGAAGATCCTACCACTACAATGCAAAATAATAATATAAAACATGATGCAAATATGCACTCATCAACCACCAAGAAAGTTCTCCGGTATGAGGCACACCGTGACGATCGAGTGTCAGGCATACATGCGTTCGTATACAGTGGGTGTAAGCTGTGTTGCACTGCAATACACAAAAGTTTGAGTTGGAGAGCCTAGCATGTGCAGACATGGCCTCGAAACACAAGAGACCGAAAGATAGAGCATGAATCACAAGTTGTTGCGATCAACATTTGGGAATGTCTACCTTTGGATCTATATCATCGGCCATGACGATCGGGGGTGATATGGGATCATGTGATCACTAAAATGAATGGAGGGATATTCGTTTTGAGTGGGAGCCCTATTAGTTTTAGTTTAAGCGTAAACTTAAAACTTGATCTCGTTATATTATGAACATGGTCTAAACACTTTGCAAATATATTGTAGATATCTCGCCCACCCACCTTGAACCTTAGCGCATTCCTAGAGAAGGACAAGCTGAAAATCGATGGGTCAGACTTCACTGCCTAACACCATATCCTAAGAATCCTCCTGACCCTCTATAAGCTCAAATATGTCTTAGAGGCAGAACTGCCCGCCAAACCTGCTGATACCGCCACCCAGGATGAAAAGAATGTCGGGAAGTCCAAGGCGGATGATTCCTCCCTCATCCAGAGTGGAATGCTCTATGCCATGGAACCGGATCTTCAAAAGCATTTTGAGAAGATGAATGCTTTTGAGATCCTTGAGGATCGTAAGGCCGTCTTTGCTCCGCAGGCTTGGGCCAAGAGGTATGAAGCTTCAGAGATTTTCTTCTCTGCCAAGATGGAAGAGCATAGCAGTGTGAGCAAGCATGTGGTCAAAATGTCTGGCTACGTTCAACTCTTGAATGCCTTAGAATGCAAAATCCCCGATGAGCTTGTGATTGATAGGGTGCTGCACTCGTTGCCCCTAGCTAAAAGCTTTCGTGATGAAATACAACATGCAGGCGATGGTTAAGACCCTTGTTGAGTTGTTCGCCATGCTCAAAACTGCTAAGGTGGAAATCAAGAAGGAGCACACGATGTTGATGGTCAATAAGACCACCAATTTTAAAAGGTCGGCACATAAGAAGGGAAAAAAGCCTAAGAGGGATGGCAAGCCAGTTGCTAGTTCCCCTAAGGCTCCAAGGCCCAAGCTTGGCATCATGTGCTTCTACTGCAAGGGAGATGGACACTGGAAGCACAACTTCTCCAAGTATCCCGAGGACAAGAAAGCCAGCAAGTTTTCCATGAAATACAAAGGTAAATATAATATACATGTTATTGATGTGTTCCTTACAAGCGCCAGGAGCAACACCTGGGTCTGGTTCTGTTGCTCACATTTGTAACTCCTAGTAGGAGCTACGGAATAAGCATCGCCCGGGGAAGGATGAGGTGAAGATGCGCGTCGGCAACAGATCGAAGGTCGATGTCAAGGACATTGACGGTCTACCTCTGTGTCTACCGTCAAGATTAATTTTAGTTTTGAATAATTGCTACTTTGTACCCGACTTAAGCATAAATATTGTGAGTGGATCTTGCTTATTGCAAGATCATTATTCATTTAAATATGGAGCAAGTGGTTGTTCTACTTATATGAATGATGTCTGTTATGTTCATGCGCGTGTATGCAAAGGTTTATTCTTGCTAGATCTTGAGAGTAGTACACACATCCATAACATTGATGCCAAGCATTGCAAGCATAATGACGATAATACCATGTACCTATGGAATTTCCGTCTTGGTCATATTAGCGTAAAGCGCATGAAGAAACTCTATTCTGATGGAATTCTGGAGTCACTAGATTTTGAATCTCTTGAAACATGAGAGCCTTACCTCATGGGCAAGATGACCAGGACACCCTTCTCCGGTACTATGGAGCGGGCAGCAGACCTGTTGGGAATCATACATATAGATGTGTGTGGACCAATGAGTGTCTCAACACGCAATGGATATTGTTATTTTGTTACCTTTACTGATGATTTGAGTAGATATGGGTATATCTATTTGATAAAGCATAAGTCTAAAACCTTTGAAAAGTTCAAAGAATTTCAGAAAGAGGTAGAGAATCAACTCAACAAGAAGATTAAGCACCTTCAATCAGATCGAGGAGGCGAATATTTGAGTTATGAGTTTGGCATGCACTTGAAGGACTGTGGTATTGTACCACAACTTACGCTAGCTGAAACACCATAACGTAATGGTGTGTCAGAACGGCGTAACCGAACCCTATTGAATAGTGTGCGGTCCATGATGTTTTTAACTAAATTGTTTGTGTCTTTTGGGGGCTATGAGTTAGAAACCGCCGCTTTTATTCTGAATAGAGCACCATCCAAATCCATGGAGACAACACCATATGAGATATGGCATGGAAATAAGCCAAAGTTATCATCATTCTTGAGAGTTCGGGGATGTGAGGCGTACGTTATGAAACTACAGCCTGACAAACTCGAACCTAAAGCGAAAAATGCATCTTTGTAGGATACCCAAAGGAGACTATTGTATACCTTCTACAACAAAGTTAAGGGCAAAACGTTTGTCGCTAAGAACATCACCTTTCTAGAGAAATAGTTTCTTGCAAAAGGAGTAAGTGGAAGGAAAATAGAGCTTGATGAGGTCATTGACCCTTCTCTCCAGATACCAATAGCGCAACAGAAATTGTTCTGGAACTGCCCTCTATAGTGGAAGAAGAAACAAATGATATAGATCATTACATCGAAGCTCCTACGGTTCAAAGATCTGCAAGAGTACATACCACTCCAGATTGGTATGGTAATCTTGTGATGTCTATCTTGTTAGATGAACAAGAAGAATCTAGAAACTACAAGGAAGAAATGGAGAGTGCTGACTCCGAGAAATGGCTAGAGGACATGAAATACGAAATAGGATCCATGTATGATAACCAAGTTTGGAACTTGGTAGATCTCCCTTAAGGTCAAAAGACCGTGGAGAATAAATGGATCTTTAAGAAGAAGAGGGATGCTGATGACAATGTGATTATCCATAAGGCAAGACTTATCGCATAGGGTTTTCGATAAGTGGGAGGAATTGACTATAGTGAGACCTTCTCTCCTGTAGCAATGTTGAAATATGTCCGGATTTTACTACAAATTGCTGCATATTATGATTATGAGATATGGAAGATGGATTTCCCGCCGGCCCCAATTAGCCACTTCGCTGCCGGGTTGGTCCATGATTCCTTTAGACCAATGGAAATATAGCAGCCAGCGAGCCTGGGACAGATAAAGAAGTAGCCGCTAGCGCACAACCTGCTCGCCACGTTGTAGGAGGATTTGAGGTGGTAAAAGTGGAGTAATAGATCAAGCCAAGGTTCTATCCCGAGCAGAGACCGACAGAGATGCGAAAATAATGAAAGGATGGTAACGTAATTAGGGGTAAGGTGGAGAAACTGGATCTGGAAATTATCAAGAACCTCCAGGATGAATTAGGAAGGGGAGGGACAATGCCCCACAGATAAGGTGGTCTAGCAGCGCCACCATCCCTCCCTCCTGCCGAACGAGGGAGGGAGCCTCCTATGTGGTTCTCAAGTCGTGGCTCGTAGGGAGCCTCCCATCGCAGACGAGGTCTTCAAGCTGGCCAGAGGTGTCGACACACACTGACCACTTTTTGGACCTCCTCTCCTCAAGCTCTATGGTGGTTGAATCCCTCGACGGTGGCACTGGTTCAAGGTCAAAGATATTGTGGAGAGCCTCCATGGACCCGGGGCATGTAAATAGAGAGGAGTAAAGTGTTCTGGCGGAGTTAGGAGATCTGGATATGGATGATCTCGGAGAGATGGAAAGGGGAAATTACCCACGCACGAAGAAAGGGCGGGTTTTATGATAGAGGCGGTGAGAAGGAAAGTGATTCCCACAGTATGCAGTGGGGGCCAACTGTCCTCGTGGGTAGGAATCTCATTATGATCACCACCTTCAATTTGTCTGGTCGGAATAGATTCCTACATGGAAGAAGAGCTCTGAGAAGAAATAGTTATTGACCAGACCTCTCCAATCGGTTCAGATTTAGTTCCTCACGGCCACCAGAGAGATCCTCTCGTTAGACCTTCTCAGGTCACAGGAGAAGTTAAAGCAACACACAATGTCATTGATTGCGTCATCCTGAACTAGACCTAAACCCCGCTACGACCTCATCATGTCAGACGTGTCCACATGCAAGGTTCCAACATTATAAGAGCTGGAATTACGGATACCTTGATCCCTCGGTTTGGTACTCCATGTCACATAAGGGACCTCTCCCTCAGACCTCTTCTGGTCGTTAAAGTTATCGACACCTCTGAACAAAAGGATCGTTCTCTTCCCTTTTGTTATTAACCCTTTTGCAGGACCTCGTCGTAATCCCTTTACCCTGGGACATATGAGATGGGAAGGCTCATCAGACCTATTTTGGGAATGGGAATACGGGAAGGTCTGCGCGATCGAGATGTCTGCACATGTCGGAGACCTTACACCAAGACCTCGAGCATTCACGAGGACCTTGCACCTCAAAACCAAGAATCATCGAGCTCACCAGGAAAAGGTTGAGTACGAGCTACAACAATTATGTTACAAGGAAGGCCGCCTTATCAAAGGTACTGATCGGGGGCTTATTGTTGATGGGTGGACTCAAGCCTCTACCCGACATGGGCCTAAACCCATGATTCCTTCCCACGACAACCTCTGACAATCAAGGAACGCTTCCCACCAGGAAAAGGTTATACAACGTAGTTCGCAGAGATAAAGTGAAAAACGCTTTGAAAAGTCCAGCGAGACAAAAAAAAAGAAGAAGGCTTTTGCGTGTCTTGACCTGATTTGGGGACGCAACGCTGAAATTACATATTTTACTGAAGTAGGTGAAAAATACATTATGAAATGCGTGAACTTCTTTCCGTTCAAGTTGTCCCAGTACACCATGGAAGAAGAGAAGCAAGAGGAGGAAAACACAAAATGAACTACCACAGATGAGGAGGAAGGTGACGAGGAAGGTTCACGGGAATTTCAAAATTTTGTTTCTCCCTTATAAAAAAAAGGAAAGAAAAGCGACGTGTCTGTGCTCAAGGTCCCATCTCACGTTCGCCGCCGATTGGCTTTGCTGTCGCCTGCGCCGTACGCGGGTGGGTGGACGCGGAGTGGAAACAACAACCCGAGCCGAGGTTGGAGGTGGAGCCGGCATCTGAGCGGCAGCGGTTACTAAATCCACGCGCGCGGAACTCAGGCTAACCGGTGCGGGCCGGTTACCCGACCCCGACCCAGACCCAGAGCCAGAGCCAGACCAGGGGCGTCGCACGCCACCGCCCCTCCCCTTTCCTCTCTCTTCCCAGTTCCCACCCTCCCTGATCCCACGGTGAGGAGGTGAGGGAGCGACGTGACGACGCTGCCCATCTCCAAATAACCAAGCACGAAAGCAGAGCCCCGAGTCCAACTAACTAACCAGCAGAGGCCCGAGGCTACCTTCGCGGCGATCGATTTCTTCCGTTGCTTCCCCTGCCGTGATTCCGTGGCGGCGCAGATGGATTCCTCGGCCGAGGCGGCGGCGCTGCTGGAGGCGGGGGACGGCCGCGCCAAGGAGTTGCGGCACCTGGGCCTCCGCACCGCCCACAACATGTCCTCCTCCTCCCTCCGCAAGAAGTCCGACACCTCCCTCGTCCGCAAGGTGCCCTGCGCCGCGCTGCGCCCCTTCCTCTCCACCCTACAGGAGGTGCTCCTCGGCACCAAGCTCTTCGTCCTCTTCCCCGCCGTCGGGCTCGCCGTCCTCGCCAGATACATGCACTTCGGACAGGTATGCCATTGATCCTCTCTTCTCCACCAATCTCCAATTCTCCATCCTGTTCTCGATTGTTCCAGTTCCCATCTCTGTTTCGGCCAGGCACCGCAACATCTACCTGACGTGCGTACTAGCTACCTGCTCTTGTTAGTTTAGCTGCTGTTTTCTGTCTGCTCGATCGAAATTCTCCGACTCTGATTGCTCCATTCCACCGTCGCAATTGGATCGATCATGTCATGTGTAGGGACGATTCATTTATGTTCTGATGACTCGTTCCACCATCTCAATTGGAGTACTAGTACTGTTTAAACCTCCATGTGCCCTGTTGAGATGCTGTCGCCAACATACACAAACGATTGCGGTTGGGGTCAACAAGTACATCAGTTCCCGTGTCATTTCGGCCAAAATCACCTGTCATTCTCCTACCATAACACCTGGCTGAATTAAAACGTGGGGACAGGGCAGCTAGCTATTATACCAGCGAATATACGCGCTGCCGCTGACATTCACTGCTAATTAATTCGTAGATTAATGCAGCAGAGCGTTGCGCTAGCTAGACATTCCCGTGGTCAAAGTGAAACTTACCGGTCAGACACCACTTACTACAGGTTTACGAGAGAGACTGGAATGATGGCGATTAGATTTAATTTAATTATTAGTACATCGACGAGCTCTTCTTACATGTGGCCAGATCGACCATGTGATGGCTAGGAGCCTGAAATACCAAACTGATTAAAATTGACGCCCGTACAGATGGGATCGTGGAATTATCAGCAACTACTAGTATGCCCCAACTATGCAAAAAATCACATGCATGTTCTTGCTCTCTACCGCTCATGTCTGCACCTTCTCCTCCTAACTGCTAGTAGTATATTCAGTCAACCACCATGACAGCTATTCTCGCTTCTGTGCTCGTTTTACATGCAACTAATGCCAAGATTAGCAATGTCCTCAGCAGGTGCATCCTGTCCGTACATAGGCTCCAAGTACTGCGCCTGTAGTTTCTTTATACTCAAGAGCTCAGTTCAACACGGGCCACGCACAATGTAGTATTCCTCTGGCCAAAGCAGAGATGCCTTTTGTTGCACTGTCTTCTCTTTTCTCTTTGACCACTCTTTAGTTCGGCATGTGACTCTATGTCTTCTCACTGTCTGTGTCGATGCTATAGAAAACATGTGACCATACAAGAAAATGCCAGCTTACCTTGGCTTGGTTTGTTTTTTGACATCTCAGCAATAATACATTCAGAGTTGTACATTCACAAATATGTTTAAACAGGAACAATACATCTTCGTAACTAAACCAATAGGAGAGGAAGAGTATACTCGTATATAATCTAATCTGATCGAATGATCCCGGACTTCTTTACCATTTCCCCAACTTCTGAAGCACACATGCTTTTCCTAATTTTCGACTCGAACAGGTGTGGCTCTTTGTGCTTAGCTTAATTGGTCTCATTCCTCTTGCCGAGCGACTCAGTTTCCTGACCGAGTGAGTTTCTCTGTCCATCATAATCATAGCCTGTTCAGTTTGGAGTTGCCTTATTTATGTTGCTAAAACTTGTACTCTGTTCTCTGTGTTAATTGATCATAGGCAGATTGCATTCTACACCGGTCCTACTGGTAAGAGTTGTTGATCGAAAACTGTCAGATCTACTTAACCACCTTGCAACTCAGACATCATACAGTTACCTACTTGAATTGCAGTGGGTGGACTGCTGAATGCAACATTCGGCAATGTGACTGAGGTTATTATCGCACTCTTCGCCCTGAGTGAAGGCAAAATAACAGTGGTGAAATGCTCCCTGCTCGGCTCCATCTTGTCCAACTTGTTGCTTGTCCTTGGTACCTCCCTTTTCTTTGGTGGCATTGCCAACCTCGGCAGTGAGCAGCCATACGACAAGGTAACCATCGTAGTTATCTACTTTCTATTACTATTATGCTGTCTACGAGTGAGCGGATTTATTATGACGCATGAATAATGATATGGTTTTGACTTTTACAGAAGCAAGCAGATGTCAGCACAGGGCTTCTGATTCTTGGTTTGCTATGCAATTCCATGCCACTGATGCTGAGGTATGCAGTAAGCGCTGGGGAGCATGCAGTAAGCTCTGAGGATGCAGGATTGATGCTATCCCGGGCATGTAGCGTTGTGATGATCCTAGCCTATGCAGCCTACCTTTACTTTCAGCTAAAGACCCATCGTCAGCTCTTTGAGCCCCAGGAGGTGTGTAATATATGCTAGAGTGCTGATCAGAAACCCGAAATACCAAACATCATGGTTAACAAAAATTGTGGTATCAACAAATTTATTAGGTTGAAGACGATGGTGAGGATTTGGCCACTGAAGATGAGGCAGTGCTGGGATTTTCATGTGCAATGATTTGGCTAGCAATCATGACTGTGATGACTGCTGTACTATCAGAGTATGTCGTAAGCACAATTGAGGTATGCAGCATTATGCTATGTTCATGGTGTATAGTTTGGATGGGTGTTCTGAAGAATTTTCCTCCATAATTTTACTCTGATCTAACCTACAGTGTAGCTAACAATGTTTGTCTAAACAAACCTTGTAGGCAGCATCAAAATCCTGGGAACTATCAGTGAGCTTCATTAGCATCATACTGATTCCGATTGTCGGTAATGCAGCAGAGCATGCTGGTGCAGTGATATTTGCTTTCAAGAACAAGCTGGTAGGCAGCACGAGAACCTGTGCATACTCATTGATATATCGAGGGAGCAAACATTAACACCAAATTCAATGCTTTTTTGGCTGTGACAGGACATCACGCTTGGAGTGTCTTTGGGGTCAGCTACGCAGATTTCCATGTTTGTGGTCTGTATTAACTAACCTCTAGGCATTGTGAATTTCATATGGTCTTTGCCTTGGTCTCTTTCCTGATGGAACTGAACTGTGCTAGGTGCCCTTGAGTGTCCTTGTAGCTTGGGTCATGGGGGTTCCAATGGATCTTGATCTCAACCTGCTAGAGACCGGTTCGTTGTTTCTGGCAATATTAATGACAAGCTTCACCCTCCAGGTAATTTTATGTTATGTTCGGCATCCCCAATCAAGTCAACATGTATATCATATAGAATAAAATATTTCAGTGATTAAGATTATTTTTAATAGGTTCAGTAGCAAAACCTTATGCTATGGATTTTTTCTATCTGAAAATCTACCACCTCGGTGGCGTGTGATTTCGGTGAATGAATTGCTTTTGTGCTTTGCAGGACGGATCATCGCATTACCTGAAGGGATTGCTTCTTCTCCTTTGCTACGCTGTGATCGGTGCATGCTTTTTTGTGCTGAAACAGAGATCATGTAAGGATTTCTTGAGTCAGAACCATTTTCCGTTTAGTATATCTGCAACTATTTTTCTGACCATCCTGGGTACATACTCATGCCATACTTTGTTTTAACTTTGTTGACAGCTGACGGCGACAATCTGAATCTGTCCAGCAGATCGGCTTAGTCCAGGGTTCTCGAAAACTGCACGGCAATTTTGGCGCAGATTGTGAAGTGAAGAGTTTAGAAGGGACGGTACCTCGCTGGGCAGATGAACGAGCATGTGGAGCAGCCAAGCCAAATCAGTGCCTGAGTGTGAAATTGTAAATTAATGCTAGTGCTGACCGTCAGGTGTTTATGGTCACCCCATCATATATGCGTGTAAATTAATTGAGTTTATTTTATACGTTAGCACACATGAAAGGCTAAACTAGTGAAGAAAAGTAGACAATATATAACTTAGCTGTCCCCTGATCAACTGTCGACATATATAAACACAACTCAGATTTTACACGAAACCTTAACTAGTTATATTTCTTGGCCATACCCTTCGAGTCTGGGCAATAAGGCCATACGCTTTCCATTCCTTGGCCATATGCTTCAAGTCTGGGCAATAAGTAAGACCATACGCTTTCCATTCCTTGGCATGCATCTTTTATTGAGAAATAAAGTCAGGGAACCTCAACACCTTCCTATTGGGAAAAGTAAAGATTGCACTTACACTAGCGTTTCAGTACTGAAGGAGACTCCTCGTCTGGAGCCACTAGCACCCTTCAGATTCCAGGTAACGATTAAATTGTGCACACTCGGCCATGGTGGATATTTAAAGACTGCACAAGCCTCCACTAAAGTTGCCCTCCTCATCAGGTAGTTTCAGAGACTAGCACAACACCTACGCGAGCACCTGGATACTACTTCACACACCATGTCGAGCGACAGCGGACCAACGGTTGCTGTGAAGCTGTTCATCGACAAGGAGAAGAAGAGGGTGCTGTTTGCAGAATCTGACAAGGACTTCGTCGACATCCTCTTCAGCTTCCTCACGCTGCCTCTCGGCACCATCGTGCGTCGACTCGGTAACCAGTCTCAGATAGGGTGCCTTGATGAGCTGTACAGGAGCGTGGAGAGTCTCGGCGAAGATCACTTCCAGACCAAGGCTTGCAAGACCATGCTTCTTAGCCCTGTCAATGCTGCCGCGTTTCACTGCGATCGGCTTAAAATCAAAGTGGACGATTCTGATCAAACAGCGAATTATAGATGCTATAGTTCAAACTGCAATTACTACTTCAGCTCAGTCCCAGGTGCTATTTGCAAATGTCGCAGTAAAATGGATAGGCTTAGGAGATTCCTGCAAAATGGTTATGTTCCTGTTGGAGACATGGCGGATGGGATTTTTGCCAAAAGTGGCACAAAGTTCATCATCACGGATGATCTCCAGGTTGCTCCTTCCACTACAACACTCATGTTTTCTCTGATCGACAAGCTTGGGCTGCAGGACCAAGCAAATATCAAGGAGGAGGTGCTCAACCTCAATTCCAATATGGTCTCTTTCTCTGACTTACCCTGCCCCGATGCAAATTATTGTGCAAATTAGATTTTTTTTTAAATTATTGATGGTTAAACTCTATTTCTTCCAGATAATCAGCTTGCTTAGGAGAGCCCTTCTGTCAAAGCAACCTTTAACTGGCCTATATTTTGATGTCGCTATCGCACTGGATGCTAAGACTTCTTCTCACTTTCCTGAAAGTCGGTTGACCAAACAAGGAGTTGAGATTGAGCCCAAGTTCAAACCAATAAAGATAAGGCTTGTCCAGACAAATGATGATTCCTCGGTGGTATATGCTGAAGTTGGGCAAGACTTTGTTGATCTTTTCTTTGGCCTGCTTTGCATTCCTGTCGGATCCATAATTAAGACTTATAGTCAATTATCACCAGGCGGATGTATCGATAATATCTACAAGAGTGTGGGAGCATGTGTCAAACAAGAGTGCTTAAGCTTACTTTTAACCCCAAAGCTCGCCCCTTTCTTCGGTTGCAGCAGTAATGTACTGCAGGTAGAAGAATTACAACAGAGAGTAGTTAAATCTCTAAATTTCTACTATTACGAGATGAACCCCAAATCCCCTAGCAAGGGAGGTGAAACTGCTTATAGAGCTTATGTCAACGGAGGATCCATAAACTTCATGGTGACCAACGATCTGCGTATCGTCGATTTCTCCTTGGCCAAGAGTCTCCAGGCCATACATGCAGCAAAGATTACGAAAAACAAGCTTGTGGAGAAAGAGCTAACTCTTGACAAAACTCAGGTATGCCGAAGAACTAGATCATTCTGCTTTGTTTTTCAGTTTTTTAGATGGGCTCTCAGTGATTGTTTGCTGGCAACAGGTTCTGAAGCTACTGAGAGCTGCAATGGTGACTCGTGATGCGCTCAGCAGCGCGCTCTTGCCTCCAAAGAATGTCACGACCAGTGCCGCGACAACATCCACTCGAGCTACAACCGCGTCAGGCCTCGAAGGAAAAGACCCAAGGCAGCTGAGGAGGAGCTCGCGGACTCCGAAAGCCTATTCAGCCAGGACCCGGCTGTGGTGGAATAAAGGCCAGACCCATGTAAGGACTGCGAGTCCTATATCGTCGAAGAAAAGGAAAAACGTTAACAGATCATAAACTTAAAACCAACCATTCCAGTAGTACCTCTGGGCACATCCGATTTATTTGTTCCCCATCAATCTCCCGCTTGTTTCTTCCTCTCCAGAATTGAGAATTCTTCAAAGATCTATTTCTTCATGCCCCTTCAGTTTTTGAAACTTCTATTTTTCCTAATGAGTAGTATCATGTTTCCAGTGGTTAATCGATGGTGAGGTCAGTGCTCAAAAATATGTGTTAACGATTTTGTAAATTTTGATGTTGCGTACTTTCTTTCGACATGTCGGAACCTTTTTTTTTTAAAGCACACAGCCGATATGGCTGCTGCAAATGCTGATCATCGTGCAAGCATTTTTCATGGACAAATGATTCTTTCTCCATGATTTAGCTGCAACCAAATGAGAATTTGTTGCGCACACCTATTTTTAGGCTGCATTGAGTATTTCGAAAATCTACCACCTCGGTGTTTTTTTTAATAAAAGGAACACTAGTAGAAAACATGCCATCCGTTCGCGCCCCGCGGAGCATTAGTCCCGGTTGCGCCACCAACCGGGACTAATGCTGACACGCGTCCCGGTTGAAGCGGGCACGGGGCCAGGAAGCATGCGTCCCGGTTGATAAGAAATACGTTCTGAGAACCAACCGACTAAAGGTTTGCGCCAGCCATGGCGTGTACGCCTTTAGTCGGTTGGTGGCTCCAACCGACGTATTCTCCGCCTCTATAAATGCAACGCCCCAGCCTCCTCTGCCTCCACTCTGTTTTTTAGAATGGTGGAAGGTGTGAGGGGTGTGCTAGTTTTTTCTCTTCTATGCATGCATTGAAGGTGTTTGATGAAATGTTTGAGTGAAAAATCCCGTTAAATTTCTCATAGAACAAAAATATAGAAGGTGTCCGAGACGCACTTGAGCTTTCTCCTCTTTATTTCCCTCGATCGAGGTTAGCAATCTTATCTTTTCTAGGTCATTGATACAATTCATGTGTCGGTGTGAATTGGTTATTTCACTATTTATGATGTCCTGTTTTTTGATAAACTTACTTATATGATGCAGATGAACGGTCGGGAATGGATGTACGGTGAGCGGCGCGTAACCGGTTATATCAAAGGGGTGGATAAATTTATCGATGTGGCTACGGCAAACAAAGAGAATGGATTTATACGTTGTCCATGTGTTAAATGTCGGAACAAGGAGTACTCTTTCTCGAAAATCATTCATGGCCACCGATTATAAAAGGTTTCATGCCCAACTATAATTGCTGACCAAGCACGAGGAAAGAGGGGTTATGATGGAAGATGGTGAAGAAGAAGATGATGATAACAACTATCATCATATGTTTCTGAATCTGATATCGCAATGGAAGACAATGGAGAGGAAAGAGGTGAAGAACGGGCATCGGATGAGCCGGTGATGAACTTGGTAGGGTCATTTCGATGCAAAGCGAGGCGTGAAGCGAAAATGAGAAGTTGAAGTTAGAAGGCATGTTAGAAGATCACAAGAAATTGTTGTACCCAAATTATGAAGATGGCAACAAAGCTCGGTACCACCGGAATTGTTGCGATGGAAGGCAGTGTGGTCTAATGACTCCTCATTTGAAAAGATGCTGAAAATAATGAAGAAGTTTCCAAAACATAACGAACTTCCCGAGAGTACCTCTGAAGCAAAGAAGACTCTCATCCTCTGGGATTAGATGTGCAAAAGATACATGCATGCATTAATGATCGCATCCTCTACATGATAAGGAGTATGAGAATTTAGATAAATGCCGGTATGCAATGCGTTGCGGTATAAGATCGCACGAGATGACCACAGGTGATGTTGAGGAGAGCCCCTCAGGAAGAGGGTTCTGCTAAGGTTATGTGGTATGCTCCTATAATACCAAGGTTGAAACGCATGTTTAGAAACAAAGAGCATGCCAGTTGTTGCGATGGCACAAAGAAGACCGTAAGAAAGGCGGGAAGTTGAGACACCTGGCGATGGGTCATAGTGGAGAAAAATCGAGAGACTTCCGGACTTTGCGGTGTGACGGAAGGAACTTATGGTTTGGTCTAAGTACGGATGGCATGAATCCTTTTGGGGAGCAGAGCTGCAGTCACAACACCTGGCCCGTGACTCTATGTATCTACAACCTGCCTCCTTGGTTGTGCATGAAGCGTAAGTTCATTATGATGTTAGTGATCATCCAAGGCCCGAAGCAACCGGGCAACGACATTGATGTGTACCGTAGGCCATTAGTTGAAGAACTCTTATAGTTGTGGGGCAAACCAGGTGTACGTGCGTGGATGAGAACAAACAGGAGCCATTTGATCTACGAGGGTTGTTATTCGTAACCATCAATGATTGGCCTGCTCTTAGTAACCTTTCAGGACAGACAAACAAGGGATATAAGGCATGCACCCACTATTTAGATAAGACCGAAGGTACATATTTGCATAAATGCAAGAAGGTTGTGTACCTGGCGAATCGACGATTTCTTCCGACCAATCATCCTGTAAGAAAGAAAGACAAGCATTTCAAGGTGAGGCGATCACGGAAGAAGCTGAACTCCTGTTGGTGATGATGTATTTGGTATGGTCAAGGACATAGAAGTAATCTTTGGAAAGGGTCCCGGTCAATCGATTCCGACGCAGCGTCATGAGGACACACCCATGTGGAAGAAGAAATCTATATTTTGGGAGCTGCCATATTGGAAAGTCCTGCGTGTCCGCTCTTCAATCGACGTGATGCGTGGCGAAGAATCTCTGCGTGATCTTGCTAGGATTCCTAGGCGTGTATGGGAAGACAAAAGATACACACAAGCACGGAGGACCAATAAATTATGAAAGACCCAAAGAACATGCATACACATAACAAAGGCGGATAAAGGCGTCACTTAAGTCGTGCCGACTATGCTCTTACCAAAGCGAGAAATCTTTTTGAAGTCCTTTACAATATCAAGGTGCCGTCGGGCTTCTCATCTAATATAAAGGGATAATAAATATGGCGGAGAAAAAGTTCCAAAACCGAAGTCTCATGACATCACGTGATTCTGACGATTGCTTCCGATTGCATTGAGGGGCTTCTCTAGGAAAATGTTCGAGTACCCATTGTGGTATGTGTTCATTCCTCAATGCAATATCTCGAAGGTAATCAATCCGGATATTACGCCAAGGTTCTGAAGGATGTGGTACAATGTCTTGTTAGTTTTGAATTGGTGTTCCCCATCCTTCTTCAATATTATGAGCATCTCTGGTTCATCTAGTGGAAGAGATTGCCATTCTCGGTCCGGTATTTACGCACAATATGTTCCCCTTTGAGAGGTTCATGGGAGTCTTAAAGAAATATGTTCATAACCGTGCTAGACGAAGGAAGCATCTCAAGGGATATGGAGCAGAGGAGGTCATTGAGTTTTGTGTTGACTTTATTTCGACCTTAAGCCGATTGGTGTTTACGACTCGCGGCATGAGGGAAGACTAAGTGGAAAAACGCTTGGAAAGAAAGCAATGATATGTAGGGACGGGATTCTTTCACTAAAGCACACTACAGCTTCTACATAATTCCACCTTGGCAGCTCCGTATATTGAGGAACACAAGAATATTGTATGCTCCAAAAACCGGGAAGCTTTGAATCATGGATTACTGAGATGAACATATGAAGTCTTTCGGTGGTTGGATCTTGACACATCTCTTGAATGACACCATGTTGGAGATCAGCTATACTTGTTGGCGGCGTCACAATCTTCTCTGTATTGAATTTCCAAGGTACGAAATAAATGAGAATACATTCTACACGATCGCCTAAGATAAAAAGAGCACCAACCAAAATAGTGGTGTCCGCTTTGATGCAATAGGCGAGAATGGACAAAAGGACACATATTATGGTTACATAGAAGAGATATGGGAACTAGACTATGGAGTCTCTTTTAAGGTCCCTTTGTTTCATGCAAATGGGTCAACTGAATGGGGAAGGGGTAAAGATAGACCGGTTATGCGGAATGACAACGTGGATCTCAACAATCTTGGTTATAGATATGAACCATTCGTCCTAGCCAATGATGTGTCTCGGGTTTTCTATGTGAAGGACATGTCCTCGGCGAAAAAGAAAAAATGCAAAGCGAATACATCATATGATGAGCCAAAGCGTCACATAGTTCTTTTCGGGGAAAAGAAACATCGTGGGAATCGAGGACAAGATGACATGTCGGAAGATTATAATAAGTTTGATGAAATTCGCCCTTCACAAAGGAAAACCCGGCCCAAGCATTCCGTTAAGTAAAGAATATGCTCCATGGTTACGTCTGAAGCGATCATAAGGAAGGACATATGACAAGAAGTTCATGCTCATATTATGTAACTCTAGTTCATGTCTTCCGTGGTTTGTGGCTTGACCGAAGGATATCTTTCGCGGTTTGTGGCCTTTAGTCCCGGTTTTGTAGTCTCAGTTTTTAATATTAATAAATGTCTTGAGTTTTAGTCCCGTTTTGTGGCTGGACCGGGACTATGAAGAAGTTGTACCGATTCGTACTTACCATTAAGATCTTGTCTCCAAACGCAGCTTGATCACATATTAGGAGTGCCTCTATGACCGATTTCTTGGAGATCTTGGGAGGACTAGGATCCGGCATCTCCCTGAAACTGGCTTCAGTGGTGTCCCTACTCTCGAAAACCATCTTGCAGCTTGTAACTTCTCTAACTAGATCAATACGCCCGGGAGCTAACTAATTTCACATATTAGGAGTGCCTCTATGAGCGATTTCTGGAGATCTTGGGAGGACTGGGCTCCATCGGCATCTCCACAGGCCGCATGATGGTGTCCCAACAGGACATCTTAAACCTTCGTCCATCCGGGTAAAAGGATAAATGTCTCGAATCGGCGGAAGTGGTTCGGTTTGTACTACAGTACATGATCTCGCCGTGATTTTTGAAAAAATCATTTTAGACTCGCAATATGTGGTTTCTTTAGAGATCCAATGCAAGTTCTAACGATGCTTCCCCTATCTTCATGCACACCGGTTCGACCATAGTTAGAAATTGAGATAATTCAAAGCGGGCATATTAAATTCAAAAAATTTGAACAACGAAAATCCTTGGCGTGGTGTCATATTATGTTACATAGTTGAAAGGAAAAATACGGACTTGGTATATTGATCATGTTTCAAAAACCTTCACAAAATGACCTATCATGTTCGAGGTTTCATGGCTTTCGGTCCAAATGACCGATGTTATGCTGAATCACGGCATAGTTTGTGATGTTGTGCCCATATTATGCATGTGTGTGGACATTGGTATGGAGAACAATGTTGCGGAAGGAAGTTTTCCTTTTGTCGCATCGGAAAAGCCCTTTTCCATTTTCCGAAGAAAAAACGGGTCATTTTGTGAAGTAACCACCAAAATGCCGTTTCATAATGCTACCGTCCCATTTTCCTAAAATACTATATCACCTTACATGGACTATCTCCCGACAGGGACATCTCAAACCTTTTTGTCCATCCCGGGTAAAAAGGACAAATGTCTGCCGAATCGGCAGGAAGTGGGTTCGGTTTGTACTACAGGTACATGATCTATCGCCCGTGATTTTTTGAAAAAAATCAATTTTAGACTCGCAATATGTGGTTTATTTAGAGATCCAATGCAAGTTCTAACGATGCTCGTCCCCTATCTTCATGCACACCGGTTCGACCATAGTTAGAAATTCAGATAATTCAAAACGGGCATAATAAATTCAAAAAAAATCCGAACAATGAAAATACTTTGTGTGGTGTCATATTATGTTACATAGTTGAAAGGAAAAATACCATACTTGGTATATTGATCATGTTTCGAAAAAACCTTCACAAAATGACCTATCATGTTCGAGGTTTCATGGCTTTCGGTCCAAATGACCGATGTTATGTGCTGAATCATGGCATAGTTTGTGATGTTGTGCCCATATTATGCATGTGTGTGGACATTGGTATGGAGAACAATGTTGCAGGAGGAAGTTTTCCTTTTTGTCGCACGGAAAAGCCCTTTTCCATTTTCCGAGCACAAAAAGCGTCGTTTGTGAAGTAACCACCAAAATACCGTTTGTAATGCTACCGTCCCATTTTCCTAAAATACTAGACCACCTTACATGGACTATCTCCCAACAGGGACATCTCAAACCTTTTCGTCCATCCGGGTAAAAGGACAAATTTCTTAGAATCGGTAGGAAGTGGGTTGTTTGTACTACATGTACATGATCTATCGCCCGTGATTTTTTGAAAAAATCATTTTTAGACTCACAATATGTGGTTTCTTTAGAGATCCAATGCAAGTTCTAACGATGCTCGTCCCCTATCTTCATGCACACCAGTTCGACCATAGTTAGAAATTGAGATAATTCAAAGCGGGCATAATAAATTCAAAAAAATCCGAACAATGAAAATCCTTGGCGTGGTGTCATATTATGTTACATAGTTGAAAGGAAAAATACGGACTTGGTATATTGATCATGTTTCAAAAACCTTCACAAAATGACCTATCATGTTCGAGGTTTCATGGCTTTCGGTCCAAATGACCGATGTTATGTCTTGAATCACGGCATAGTTTGTGATGTTGTGCCCATATTATGCATGTGTGTGGACATTGGTATGGAGAACAACGTTGTAGGAGGAAGTTTTCCTTTTTGTCGCACGGAAAAGCCCTTTTCCATTTTCCGAGCGCAAAAAACGGGTCGTTTTGTGAAGTAACCACCAAAATGCCGTTTTAGAATGCTACCGTCCCATTCTCCTAAAATACTAGACCACCTTACATGGACTATCTCCCAACAGGGACATCTCAAACCTTTTCGTCCATCCCGGGTAAAAAGGACAAATGTCTGCCGAATCGGTAGGAAGTGGGTTCGATTTGTACTACAGGTACATGATCTATCGCCCGTGATTTTTTGAAAAAATCATTTTTAGACTCGTAATATGTGGTTTCTTTAGAGATCCAATGCAAGTTCTAACGATGCTCGTCCCCTATATTCATGCACACCGGGACTAAAGGTACAAGGGACTAAAGTTTTTCTAAATTCCAAATTGATATTAAAAAAATATAAGTTAATTCATTTTAAATTGTAAATGGTTCATATTTTAAATGGTTACATTAATTATTTTTTAAAACAGAAAATGGTTTTGAATTATTTATTCAAATCCAAACACTTTTTATGTTTAAATTTTTTCTAAATTCCAAATTAATATTCAAAAATATAAGTTAATTCATTTTAAATGGTTACATTAATTATTTTTTAAAAATAGAAAATGGTTTTGGATTATTTATTCAAATCCATACACTTTTATGTTTAAAGTTTTCTAAATTCCAAATTGATATTAAAAAATATAAGTTAATTCATTTTAATTGTAAATGGTTCATATTTTGAATGGTTACATTAATTATTTTTAAAAGCAGAAAATGGTTTTGAATTATTTATTCAAATCCAAACACTTTTATGTTTAAAGTTTTTCTAAATTCCAAATTAATATTCAAAAATATAAGTTAATTCATTTTAAATGGTTACATTAATTATTTTTAAAATAGAAAATGGTTTTGGATTATTTATTCAAATCCATACACTTTTTATGTTTAAAGTTTTCTAAATTCCAAATTGATATTAAAAATATAAGTTAATTCATTTTTAATTGTAAATGGTTCATATTTTAAATGGTTACATTAATTATTTTTAAAAGCAGAAAATGGTTTTGAATTATTTATTCAAATCCAAACACTTTTATGTTTAAAGTTTTCTAAATTCCAAATTAATTATCATTTAAAAAACAATACAAATTTAAACCCCAAAATAAAAATAAAGGCGAATAGAGAAAATACGAAAAATTTGAAAGCAGGGATGGGGAATATGTCCTGGTTGGAGCCACCAACCGGGACTAAAGACCCCCTGCGCGCCAACCCTTGGTCTGCTGAAAATATTGGAGTATACGTCCCGGTTGGTGGCTCCAACCGGGACTAAAGGCCCTTCATTTATAACTGACGCGCCTCCTCTTCTTCTTCCCCATCTCACTTATCTGCTTCTCACCGACGCCTTGAGAACCGCCCCGACACCGCAGGCTGCGAGCTCACCGCCACCAGCGTTAATCGCCGCCCACCGCCTCCGTCCACGCGCCCTGCTACTTTTCCCTCGCGTGACCTCAATCGCTGGATTGGCTCGTCCGCCCGTCTGTCTCCGATTCCGGCGTCTCCAGCTCGCCTGCCGCCACCACCTCTCGTGTTCTGGTGAGCTGCTGATCCTCACGGTGTTCTTCTTTCTCTCTCCTCTGTCTACTCTCCGCGTGTGCGTCTGGCCGTCGCTCGAGCTCGGGAGGCGGCCTCCGGTGACCAACAAGGGCGGCGCCACTCTTTCTCCTGCATCGCGCTCTCTAACGTGCCCATCCGGCGTCCGCGTGCCTTCTCGCCGCTGCCGCTGCTCGGAGCTCACCCCAAGATGCCGTCGTGCTAACGTCACTCATGCTGCGTGGCGGTGATGTGGCCTAGGGCCCATCGGTCGACCTCGATGGGTGCTCTCGTGGTATAAAAATGATCTGCAGCGTGGAGGCTGAGTTGGCACTGGGGCCCTTCCGATCTCATGGCTAGGGACGCCGGTGTAAAAACTATTTGCCTTTTTAATTCGAAAATGATTTAATATTGTAAAATCAATAACTTATTGTTTATAAGTCGAAAAATACAAATAATATATCAAATTGTTAGAAAAATGAAACCTATCTATTTAACCTATAATCATGCAGTGTTCAACAACTTAAATGACAAGTATAATTAGAGGAACAAATGCACCCTCTCATATGTTCGGAGTTTCCCGAGTTAGGGTTTTCACCTCGGAACCCCGATTAAATCGTCGAGCATGTCTTAGGGTTACATTCCAATGCAAATTAACTTGTCATATCATCATACTTGCTTGAGCATTGCATCGATGCCATGTGTTGATTGTTTCCCTTTCTTTTCGGTGTTTCGATTATTAGGTTTATTATTAGTTAGGTATTATTATGTTTATTAATTAGTTTGGTATTATTGGTCTTGGTCCCCTTTGGTGGATCCTTTGTGGTAGCCCAGACCCGATTCACATTGTCAAGCAACTTAAAAGCCCTATCTTAGATAAGGAATCATTAATACCCCTTAGGTGCATGTGGGTTCGACGATGTGCCTATCTAATACACAGTTTCCTTTTCGTAGCTAGGTTTAGGGTTTAGGGTTTCTCTTCATTTTTATTATTGTGTATGTATATATTAGGGTTTCTTTGAATTAGGGTTTATATCTCTCAACACCGTACCTAACTTTCTCCTTTAGCTGCTTTGACTTATTCGTTTTCCACCTATGCGAAATATGGACCCACACGTCGAGCGAAGAAAAGGAAGAGTTGATCCAAGGTGTGATCCGTGGGGAAGAAAATTTAGGCGTATCAACGTTTACGAACAACTCCGGTGAGGTGATCCTCTTTTACGGAATAGGCGACTTGTTTGAGGTTGAAGGTGTTGCCTTCATGCGAGAAAGCGATGCCTTGTGTGTCGAGAAGAAGACCACTCGGCGAGGTGCATGTAATATAATCAATTCATTAATTAATCATCTTCTATCTATATAGAAATAGTAGACGATCTTTCTTCTTTTAGCCCTCAGGATCGAAGGAATCTCGAAAAAGCGAGGCCCAACCAAAAGTTGCAAGACCATGAGAGGTTCAGGATCGAAGATGTATTTGAAGGCGGCAAGCAACGGCTCCGAAGTTGTCGCAACAAATTTGTGGCACAATGCGAATGTCGTTAGGGACTTAATCCGATCACCATTAGAAATTGGAATAGGCCTTCTAATGCGGATGAAGAGGAACATGTTTATTTGTCCCTAACCATGCCAAAGATTTACTGTGGAAGAGGCTCATGGTTAATTTCAAACTACCGAAGATAGAGCTGGATCCAAATGCGGAGGATCCAGTTGAGGACGCCTTACAACATGGGAGAGCCATGGAGGCTAAGGTCAGGGAGTGGGCTTTGAAGAAGATGGCCCAATGTTTCACCAACTGGAAGAAAAGATTGCACCTTGACTATGTCATGAAAGAGAAGACTCCCGATTTCAAGAATATTCAGTTTGAGAAGATAAAACAATTCAGGGCTGAGTTTGTGGAATACAAGACATCACAAAAAAGCTAAGAAAATGTCTGCAACGAATAAGCTGAATGCTGCTAACAAGAAGTATCACCATACTATGGGGCAAGGTGGCTACAGGGCTGGCATTCCTAAGTGGGAGAAACTTGAGAATGAACTGCGTGATAAAAAGATCACCCCAGAGACAGACGATTGGGTAGAACGTGCAAGGAATTGGTTTTACGGGCATGGGGGCACGTTGGACTCAGAAGGGAGGTGTATATATAACATACGACATAAAGAAGACCCTTGCCAATCGAGAGGATCGAAAGCGGTAAAGGCTGTTAAAGATGGGGACTTCATTAGGATAGAGAGAATGATGAGCTCACACTCCCTTGGAAATAAGGAACATGATGGGCGAACACGAGGCACAAGGCTCCCAACCATGGAAGACTGGGTTTCAAGAGAGGAAGAAATATCGATAGAAAATCGGAGGAGAAAGGACAGGGAGGAAGTTGAAGCGAGATAGTCGAGAAAGATCGAATCGTTTAATTGAAGAGCGATTAAAGCAACAACAAGATGAAATTAACGCACTTAAAGAGCAAAGTACTATCGGCCCATCTCAGCAACACACTGCATTCGATGCTATTGGCCTATCGAACAATCAAAAAAGCAGTGTGGCTTCCACTGAGGTCCCGTGTGATGACAATGGCGAGGCGATGGTGCACTGACGATGGCTCCTGTTGGCTACCCAGTGGATGATATCACAGAGATGAAACACTGCGAGCTACATGTCAAAGTTGGGAACATATCAATGAAGGTGGCGGTCGGCTATGCCTTACCAATTGGACCCACACCAACTTACCACCGTCATCCGTTCGAGAGGGCTCTGTTGTCGGCGTGGATGAAATCATGCCCACCTTTGAGATTTTGGATCTTCACTACCTGCGGTGAAGGGATGTGATTGTCTTGGGAGGAAAAACGTCACCATTCTATGGCGAAGGAATGTATCGTGCTGAAATCACACGCCAAGGCCATCTTGACGCGCCCTCACCCGTCTCCAGAGGTCGCCGCATGCGGCCGTCTTCATCGCCTCACCCGCTCGCCTCACCAATCTCCGTGCAGCCATCGCCATGGAGCCATCGCGCCTCGGGATAAAAAGCGAAGCGCGTCGCCATCTTGTCGTAAGCGATCGCCAAACGTAAACAAGAGCCTCTTCCAAAAGTACCAAAGGTTCCTCCCAAGAGAGCTTATGATCTTGAAGAGGAGATCGGCGATCGTTGATGCGGAAACGACAGCGTTTTCGCTAAGTCGAGGTGGCCGAAAGAGCGAGTTCCCAAAGACCAAAGAAGAAAAGGCCAAAGTGTTGAAAATGCTAAAGACTCTTCATCAACCCGAGCCAAAGATGTCATCAGACTATGAGCGTTCTATTCTCAAGTCACATGCGGCACAAAAAGCCTTGAAGAGCAAGATCGATGCAAGCGAAATCATTGCCCAGCTCGGATAACAAGCAAAAACAGACTTGCGCCTCTCAAGGTGATTTCCCAAACCAATGTGGGGTCGAGCAAATATGGGGCGAAGAGCGGTATGATCCAGGTAGTTGCTGTCACGGAGAAGCTGCCGCTGCTCAAGGTATGAGTATTGCCCAAGACTTATCGATTAGAGTTCTTCCCGTGAGTGAAGTAGCATAAAAATACCAAGACGGCAAACCTCTCGTCAAACCGAGGAGGTAAACAATCTTCCAACAAAAATGCGAAGATTGCATAAGCGGTACATGCATGCCACAAGGGCCGGGCTAATCGGATAGTCTTGAGGGTTACAAAAAGCATCATGGGAAAGAAAAGGATGACATGATATCCATTGAATTTGATGAACTATTTCAATTATTCAATCAAGACGCCTTGGACAAATCGATCATCGATTGCCTCTTGTCTGTAAGTACTAATTGTAATTAATTTAGTCTCCAGCTATATTATTTTGTTTATTGCATGTATATAATCATCTTGTAATATGCGAATGAAGATTCTCGAATGCGAGAGGACAAATCTATGACATTGGCTTCATTGACCCATATTGGGTTCTTGAAGCTAATCTCAAAATAAGCCCCGGATACGGAGGATAATATAGTACCGCGTTAAGGTTTCAAGAAACCAAAAGGAAATACTATTTCCTTACAACTTTGAGTGAGTGTTATTGTCTTGTATACACTTTCTATTTAAACACTCGATGTTAAGTATATAATTGATTAGTTATGCATTTGCAGCTTCCACTATATTCATTAATCATTCAACTTGACAAAGGCGTGTACTAGTCATGGACTCAAAACATAAACCCCTTGAGACGTGGAAGGACATGCAGATACTTCTCCGGTAATTCTAATCATTACGATACTATATCGGCGTTCGTGAATTTTATGATATCAAGTACTTAATAACTTATTTTATTCGTTTTCTATGCGGGCAGCGCTTTGGAAGCAGTTCACCAAGGCTAGGGTGTTTGGAAAGAGGAGCTTACATTTCAACCACTAAATGTAAGCACCACTAGCTATATCCGCGCATCTCTTTGATTCTAGTTTTGATACGATTATTATCATGCTTGATTATTATTTTGATTGAACTCTGTTCTCGTAAAGTGCTGCTTGAGGACGGTAACAATCTATGTGGATACTATGTTTGCGAGTTCATCCGTGGGGCGTGCGATGAGAAGGGCAGAAATTTAGAGCAACTCCACGTACGTAAACAATTTCTATAGTTTTTAATTACAATCAAATTGTGTTTAGTTTCATTCATATAGGCTGACTCCTTTTTTAAATCAGATCGAACGTCTACGGGACGGTCTTCTGCCAAAGGATCGCGTACGAGCAATTCAGGAGGAATTGACGGGATTCTTGGATGCAGAAGTCCTAGACCCAAAAGGAGAATACTATTCGGCTGTGTATAGACAATAGGGATTGTAAAAATAGCAACTTTGAAGGAATTGGCCGGTAGCATCGAATATCAACTTTTGTATGTAGTGCATGAACTCGATCCGTGTATTCAATGTAATATTGTCATGATATTCATGATGTAATATAAGGTTCCTTCATTGATAAGTGCAAATCACTAAATAAACAATAAAACAACCTAAATGAATTCTCTGCGGCACAAAAGTGGCGAAAATCTTTGCACAAAGTGTGCCAAAATGAATTCTCTGCCGTGGCAGAGAAATGGGCCAAATCTCTGCCGCGGCAGAAGGTTATTAGTCCCGATTCGTGTTATGAACCGGGACTAATGCTCCACCCCCCTCGCCCTCTGCCGCTGCCACGTGTGCACCCTTTTGTCCTAGTTGGTGGGGCAACCGGGACTAAAGGTTAGGGCTTTAGTCCCGATTGCCCCGTCCCGGTTGGGCAACCGGTACTAAAGCCCCGTACCAACCGGGACCTATAGCCCCGTTTCCACCAGTGGAATATATTACTATTAAGAAGATACCAAATACATCCGACATCTACAACAACATAATGTCAAAAACTAGTCGAGACATCAAAGATGCACACCTCAAAATAAAAGAAAAAAAGACATAGTCCTGCCAAAGTGATCAACGAACCGCAAACACAACCACTATTATTGGCAACACCCAGGCGGCGAAAGGTGTTCTCCAACAACAACGCCTCTAAAAAAAGGAACAATGCTTAAGCACGCTTGACCTAACCACCTCGGCGGTGTGTGATTGCAATGAATGAATTGCTTTTGTTCTTTGCAGGACGGGTCATCGCATTATCTGAAGGGATTGCTTTTTCTACTTTGCTACGCTCTGAGCAGTGCATGATTTTTTGTGCTGAAACAGAGTTTATTTAGGGATTTCTTGAAGCGGCTAGCAGCTAGGACCCTCCTCCTCCCGACCCGTGCGGCACCGTCGCGGGTGCGCCCGCGACCACCCCATCCCGCTCGCCCCTCCTCTCTGTCGCCGGACAAAGCTCAGGCGGCGGCAGGGCCCCAGCCCTCTCGCGTGTCGCTTCTATGGCGGCAACGGCTTGAGCTCCAGGCAACGGCACCGGCGCTCCAACGGATCTGTAGCAGTGATGGCGGGTGGGCGGCGGCCGGTGAGCTCTGACGACAGCGGTTCCTGGGTGGCAGGGTGGCGGGTGGTGGCAAGATCTAGGGTTCCTAGATCGGTTGTCCTCGCCTCCTCGATGTTGACCGGTGTCATCCAGAGGTATTTTACGGCCTACTTTGCATCATGAGGGCGCCGAGGCCACAGGTTTGGTGGAGGTGGTCATCTTCTCCGTCGGAGGTGGCAGGCCTACGGCTGGATTGGCAGATCTCGCGATCCGTCTTCCAGTTCCAGCAGCGAGGCGGGGGAGACCTAGGTGGCGGTGAAAACCGAGCCATTGGCAGGCGATGGCAACGTTACCACGTCGTTACCTTGATGAAGGCATCGTCGTGCACCTTGTGTCGACCTCACTCGTGCTACTCTGGGGGAAACCCTAAGATCTCCGGGTCGGGCGATGGCAGCGTTCTCTCCTGGGAGCATCGCCTGTGGAGCAGCGTTGTATGGAAGCGGCAGAAGGGATGGAGCGGCTAGCGCATAGGGGTGGTGCTGCTTGGTACCGAGGTGGTGTCAGTGGCTGGTTTGGAGACACTCTGCACATCAATCTACATGCTGACGACGGGTTGGTGGAAGATTATAAAGGTGGCGACATTGAAAGCGTGTGCGTGGGCGCAACTCCGTTGATATGCTGAGCGGTTCTAGGGCTCCTTTTGCTTGAGTTCGTGCCGCCACGCCAAGGCACTCTAGCTTCTCTTGGTGAGTGGAAACAATGTGGGTGTCCGTGGGGCATGGTCGAAATAGGTAGATAGGGGTTTGATAGATCTCGTTGGGGAGCTGGCGATACAGTTATCATTTTTGCTCAGTGTTTTGCTTTGGAGGTTCCGGTTTGTATGATCTTTGTAATGGCCTTTGTCAAACAATGTGGTTCTAATAATAAATAAAGGTTGTGTGCATCGTTTGATGCAGAGGCCGGGGCTCCGCTCCCCATTTCGAAAAAAAATCTGCAACTATTTCTCTGACCATCCTGGGTACATACTCATGTCACACTGTTGTTTTAATCCTGTTGATAGCCTGTCGGCAACAAACTGAATCTTTCTAGCAGATCGGCTTATTCCAGGGTTCTCCAAAACTGGACGGCATTTTAGCGTATATTGTGAAGTGAAGAATTTAGAAGGGACAGTACCTCATGAGGCGGATGAGCGAGCATGTATGATCAAGTCAAAGAAGTGCCTGAGTGTGAAATTGTAAATTAAAACTAGCACTGACCGTCAGGTGTTTATGGTCACCCCATATATGCGTGTAAATTGTTGATTCGGAGGGGAATCACCTTTCTAACACACACACACACCCTGATATAAATGGAAGCTGGATACTGGGATTAGGTCTTGCTCTCCTCCAGCCCCTTTCTTTTATAGATCAGCACTCTGTGGGCTTGGGCCTCTTGGTCCAGAATGGTTCAACACTCCCCCTCAAGATGGGTGGTAGATATCTATCAGCCCCATCTTGTCATATGCTAAGTTACAGTCCTTTGTTCCAGTGCCTTTATCAAACAATCAACAATCTGTTGTCCAGAGTTGACATGTGTAAGACTGATGATTCTAGCATCAAGTTTCTCCTTAATGAAGAAGCGATCAATTTCTACATGCTTTGTCCTATCATGTTGAACTGGGTTATTGGTAATACTTATAGCCGATTGATTGTCACACCACACTCTCAAGAGTCCCTTCCTCAGTAGTTTCAACTCACTAAGGAGGTACTTCACCCAGAGCATTTCATTGACCCCTTGATATAAGGCTCTATACTCAGCTTCTATTGTTGATTTAGAGACAACAATTTGTTTCTTGCTTCTCCATGACACCAAATTTCCTCCCACAAATACACAATAGCCTGATGTTGATCTTCTATCATCTTGATAGCCAGCCCAATCAGAATCACTATAGCCATCCACCTCAAGATGTCCACTCTTTGCGAACCGCAACCCCTTTTCTTGGAGTCCCCTTCAGGTATCGTAGGATTCTATGCACTATATCAAGATGCCCGCTCCTTGGTTCATGCATGTATCTGCTCACCACACTGACGACATATGCAATGTCAGGCCTGGTATGACACAAGTATAATAGTCTCCCAACCAGGTTTTGATAGTCTTCCTTATTCACTAGATCACATGATTGTGCTATCACTTGATGATTTTGTTCAATCGGGGTAGGAGCTGCACGACATCCCATCATGCCCATGTCACTCAAGAGAACCAAGGTGTATTTTCGTTGGCATAAAGATATTCCCTTCTCTATCCTAGCCACTTCTATACTCAGGAAGTATTTTAGGTTGCCCAAATATTTTACCTTGAACTCTTTGCTCAGATATTCCTTCAATCTCTTTATTTCCTCCTGGTCATCTCAAGTGATGATAATATCATCCACATAAACTGCAAGAATAGTGATATTCCGATTAGAATGTCTGTAGAACACCGTGTGATCGCCATTACATTGACCATACCCCATACTGCAAACAACCCGTTTGAACCTATCAAACCATTCCCTCGGCTATTCCTTAAGTCCATACAAAGATTTCTTTGGCCTACATACCTTCCGAGTGGTCTCTTGGGTACCAAAACCTCGTGGTATCTCCATGTACACTTCTTCTTGTAGGTTCCCATGCAAGAAAGCATTCTTTACATCTAACTGATGTGATTTCCACCCAAAGTTAGCAACACAAGAAACCAATATCCTTACTGTATTGATCTTTGCCACTTGAGCAAATGTATCATCATGGTCAATTCCATAAGTTTGACTTAACCCTCTTGCAACCAATCTGGCTTTATACCGTTCTACCTTCCCCTCGGGATTCTGTTTTACTGTCTAGGTCGCAGACAGAGCTTTATAAGACATAAATTTCCTAATGTCATGGTCACCAGAATCAGTTTGTAGAGCATGCATTTCACATAGGGATTTCCTTGCCACGTTACTCTTCCTTGCCGCTTCACGTGCCCCCTTTCGCAGTGCAATAGGCAGATCCATTATACCAGATGAACTATCAACACTGCTTTGCTACTCCCCATGTACATGTGGTTGCTGTCTAGTAGATGAGCTTGCATCATCGCTATACCTTGCTGCTCCCCCTGCATATGTGGTTGTCGTCGAGAGTACACCTGGATATTCTGTGGCCATCGATCCCGAACAGGTTCAATAGGAATTTGGAGAGAACCATTCTGAATTGTACTCACTATCGGCTGAACCTGAACCTCATTATCAGTATTAATGCCCATATAATCAGCCCCTGCTGAGGGCATGACACAGTCTTCTCCCCCTCATGGCCATCTTGCATGGATTGAAGATGGTCAAGTTCAGTAAATAGCATGCTCAGATCAGTAGGTTCATCGTTAAACGGCTCAGATTCCCTGAAGGTGACATCCATACTCACAAACATCCGTTTCACAGAGGGACTCCAACACTTATACCCCTGTTGGCTAGACGAATAACCCATAAAAACACATTTCAGTGCCTGTGGGTCCAATTTCCCAATAGATGGCCTATGATCTCGAAAAAACATGTACTACCAAATAACTTGGGAGAAACAATAAACTTATTCTCTCCAAATAGCATCTCACATGGGGATTTCATACCTAATATCCTAGAAGGTGTCCGGTTGATCAGGTATGCGACTGTCATGACTGCTTCACTCCACAAGAACTTGGGTACATTCATTGTGTACATGAGTGAGCGAGCAACTTCCAAAATGTGGCGATTCTTACGCTCTGCCACACTGTTTTGAGGAGGGGTATCTTGGCAAGATGTTTGATGAAGAATACCTTGATCAGACAAGAAAGTTCCAAAGGTTGTGTTCACATACTCTGTGCCATTCTCAGTTCTGATCACCTGTACATGCACTTGGAAATGATTCTCACATAAGCATGAAAGTTCTGAAAACACTAGAACACTTCATCCTTGTGACGCATCAAGTAAACCCAAGTCATACTAGAATAGCAGTCAATAAAGGTAACAAATTACTTCATTCCATTTACTGACACCACTAGGCAGGTCCATACATCTGAATGAATAAGCATAAAAGGGGATATGCTCCTAATGTAGGGTTCGCAACATAGAAAACAAAAAAAATTCCTACAATGGGAACAAGTAAGTACCAAGATCTATCTACTAGATACAACTAACAGGTGGATATACATCCATAGAATACATACCCTCAAAGAACAAATAGCGTTAACGAGGTTGTACTCGTGGATGATGTAGTCGAACGCTCGCCGATCTCAAGATCGTTATGAAGTCCATCTGGTCCAGCCGGTCCAGCACCATCAAGTCCATCACCGCAAAGCAGTAGTGCATCCGTGATCGCACACACGTTCGGGTACCCCGACAACCTTCACGCCCTCGCTCCAGCGAAGCAGCGGAAGCAACAAATCCTTCTAGAAAAATCCACCGGGAACATATATCTCGCTGATCCGAGACCATGGGGAATTCTAAAAGGGGGAGAGAGATCCTTCGCGAGGAAGTGTGAGATGAGAGGAGAGAGTGGGGTGCCTTTTATAGGGAGAGGGGGCAGCCCCCTCCCATGGCGTGGCAGCCATGGAGGTGCCCCTACCTCTTCCACATTCATGTGGGTGGAGCTCACACTCACAAAAATAGCCACCCACTCAAAATTTCACTCACCTCCCAGTTTAAGCAATTTCAATCGAAACAATTCCGGTGTCTAGTGAAATAAATTCCTGCGCTTTATTTTTCTTTCTCTGACATCTTATTTGCTCCAAATGGTGTCAGTATCCCTTAAGTGTGTCACCCTACAGTTCGCGAATAATGTAGACATGATCAAGACCCCTCTCCGATCAATAATCAGCAGCGGGACCTGGAGATCCGTACTGACTCCCACACATTCAACGATGACTTTTGTGATCGTGTGAACCTTATACGCATGTAACTCAATCCCTTTGTCTCATGATATATTACATGTCCGAGTTCGATCATCGGTATCTCCATACCTAGTTTAATCTCGTTACCGACATGTACTATTTTCTCGTTCCGGTGATATAACATTCTAGTGATCAAATCACTTGCTTGCAAGCTAACTAATGTGATATCACCGAGAGGGCCCAGAGTATATCTCTCCGTTATCGGGATGGATAAATTCCACTCTTTATCCATGGGCCTCAACAGAACACCTTCGTAGCACGAAACCCATCTTTATAGTCATCCTATTACGGTGTGACGTTTGATGTTATCAAGGTACTCTTCCGGTGTAGTGATTGACATGATCTCATGGTCTAAGGACTAAGATTACTTTGTATGATGTTATAGAAATATAAACACAATGACCTTGAACGTAATGCAATACTTCGGATGAATGTTCATCACATCATTCCAACAATGTTGTGACCTCGTTATTAACAACATCCAATGTCCATGATCAGGAAACCTTTGATCATCTTGTTAATCAACGAGCTAGTTTATAAGAGAGGCATAACTAGGAACTTGCTTTTTGTTTATTAAACACACATGTATTAATGTTTCCGTATTAATACAATTATAGCATACAAAATAAACATTTATCATAAATAAGGAATACAATAATAACCACTTTTATTATTGCCTCTCGGGCATATTCCCTTCACCTAAGCCCCTTACTCACATATGAGGTTCTTGTGTGTTTAGCATATTCACAAGCATTACATGTCAGTTTGCCCTTGCCTATTCCACACATAACATCCGGAAATATTCTACTCATCTTATCAAATGATACATGTCCCATCCTACAGTGATGGATTGTGGTGACCCAGCATACCACTGCATGATGTAGTACACTATAGTCGTTGACATAACACCAATGAAACACCGTTCACTAGTATTACATCCCTTAGAGTAGTACAACAGAAACACAGCAGGTCCAAGACATGACTATAGGTTACAACTCAACTCTTTACACAAGATCCAGAGAACACTCTAGTTTAAAGAGAGAGAAAGAAAGTTCTTATGAAGAAGAATCAAGAATAAATAACTCATAGCTACCATACTTATAAAACTAGTAGTGAACTCGGCTTGCATTCGCTATTGCAATACTCTACAGAAATAGGTTCTATGGTTAGAAATTCTATTCTTATCTAATCAGCAACTTCGTCTTCACTTGAGTTGATGTATATGTTGACTTTCTTGACTTCCTTGAAGAGCTCTAGCTTTTGATGATGATTCCTGGAGCATAACTTGATGTAGACATCGTCTGTACTGGCTTTAGAACCTAGCAAGGGTTAAGAAGATACTTTGAGTACGAGCGTACTCAGCAAGTTCACTAGAAAAGGAGTGTTTGATGCACTATAGCTACAGCCACAGACCGTAGGTCGTAGGCAATGCAAGTTTTCATAAACATTTCTTCAAAAGGTTGCTTTTATTCTGAAAAGCTATGTCCGTCAGCCTTCACGGGTTTACTAGAACCTTCATGGGGTTCCTTTCCCACCGCGTTCGCAGTTCCTTCCCAGAACAAGGAGTAACAAGTTACAGTTCTTACACTCTGCAGAGGTGCGTTACTTTACCCATGAGAGATCTTAGCTTTGTTGCACATCCGGGCCGCAAACCCGTTCACACTTCCTTGGTGTGAGGCCCAGACTAATACCCAAGCCAATCACTGCCTTCTCCGCGACCCCGCATGTCTCCTCGGTGTATGCCAGCCCACCTATTGAATTACGGCAATGGCAGTACAGACCGTTCAGATGTCGGAACGATCGTGGGACGTTGAGGGCTCCCACCCATATGCTGCATATCCTCTACGAATTACCATAAATAATATGCACGCTACGAGTGATAACAGCCACAACCCGCACATCCAGCTCCATGCGAGAGGAAAAGATCTGGTGACTTCTTCGTCCTATTCCAAATCTCATGGTCGGCGTAATATCTGGTATAAGAATCATGGCGACATTGGTTGTTAAGTCCTAGATAATATGTTCCTTTACCACCCGGCGCTTATAGTAGGTTATTACCTCATGGTAAATAACCTATAATCACATTATTATGAAAATAGTGTTTTCATCCTTTTTCAAATGCGGTGATGACAACCTTGGATTTGTAAAATACTTCTAGAAAATAATCAAAGGACATGAGCAAGTGTGAACTTTCCTTTTGTGATTGCAAGATTATGCACTCACGGTCTTCAAGACAATATAAGATCCAATAGTTGAAATCTGCATCATTGGTCCGGTAAGGACTAATGTTTAAAGAAGCAAGATGCTTTTATGCATAAGTAATGTAATGCAAGTTGATAAACACGAATCCCGAGAATAACGTTGTTCTAGGTTTTGGATACTGGAAAGGTTTCTTTGGAATGTGTTGTCCTTTTAGATTAAGTTTCATACATGTGCTTCTTATTAAGGCTTGTGAGTGTGTGGAAAACATCATGTATTTATACCACAACAAAATACACAGTTTGGAATGCTACTCAAGGTTGCTTACATCTTAATTGTTTATCTTCAAGTTTTACTGTATAAGTAATGTCACTTATAAAGAATTTAAGTATTAACAATCTTATTTTACAAGTAAAGTATAAAGTAAAAGTGATTGTGATTAGTGGTTATTTGATTTTCTGAAGTGGCAAAACGAATAACTTTTGAAGAAAATCTTACTCAATTAAGCAGAAGCATTTAAGCTTTTAAGTTAACCTTATGAGGTGTTATTTCTAGTTATAGTCTTTAAGTCAGAAAGAATTGCCTTTACTGGAATAATGAAATTAGTAGTATTTGAGACTTATCTATCTTGGTTTTTAACTTGGTTGGTTTGGTATTAAGATGCTTTACAATTTAATTATAACAAACCAAAGTTAACTATAAAACATATAATAAAGTCTTTAGTATTATATTTAAAATTGGGTAGACTAAATTTAATCTTTAAAGACATAGATGGACTTAAGGTATGATGCTTATAACATTTGTAGCTTATTTACTTTATAATGTTTCCTTTAGAGTTATTTAGGAAGGATTATACTTTTATTTGGTAGTGGTTTCTTTGTATTGTGAATGTATAAAGGGTTTTATTTTCCTTATAAGGTTTGGCTTAAGGTTTATGAATAAGTAAACAATATTATTTAATATTTATGAACTCACTATAGTGTTTTGATTTGTTTATAAACTTGTGGTTAATATAAAGAATGGGTTTTATCTTATTATAGTTATTCTTGGAGATTTTATGTTAGATAAGGATTCTTTTATAAAATAATCTACATTAATGGTTGAGAATTAATTTAATAAAATTGTATTCAAAATGGTTAATTCATTTAGAATATACACCGTCCATATTTAAGATTGATACTTTTTATTAGACTCAATTCATTAATTTAAGAAATATTAACAAATTTTATTTGTCATTATATGAATTATTAACTTAAAGAAATAGGTTGAAATTCAAGTTATGAAAGTGTTTAGCTTTTTATTTAACTCAAAAGTGGAATATTACATTTTAAACATGTAGGTATTATTTTTGTGATCATTTTGGTATATTACATTTATTTTTGCGTTTTAAAAATAATAAGATATGATTTTAATAAGGTTTATTACTATATAAATACTTAATAAATAATGAATATTTAATTAAGAGAAATAATAATGCATGATTATATTTTTGAACTTTAATTCTTATTTTTCTAAGTTTTTGGTATTTTATTTAGATTTTTAATATTTACTATTAATAAATTATTAATTATCAAAGTATTAAAACTTGATAAAGTATTTATTAAATAATATTTATTTAAATAATTATGATAATAATATTTAATAATAGTTTTAAGTTGTAGATTTTATTTTTCTAAACATTTTCATGTATTATATGTATTTTTCTGATTTATAAAACAAAATAATATTAAATTTACAAGATTTAATCATTTTATTTTATTTCTAGAATATTTGAAATTTGAATTCATATTGTTTTAATTATTTTCTAAACATACACAAACTTTTATACCGCAACTCTATCTAGCCACAGACACTGACTCATGGGCCTGAGGCCACGTCACATGCCACATGGCAAAGACCGGTCAACAGGGTGGACTGGGTCAAGGATGACGCAAGCATGACATCATCGTGATATCACACGAACTCTCACCTCAGATCGAAGTTCGATCGATTGATTTGGTGGATGCTGGCACACGGGAAGTGGGTTACTGGACGCGAACGAGCACACGGAGTCGAATGGTGGAGGCGCCGCTCAAGTTTGGTCATCAGAGGTTGGTCGGCGACGAGCTCGCGCGGCGGCGCGGCTCTGCCACACGCGGGTAGGTAACTACGACGAGTGATCGATGAATTGGGAGATGCCGACATACTCAAAAGATTACCAGGAATCTCGTGGAGGCTATGGCGAAGGGAGGCGAGCTCGGACAATGTCGCCATGGTAGACGGCGAGCGGCGGTCAGAGAAAGTGGATGCGTGCGATTACGGCCTTCTAGCTCGATTCCTTCCGCACCTAGACAGTGTCCACCCCGGCGGAGCTTGCTGCATCATCGGTTGGTCTCGGGGAGGGCTCTAACAACGACGATGAATAACTCCGGCGGCTAGGGTTTCAGTAAGAGGGGAAGAGGAAGAGAGTGGCGAGTGAGAGAGGATGAGATCGAGCAGAGGTGTAGTCGTGGCCTTCTTATCGTCTTCTGGGACAGTGGCGGGAATCGCGACGCTCGGCTGATGACGACGGCGGCATCGGGCGGCGGCGAACCCCTCCAGCGAGGTGCTTGTGACGCACGAGGAAGACGACGACGGTTATTTTGTAGAAAACTCCCTGTTAAAAATCTAGACTCAACCCGCAGTCCTTTGTTGGTCCACTAGTCAATCAGAGAGGAAGACAGACTGGGCTGGTCTTGAATTCTTTGAGGCTGCGACAAAGTGAGCGGAAGAGGAAGGGTGTTGCGGCTGAGCGGTGAATAGGTGGAGAGAGAAATGGGCCGTGGGCTAGATTTGTTATTTCTTCTATTTTTTCTGATTCTATCTCTTTTCTCTTTTCTGTTTTGATTTGCTAGCTTTGTATATATTCATTTGTTTTAACTTTCTAGGAATTTCTTATTTAGAAAATTGTAAGTTTATGGGAATATACTTAAGACTCTGATATTAATACTATTTTTGATAATAATATATTTTATTGATTTACCCTTTTATATACTTCATATTCCTAATCATATGAAGGTTATTATATCAAATAGAATAAATATAAATTAGGGCCTTAGGTTTTAGGATTTGTTTAGGATCTTAAATTTTGATGTCTTGATTCTTATTGACTTATAATATTAAAGAAACTTTTATATATCTTGATCCTTTATTGTTATTTAATATATAAAGGTTTGAGAACTTAATATGGTTAATATTATTCTCATAGATTTAGGGAATGATAATTCTATACTTTATTACAACTAACATATGAGTTAAAGTTTGAATTGAGAATGCTTTACTGTAAATTCTTAGAAGATTTAATATTCTCATATTTCCTTTATTGATGTGAATCAAAATTAATGGCTAAGACAGATTGTCTTTATGTTGGTGAATTTAATAATATCACCATTCAAAGTAAAATAGTGGACTTGTTTTCTAGGATAACTTATGAGAAAGAATTGATGAAGATGGTTCCTAAGCACCTATGATAATGATGGTTGAAAATGATAAAGATGTGCTCAGGTGATTTACTGTAGAAAAATATTCCTATGAACCATTGTGGATTTAATATAATAAATCAATCAGATGAAATAAATAGTATGTTTGGTTCTAGAATTAGGGTTTAGTGTTTAACAAGGATTCCTATATTCCATACATCATATTTCTGGACTTCTAATTAAGGAATTCCTTTCCTAGATATATTACTTCTTCCTATCCATCATCATGTGCTAACATGATGAGCTTTAGCTCACATGAATATTCTTATCCACTTTTATTCTTCTAACACTTCTGGTAATTCCAATGAGCTGGATTCTAAAGCAATTTCCTGATCTTTTCATATCTATACCTGGGTATATCAACTACTCTATTGCTGGTAATGTCCCCATCCATCAAGTGGTTACTTCTAACTCCAATCATACCCTTCCTAAATCATCCATCACAAAAATTACTTCAATAGATGTATATATCAAATTCTCCTCTCCTTAAGTGTTTAGTATTTCCCAAGAGGAAAATACTACTTCTTTAATCCAATGTTGCTCTAACATTATTTTAATCATACTATCTTGTCTCTACTTGACTCCAATATCTAACATTCCAATCCTCCCATTATATTAATGTGATTTGTAATGACTAATCTAGGATAATATATCTATACTATGGTTCAATCATATTTGATCCACCAATGTCACTTATACTTGGTATAAGCATTCAATATTGGTGAGTAAGGCATGATCATTATAATCCTTTAGGGTTTAGGTTTTCAATTGGCTAATCAACGCTTCATCAATACAACATTACAGTTGCATTGGAATTATCTTATATCTAGCTCCATTGGGGTTTAAGAGATATGATTCATTGACTATACCTACTTAATCCAATAGGACTACTCTTGGTGACTATCTTTAGACTTTATCCTTGTAATATTCTTTGTTACCATATTGATTTGATTTACTTCAATCACTCCCATCCTATAGATGATATCTAAAACTAGCACCACTACTTATCTCTTCTTACTTCTTTCTTTTTAAGACTGAAGTGAATGCTATAATAGGGACAAGAGTTGATAGGTTTAGAATTGGTGAATCAATAGTTGATTACTCAATATTGATGAACAACTGATATTGAGATAGGATTCAATAGAGATGATAAAGATTGATATGGAAACAAAGATATATGGTGAATGGTCTTATGTTTGGTTTCTTTCCTACTTAATCTCACTAAAGAGTTAAAGTTAGGTATTTCCATGATACTCATGGTATAAGTAGATGAGATTAAGATAGGTCAAGATGTAGTTGTTACATTTTTATTATTTGTGTTATATCCTTAACTTGGTTCTCATGAGTGATTATAATGAATACTATGATATGATCACCTAAGGATCAAATATAAACCATTAAGTAATGTATTAAGGTTTAGTTTTATTCCACTTGATCTACCGTAGATCAAATAATGTTTACCAAAATAAGGTTTTAGCAAAGGTCATATTGAAACTTATCGCGATCAACTTGATAATCTACTTCAATTCCATCAAGTTAAGAGAAGCTTCAATCACTTTGACCAGTTTTATTTAAAAGCCGAAAATTATTCAGATTTTATATGCATGAATGCAATGCACACATCGTGTTCACTTATTTCTAAGATCTAATGCTGGGATGTTACATGGATCATTGCTTGCTTCTCCTTGTCTTCCATGGATGCAGCGTACACCAACTCTAGCTGCACCCCTTTGTCCATATACCAGAGCCCTCTACGCCTGGTGCCAGTCCCAACCATCTGCCTCATCAGTCGCTCCTAAATCAGGACACCGAACTTGTCAAGAGTCACACTACAATCGATGTCATCAATTAGAGCACTCAGAGAGACCAAATTGATAGGAAACACCGACACATGTACAGGCGAGGATAGAGATGTTTGAAGTGAACTTTACTGTGCCAACCCCAAGGACGGTCTGTCTTGTACCATCATCAGTTTGGATGGTTCCCTTGTGAGTAGAAGGATGCTTGTTGTAAGACTCAAATACACAAAATTTACTAGTAACATGCTTAGATTCTCCCGAGTCAAGAACCCATTTTGTATCATTTTCATTAGTAGCAAGAGATGCTATTTTAGAATTACCTTTATACGTGGAGGCCTAGTGAGCAAAGTCCCCATATGCAGCACCACCTACTTCTGCACCCTTGGACACCCACTGCCCCCTCGTCAACTGCTATGTGTGCCTTTTGAACTCCAGAGTATCCCGAGTATCCACCTCGGCCTCTGGTAGTCTGCCTCCTATGGTGTCCTGAATATCCACCTCTGCCACCAGCCATCCTACTCCCTCTAGTATATCCCCTGCCCTGCCCTGCCACGAGTTGGACAGTTCCACTTCAGGTGACCTATCTCCCCACATGTGAAACAGTCCCTAGTCTCTTTCCACTCCCTTGGCTCGATAGCGACAAATGTTGAGGCCGGTACAGTCTTCTCATCCGCTTGCTCAAGACATAGACGCACTTCCTCTGGAGTCATTGTTGCAATAGCCTCATCAATAGTGGGCAATGAGGTATGATGCAACACAGAAGTTTTTCTACCATCAAAGCGCTTATCGATCCCCTCTAGGAGTTGTAACACGCTGCGTGCTATCCATTTCTGTCCTGACTCGATGCAGGCTGCATCATAGAGTTCGAGAGGGTCACAATGACCCTGGTCTGCGCATAATGCGTGCAGCTCAGCCACATATGTCATCATTGAATTTTCACCTTGGCGCAAGCGACGAATCTTCCCATCTGTCTGAGCAATGAGCATAAATTGCCCTTGCCGGAGTATTGGGTGGACAATGTCTTCCATATATCAGCAGCGTGAATAGCCCTTCCAGATCAAGGAGGAGGCATCACTGGATTCAACAGCCACCCAACAAGCAAGGAGTTGATGGCCTTCCACTTCTTCCCTTCTGCACTAGTTTTGTCTCCTGGTTCTCCAACAGTACCCAACAAGTACCCATCAAGATCTTTCTGCTTCACAGCCAACCTCACCCTTGAGACCAACTCGGATAGTTGGCAGCACCCTCAAGTTTGAGGTTAGTTGGCACCAACACAAGCTTACGAACCATTTCCTCTTGAGGCACGATAGCCCCAAAGGTTGGGCCATCTGTCTTGGAGGCAAGGAATGTGGTGAGCTTCTCCAGAGCCTCAGCTAGACTCTTTGCATCAGCCATCTTCACCGCTACAACCGACACCCGCAAGCACACAACAACAACTCTTCAACCCATAGCACCTTCTGCCCTGCCACCGTTGCCACCTACAGCAGCCTTTCACGCCACCTCCGCCCCAGCAACCATAGCTCTGATATCATGTTAATTCAGAGGGGAATCATCTTTCTAACACACACACACACACGCACGCACGCACGCACGCACAGACACAGACACGCACACGCGCACGCGCACAACACCCACACGCACGCGCGCGCGCGCGCACACACACACACACACGCACGCACGCACGCACGCACGCACGCACGCACCGATAGCACTGGCGGCTGGATACTGGGATTAGGTCTTGCTCTCCTCGAGCCCCTTCCTTCTATAGGTCAGCACTCCATGGGCTTGGGCCTCTTAGGCCAGAATGGTTCAACATAGGTTAATTGAGTTTATTTTACACGTTAGCACACATGAAAGGCTAAACTAGTGAAGAGAAGTAGGCAAGTACTAGTATATAACTTAGTTGTCCCCTCATCAACAGTCGACATATAACAGTGTATGCATTTGAGGATGCAGAGGCCGGGATATCCCCATTTCAAAAAAAAAAAAACAGTCGACATATATAAACACAACTCAAATTTTACACGAACCTTAACTAGGAGTATTTCTTGTCCATACGAAGTCTGGGCAATAAGTAAGGCCATACGAGCTTATTGCGAAATAAAATCAGGGAACCTCAACACCTTCATGTTGGGAAAAGTAAAGATTTGCATTTACACTAGCGTTTCAGTGCTCTTGGAGACTCTTCGTCTGGAGCCACTAGCACCCTTCAAATTCTAGGTAACGATTGAATTGTGCGCACTCCAACAGGCCATGGTGGATATTTAAGGACCGCATAAGCCTCCCCTACTTATCAGTTAGTTCAGAAGTACCACAACACCTACGTGAGCACCTGGGTACTGCAGACGCCATGTCGGTTGCTGTGAAGCTGTTCATCGACAAGGAGAAGAAGAGGGTGCTGTTTGCAGAATCTGACAAGGACTTCGTAGACATCCTCTTCAGCTTCCTCACGCTGCCTCTCGGCACCATCGTGCGTCGCCTCGATAAGCAGTCTCAGATAGGGTGCCTTGATGAGCTGTACAGGAGCGTGGAGAGTCTCGGCGAAGAGCACTTCCAAACCAAGGTTTGCAAGACCATGCTTCTTAGTCCTGTCAATGCTGCCGCGTTTCACTGCGATCGGCTTAAAGTCCAAATTGACGATGGTAATTCCAGAAGATTTTACATCTGCGATAACTGTAAGAAGATGACCACGGTCACTAGCCATTATTGCAACTGTGGCAGCTGGATAAATTCTTGGGAATGTCCACAGAACGTTTTTGTTACAGTTGAAGGGAATGATGACGGGGTGTTTGTAAAAAGTGGTCAGAAGTTCATCGTCACTGATGATCTCCAAGTGACTCCTACTTCTACAACTCTTGTGTTTTCCCTGCTCGATAGGTTTGGGCTACAAGAGCAAGCCAAGATTGAGGAGAAGATTTTTCATCTCAGTGCCTCCAAGGTTTGTGTTCATAACTGCATTTCAATCTTATCATTTCTTTATATTTCAACAAGACGCAAACCATACTAGTATGTTTTTCTTGGATTTTCTTGGCGTGGTATATTTTTTCATGCAAAGGGGTCACACGCCCCCAAAATTTGGGCTGCCACATTTTGCCGGGAAATCAGACTCTGTTTACTAATCACAGCCATGATAATGTTCTTACAGATACTTAGCCTCCTTCAGAGAGCACTATTGTCCAAGCAACCTTTAACCGGACTATATTTTGAAGTTGCTGGCTCGTCGGATGCTGTAAATATAGATCAGCTCCCTGAAATTCCAAAACAAGGTGATGGAACTTTTAGTGCAATCAAGATAAAGCTTGTGCATACAAAGGACGACTCCTCGGTGCTGTATGCTGAAGTTGGGGAAGATTTTGTGGATATTATCTTTGGCCTCCTTTGCGTTCCGCTTGGCTCCGTCATTAGGACGTATGGTCAGATGTCTCCAAATGGATGTATTGGCAGCCTGTACAATAGTATAGGTGGGAGCGCGAGAGGATGTGTAAAATCAGGATGTGAATACTTGCTTCGTACCCCGAACTTGGCCCCGTTCTTCGGTTGCAGCAGAAATGTACTGCAAACAGATGAGCTATACCGAAGAAGACTGACCTTCGATTGCTTAAAGTGCCGTCGTACCACAGGCACAGGTCAACTACCATGCGCTCTCCATACTAAGCCTTTATTATACGAAACTGTTGAGGAGATGAATCCAAAGTACGCAAGCGAAGGAAGTTACTGCAACAACGAAAAGGCATATATAAAGGGAGGCCCCAGAAACTTTCTGGTGACCGACGATCTGCGGATCATCCATTTCTCCTTAACAAACACTCTTCAGGTCATGCACGCGGCCAAGATTCCGAAGGAGAAGCTGGTGGAAAAACAACTCTCTCTCGACAAAACCCAGGTAGATCCCAGCTAGTTCTTTCTTTTTCACTTTCTACGTTCTCAGTTTCTCACTTTCTGAAGAAACACACTGATCGATGTTTTTGGTTTGCTGGTGACAGGTTATGAAGCTAGTGAGAGCTGCATTGGTGACTCGCGGTGTACTCAGCAGCGTGCTGTTGCATCCCAAGAAGTAGCGCCATCATCATCACTACCGTTCTATCATGTGAAGTGAAGCCGGCGGTTGCGAATAAGATATCACCGTTCCACCGTTAGTTTACTATACGGAGTACTATCGTAATGTTCGTGCATGTTTCACACTAGCGATTGCGACTGTTGCTCCCACTCTGCATCATGCGACTGTTCCACTTGCGCAGGATCTGTTTTGTTCATGCCCGTTTCGTCTGCTTCAAGTTTCCGTTTCTGCTATTCAGTAGTATCATTTTCGAGTGTCCTGTTTAATTATATGTGCTTTCTCATGGGGAATTAATGGATGTTCACATCCATCGAAGGAAAAACACCTGGTCTAATGATCATGTTTTCCCCACATATGAAGTTAAGCTACTGATCGAGGGCAGCAATGTTGACCCGGGATGCACTCACCATCTTGCTCCTGCCACCCAAAAAGTAGCCCCTGCATAAAGCATTATTCCATAGTGATATTATCTTCAATAGTTTAGTTTTGCTTGTCACTGAACTCAAAATTTTGAAGACAATTGAGTTCAGCTATATATACTCCCAACTGAGTTGTCGGGGTTCTAATGGATCATGTCCGGTAGCAGCAGCAGGCTAAGGCTATACAATGCAATATTGTCACCTGCAGAAAATCGCTTTTGTGGAAAGGGATCGGAGATTGCACAGTACCAATTGGGCCGGCTGCTCATGTATATATAGACAGACACATGTACAAGTACATGTACAACCCTGACAAAACACGGGGACCTATACGTAGTACAATATGTTACTCAACACCCCGCGATCGAAGGGTCGGCACCGACACATGGGAGCGAAACTCAGGAAAAGTCGTGGGCGGTAATCCCGTCATGATATCAGCAAAGCTGGAGGCGTCGATGCGTGAAGAACTTCGAGCGTGACCGAGGGCAACTTGCTCACGAACAAAGTGGATGTCCAACTCAATATGCTTGCGCGTCAATGATGAGCGGGTTGGCGGAGAGGTAGACAGCCGACACGTTGTCGCAGAAGACCACCGTTGCCTTGTCAACGGGACAAGAAAGTCGGAGAGAAGCTGGCGAAGCCACGTGCACTCGGCCACAGCATTAGCCACGGCGCGGTACTCGGCCTCGGCACTGGAGCGAGACACGGTGGGCTGCCTCTTGGAGGACCAAGAGGCGGCGAGCCAAGGTAGACGCGATAGCCTGGTGGAGCGCCCGTGTCCGGGCAGCCCGCCCGATCCGGCGTCCGGTAAGCGGCGAGGTCGATGGATGTCGATGGCGAGGCATGCGGCGACAGGCCGTATCCCATCGTGCCACACATGTAGCGGAGAATCCGCTTCACGCAGCCCAATGGGCGTCCGACATGTGCAAGCACACGCTACACAACGTCTTGGAGCTCCGGACGTGTCAACGTCAGAAATCTTGAAAGGCGCCGGCGATGGAAGCGGTAGAACGGGCATCGGAAGCCAGCGAACCATCGATGGCGGAAAGCTTGGCCTTCGGCGTCGGGGTAGGCGCGGGATTGTAATTAAGCATCCTGCGCTCGAGAAGCTCGCGTGCGTGCCGCTAATGAAGAAAGAATCCGTCCGCCGCCGGACAACCTCGATGCCGAGGAAGTAGTGGAAGCGGGCGAGGTCCTTCAGCGAACTCAACACGAAGGCGCCGGTGGTGTCGAAGAAGACGGTGGATGCCGTCAAGATGATGTCGTCGGCGTCTGCAGCAGGTAGGCCATGTCGTTGCGGTCCGGAAGGCGAACAACGGCCGAGCGCGTGGGCGGAAGCCGAGCTGATGCGTAAGCGGCGATGCGTTGGTACGGCGCTGGGCGCTGCTTGATCCATACAAGGACCGAGAGAGCAAGCACCGTCGCCGCTCGGCGTCAAGCCAATGAGCTGGCGGTGACCTGCTCGACGGTGGCCATGGAGGAAGGCGTTGAGCGTCCATCGATGCACCGACCACGCAGCGAAGCGGCGAGGTGCAGACCGTCGGATCGTGCCCGGTTTGACAACCGGGGCAAACGTATCCGTGAAGTCGACACCCGCGCGTTGCCGAAAGCCGCGGACGATCCAGCGCGCCTTGTAGCGCTCGAGAGTACCATCGGAGCCGAGCTTGTGCTTGAAGACCCACTTGCCGGTGATAGCGTTGGCGCGAGGCGGGAACCAGCTCGGTCGGTTGCGCTGCAGCGCGTCGTACTCCTCTGCATGGCGGCGCGCCCGGTGCGGTCGCGAGCGGCGCGAGCCGAGGTGCACCGGCGGCGGAGGTGGGCGGCTGCGCTGGCGAGAGGATGCCTCCCGCTCGTGGGACGACGGCGCCCCGCCGTCATGCGGCAGGACACTGTTCCTGCTGGCCTAGAAGGCCCACTGGTCGGCGGGGTAGCGTGGCAACGCCGCCCGCCGCACGTGCTTCGTGAGCATGCGCGAGGAGCACAGGCGGCGAGGCGGCGGAGCCTGAGGTGCTCGGTGGTCAGCTGGCGGGCGCCGCAGGAGGAAGCGCCCGCGAAGCGACGGCGGCAGGGGACGTCGGTGCCATGGGCCCAGCCGGGCGGACACATGGGGGCAGGGAATACCGGGCGCAGTCGGCGGCGCGCGGGTCCGGCCACAGGAGGGCCGGTGGGCGCCGGGGGCGTCGTCGGAGGTGTCGCCAAGAGTCCCTGCTGAAACGGAAAAGACAACTCGTCAAAGTACACGTGCCGGGAGGTGAGGACGCGATGGGAGACCGGGTCGTAGCAGCGGTAGCCCTTGGTGTTGGCGGGGTAGCCTAAAAACACGCAAGGGAGAGAGCGAGGCGCAAGCTTGTGCGCGGCGGTAGCAGCAGTGTTGGGGTAACACTTGCAGCCGAAGACGCGGAGGTCATCATAGGCGGGCGGCGCATCGTAGAGAAGGTGGTGCGGCGTGTAAGACCAACGCACGCGACACGGGCGGATGTTGACGAGGAGAGTCGCCATGGCAAGAGCATCCGGCCAGAAATGTGGAGGCATATGGGAGTGGAACAGAAGGGTGCGGACACAGTCGTTTAGAGTACGTAGCATCCGTTCATCACGACCATTCTGTGGGGAAGTGTAGGGACACGTGAGGCGGAAGATGGCGCCATGGGCGGCGAGAAGGGAGCGAATAGTGATGTTGTCGAACTCTTTGCCGTTGTCAGTTTGTAAGGCGTGAATAGGGCGACCGAACTGAGTAGAAATAAAGGCGAAAAATGCGGTGAGAGTGGCGGCAACGCCGGATTTGCGACGGAGAGGAAATGTCCATACAAAATGAGAGTAATCATCCAGAATCACAAGATAATAATTATAACCAGAATTACTGGGAATGTCCAAACATCACTATGAATAAGTTGAAGCGGAAAAAGCGTTGTGGAGGAGGAACTAAGCGGAAGGCGAACATGTTTGCCTAGGCGACATTAAATCAAGGAGTGGGCATCCGTTTTATTACAGGTAAAAGAAAAGCCTTGCATTATTTGGCGGAAGCGGCGTAGCTAGGATGGCGGCGGCGTGCGAAGATCGACACGGTGGAGAGGCGAGTGAGCTGTTGGCGGTGGTGGAGGCGAACCAGCAGTCAGATCGTCGGGCTGTCACATCGGTGGAGGAGCATCCGTCGACCATCCTTGACAGAAAAACCAAAAGCGTCAAATTCCACGATCAGGATTATCACGGCGAAAGATTTAACGAAACCAGATTTTTAATCAAGGCGGGAGAAACAAGAACGTTGTTGAGAGAGAGAGAGTGGAAGTGGAGGAAAAGAGCCGGAACGGTGTGAGTAATGGAAGCGCATGACCGTTAAGCGATGATGCGAGAGGAGGTGGAGGAGGGTGTAGAAGAAGAGAGGTGCGGGTGTGACCATATGCGAGGCGCGGTGTCCATGAACCGATCGCCGCCGCCACCATCGCCCAGGTGGGGGTGCTCGAGGGCGGTCGAGCGGGATCCCGTGGCCGAGCTCGGGGGCGGCGTGGGGCGGAGTAGAAGCGGCAACGCCGTAGCTTTGGGACGGTGTCGTAGCTCGGCGTGAGCGGGTTGGGCGCCGCATAGAAGGCTGGTGAGTGGCGGACGCAGCCCCATGATGCGGGTAGGGGCGAGGCATGGAGTAGCGTGGGCGACCCGGTCCACGGGTTGTGACCGCGAGCCATGGCGAATAGGGCGGCGTGCGAGGGTGGGCGGCGGCGGTGGCGCCCATAGCGCCCGCCGTTACCACCGCCGCCACGGCAACAGCGCCCGGCGACCACCGGCTGCTTCGCTGCCGTGGCGGGAAGGCGAGGCGGGTCTTGCGGCGGCGTAAAGCCGAGGCGGTCCCATCGGGCGGCCTTGAAGCGGGGCGGGCGAAGCGGCGCCGGTGCGGCGCCTTGCGAAGCGGCGGCGAGCGGTGTGAGCCGCCCGAGCCGGAGATGTTTGAGGCGCTCCTCAAAGCGCAGGTGGCGGCCTACTCGAAGGAGGCGTGGTGAGGCGTGAGATTGAGGCGGCGTTCTTTGAGATCCTCGCCGAGGCGGCCCGAAGGTGGAGACATGATCTTGTCATCGATCGGAAACTCCAAGTCGCTGGCTTCGTCGGAGAGGCTCTTGACTTGAAGCGTACTACGTCGAGAGTGGTCGTTCTGGTGGGTGCCGAAGAACTCCTGCTGGACGAAGGTGACCCGCTGGATCTTGTTGTCAGTGAAGAGGCCGGTGATTTTCTCCCACACCGTGTGCGCGGTGTCGCCGTCCCGGATGACGGTGCGGAAGATGTCGTTGGAGACGGTCTGGTAGAACCAGCGGATGATGGTGGCGTCGATCGCGAGCCACTCGGGGTCATGCGGCATGGCGACGAGGTCGATGGTGCCGTCGACGTGGTCGAGGATATCATACTCGCGGAAGAGCAGCCCGAAGTACGTCTTCCACGGGAAGAAGTTGGCAGCGGTGGTGGAGAGCTTCACCCGGACGCGCTCGACGATGGGGATGTCGCGGATGACGGCGACGGAGGGCCCGGCGAAGGGTTCTTCTTCGGGCGGGAGGAGTTGAAGGCATCGGAGGGGCCGGAGGAGGAGAATTCGGCCATGGCGGAACGTGGTGGGTGGGTGGTGGCTAGGGGTAGGGGGAGAGGGGGGGCGGTGGCTGGAGGTAGGGGCCGGCGGTGCCCTAGGTAGGAGAGGGGGGTGAGGGGCGGCGGCTGGAAGGAGGGCCGGCGGCGCCCTAGGGAGGGAGGTGAGGCGGCGGCTTGGGGGAGGGCCGACGGCGCCTAGGGTAGAGAGGGGAGGGGCGGCGGCTAGGTCAGGACCAGAGGGTCTCTGATACCATGTGGAAAGGGATTGGAGATTGCACAGCACCAATTGGGCCGGCTGCTCATATATATATAGACGGACACATGTACAAGTACAGGTACAACCCTGACAAAACACGGGGACCTATACGTAGTACAATATATTACTCAACAGCTCTCACTAGTACACCAAATTGGCTAAATGGATGTTATGAAATACTATATGTTTCGTCACTCGAGTTGTTTACATGCTCTAGGTCAATATATATTTTTATATTGTAACTGCACTAATTTATATTATGTATTATATTTTAATTTAAGAGTGCAATTCTGTGTATTCCATTGCAGTCCTTTGCTCTACGGATGTGCGCATACATGCTTCAGTTAGACCTGCCATCCACGATGCCCAGTGCTCCTATTTAAATTAGATCCCATGGTATGCAGTTTGTGATGCACAGAATTTCATGCTAACTAACATTGGTGGGGGGGCATGTATGTAACATCCCAATTTTAGCAACCCTGAATTGTTGTTCAAAAGGCAAAAATCAGGGGAACAAAAACTTTTTCTTGTTACTTGTGCAATGTTTGTTTACTTGCTTGCTTGTGCTCTTGCAATTGATTGTGTATTAGGTGCTATACTTCTTATCTCAACAATAGTTGACAAAAGCTATTTTACAAAAGAGATATCTTGGCTCATCTTTTATATTCTCAAATGCTCTGGCATTTCAAAACCTGAGCCAAGATGACTTTGACAAAACAAAAATAATTTT